>CM068387.1:23608363-24170273 GCA_034770075.1 Aralia elata
GAGGTCAAAATGGATCTAATATTTGGTGGTAATTTTGAATAGAAGAAAAAGTATTATGTGATAACAATCAAATCACAAGATATAAATATTCCTCTTTTTTTCTCACTTTCTCTCCCTTATTTTTGTAGCAAAATCTCACTATTGTTCTCTCTATTTCCGTGCTTGGTCGCTGCTGCCAGAATCCTTCTTCTTCACCAAAATTTTTTCAACCTCCTGTTATGCTGCCCGAGACAGCTGGCCTTTAACTAGGCTGGCCAGAGCCAGCCGCAGATCTATCTGCGGCTTTGGGGCCGCAGCATGGATCTGCGGCTGGCCAGCTGGCACGCCTCCCATTCCCGGGCCCAACTCAGCTGGGCGGTAGTGCTGTTTTTTCCTGGTTTTCCGTGCTGGCGCACCCACTTCGGCCGCAGATTCTATCCGCGGCTGGCGGGCTTGACTTTCTCGATTTTCGGTGCCACGCCGTCGATTTTCGTTACCGCCAACGTCGGTTTTCGCTGACAGGCTCGTATTCCGCCAGCTCCGGGAACCATCCGGGGAGACGTGCCACCTCATTTCGGAAATGCCTGCCTCAAGACGGCTTTATTGTTCATCGTAATACTTGGGTTGGCCCAAAAACATTGCGGGCGGTGTGAGGTCCGGTGGGCGTCGTCGGCCCGTGTGCCCGCTCCTTTGCTCCCGCAAGCTGGTTCAATTGACGGTTTTCGCCCTCCTGTCGACGGTTGTAGAAGGAAACGACCAAAAACTTTGGGTGGTTCTACAGCTGCCCCTCTTTATCATGGTTTATGGGAAATTGATAAATGAAAGATGAACAGGATAAAGAATAGACACTCAGATTGCCTAATGAATGACAGTGTGTGAGAGAATGACAGTGCATACATGATGTCTTCACACATATTGCTTATGACGTGCAACATAAGATGCAATGCATGCAAGACATTCGTAAGAGTGTCAATGTATCAACCCCTTGACCGTGTTCGTTAGTCTTTGGGTTCACTCCTTCAATCTATCGTCTCGTTCGGGGCCGGGTATCGTCGCCGGTCACCCATCGCGTAACCCCCGGTTATCGTCGCCGGTCGGTCCTCTGTCGGAGCCGGTTATCGTCGCCGGACATCCATCTCGTGATCGCCGGTTATCGTCGCCGGTCGTACGTCTAGTGGTGGCCGGGTATCGTCGCCGGGTCACCCATCTCGTAACCCCCGGTTATCGTCGCCGGTTGGTTATCTGTCGGAGCCGGTTATCGTCGCCGGACATCCATCTCGTGATCGCCGGTTATCGTCGCCGGTCGATCGTCATGTCGGGGCCGGGTATCGTCGCCGGTCACCCATCTCGTAACCTCCGGTTATCGTCGCCGGTCGGTTATCTAGTCGGAGCCGGTTATCGTCGCCGGTCATCCATCTCGTGATCGCCGGTTATCGTCGCCGGTCGATCGTCATGTCGGGGGCCGTGGTTTTTGGGTATCGTCGCCGGTCACCATCTCGTAACCTCCGGTTATCGTCGGCCGGTCGGTTATCTTGTCGGAGCCGGTTATCGTCGCCGGTCATCCATCTCGTGATCGCCGGTTATCGTCGCCGGTCGATCGTCATGTCGGGGGCTCCGGGTATCGTCGCCCGGTCACCCATCTCGTAACCCCCGGGTTTATCGTCGACCGGTTTGGTATCCCCCCTGTCGGACGGAGCCGGTTATCATCGCCGGACATCCATCTCGTGATCGCCGGTTATCGTCGCCGGGTTGATCGTCTCGTCGGGGGGCCGGGTATCGTCGCCGGTCACCCATCTCGTAACCCCCGGTTATCGTCGCCGGTTGGTTATCTGTCGGAGCCGGTTATCGTCGCCGGACATCCATCTCGTGATCGCCGGTTATCGTCGCCGGTCGAATCGTCATTGTCGGGGCCGGGTATCGTCGCCGGTCACCCATTCTCGTAACCTCCGGTTTATTGTCGCCCCGGTCGGTTATCTTTGTCGGAGCCGGTTATCGTCGCCGGTCATCCATCTCGTGATCGCCGGTTATCGTCGCCGGTCGATCGTCATGTCGGGGCCGGGTATCGTCGCCGGTCACCCATCTCGTAAACTTTTCACTTCAACACGTCAAATGGCTGCAAGGGAGCAAGGTGGGACCCACCAGGGCCAGCCGCAGATGGATCTGCGGCCATGATCGGGCCTTAAATCCAACGCGGCTCCTCCAGATCTGTCACTTTCAACTTGTAATCCAAAGAGATTCTCTCGATTTTTCTTGTTCGCAAGGGCTTTTTGTCGATTTTTTCAACTTTCCTGCAAAAAAAACTGTTCCGGTAGGATTGATCTACACGCTACAGGTAACACTTTGACCGGTCACTTTTCAATTTCGTCAATGTTTTGCTATACATTTGACTATTTACATGTTTAAAGATAAAATGTATGCTTTACGATGCTATGTAATGTTTCATCATATATACATGCTATGTATCAACTATGTGAGTCCTATTTTATGTTCATGAGGCGGTCGGGGTCCCACATATTGTTATTCCTTTTCTGCAATAAAATCATGCATTTACATGCTGTAATTACATATATGAATGCAATTTAAATCTGTTTGAGGCTTTGATTGATGGAAAAACACGTTTGGCTTATGCCTGGGATGTTCAATTTACAAACGGAACTCTGCCGATTTTTTTTTTTTTTTTTTTTTTTTTTTTTTTTTTTTAACATGCATCATGGTTGCATTAATCATATGATGAGGACTAGAAATTTAGAATGTTCATTACATAATTTTAAAAGGAAATTTACCTTCTTTTTCGCCCGTTCTATTCCAGCTATGGATTCGTGATGCGCCCAAGTAGCTCCTCCGCCTCTCGGACTTCGGGTGTTCGCCGTCGTAGGGCTGCACCCACTCCTGTTCCTCCTCGGAACCCGTCAGGCTCGTCGTTTGACGGAGGCTGTCATTCGTCCTGGTCATCCGGACGTTGAGGAGGCTTGTTCCTCCGGAGGTCGCGGCAGAGGGGCCATCCTCCAGCACACCGGCTCCATCTACTCATCAGGCTCCTTCTGGCGCCTCTAGTGCAGATACCCGATCTTTTGGGTCGGGATCTCAGTCGTCACCCCTCAGCATCTCTCGTGGCTAACGAGGTATATTTCAGCTCTATTCTGATTTCACTCTCAATTTCTCCATTCTCCTTTTATCCGGAGTTGACCCCTTGGTGATTGCCCCAGGTACCCGAGTTTACCCAGCCGAGGGGCAACTGGTTCAACATCTACTCCCTTTACGCGGCCCTGCACAGTGGACTATCGGGCGATGGTGGACTCTTGGGGCTTTCGACATTTCTTCACTATCATCCCCCGCCAGTGCCCCTGGGGTTACATGAGGGCTTTATCGAGACGATGGGTTCCACCAGACGCAGTCTCTTCATCTCCTCGACTGCGAGGTCGTGTTGACCCCATGGGACTGGAGGTACATTACTGGCATTGAGTTTACCGGGTCCCGCGTCCCCTTGGATCTTGATATCACTCCTGTGGAGGTTCGAGCTTTGCTGGGCTTCGCTGCTGAGGGACCGGGTCTTTAAGGCCCGCAGTATACCGATCTGGTGCCTTGGCTGTCGATGCAGTCGGGGTTTGGTCTCTATGCGATGCCCATTCCAGCGGATCAGGGTACCCGCGATATTCTACTCCGCCGCTTGTTCCTGACGATCATGAGGGGTTGTTTCCTAGGGAACAACTCCCTCCACCATTCATTTCAGCGTCGTGGGAGCGGTTAGAGACGTGGATCGCATCAGGTGACTATGACTGGGGGTCATTCACCTTTGCCTATTTCCTCCACGGCATGCGCCTACGCTCGGAGGGACAGACTGATGCCTGGCTCGGTTTCTACCACTTTTCTGCTGGTGAGTCCCTTCCTCCTCTCTATTACTGTATTTCTTTTCTTTTCATCCTTTTCTGTATTTGATAGTGACTCATGCCTTGCCTTGTTTCTATTCACAGTTCTGGGCTTACGAGCGGCGGCTGCCATGTCTGAGGCCTCTCACTACTCTGGGCCCGGATACCTATCCTCGGGGTCGGCGATGGCATCACAGTACTCTGGAGGATGGTCCCCGTGTTGGGCAGCTTTGCACATTGTCGTAATTCAGCTGGAGTTGATCACGGGCTGCCGACGTCGTCTGGATTCCCTACCTCTCCGAGCAGCATTTGACTTGTGGGGGTTTGCTGACGGGGCATCCTTCCGGCCCGGAGTTCGAGCTTTCTACCCGTCGCCTCACTTTGCAGAGTGTTGGAGGAGGCTGGGTGATGTATCTGGGGAGAGCGCGCATTCAGATGCGTCACCGGGGAGATCCGCATCCCGCACTCCCTTTCTTTCACTACTTTCTGGGCCGCTGGATTCTCAGCCTTCAGAGATTATGCTTGCCGGGGAGGATGGTCGGATGCTTTCCCACAGGTCCCACTACGGAGTGATGCATTCCGTACATGGTGGGTGCCCCGTACCATCGGTCCTCAGACTCGGGCCACTTTCTTCCTTGGAGACATGGTTCCAGGCTCGGTGACGATGACCGATTGGGCTGCCTGTGTTCGGACCCCTACCCACGCTGAGCAGATCGCCTCATTGACCCGTCAGGTAGATCAGTTGTCGCTGTTTATTCGGGGGTTGGGCCGGACCCCGGAGGAGGCTTACACCTACGATCCTGACGGTGCAGGTTATGATGCAGGCCCGAGTTCATCTGATGCCATAGCGCATCCCTACATTCCTGATATGAACTTTGGTCCTCCGAGCTCGGCGACTCCAGGGGATCAGTTCGAGGATCCTGCTTTCATAGATGATACTGATTTTATTTAGACCAGGATAGGATAGGGTCTTTTGTATCAGCACCTGCTTAGATTTCTTTTTCATTTATGCACTATGTACTGAACTCATTTATTTATTTATGCACCAGTTTTCTTTTCATTTTTATGGGATTCACCTGCTTTATTATTAACTGTATGATGCATGCTTTTATTTATGGGGTAGAGAGTGACCCCTTCACAGTCTTTTTTTGATACTGTTTTTTCACAGATGTCGTCCTCAGATGCCGTGGTTCGTTTGGATTCCACTCCTCCCACAGGGTTGGTTGGCAGCCTCTTCCGCTGGTTGGACAGTCTACTGCCAGCAGATAGGGTCATCGTAGATGGTCTTTTGGGACATTCTTGGTCCTTATTAACCTTCCGGGTGCCAGCGGGCTTTGTGGATGGTCTTCTGAGCTATTGGGCCCCTGCCCGTCAGGTGTTTAGGTTTTGGGACAGTAGAGCTGACCCCCACCCTTGAGGAGTATGCTCGCTTTAACCGGCTTGCCGTTGGACGGCCCTTGTGCTAGGGTCACAGTTGGTTCCCATGCGCCGTCAATTCTTGACTTTCACCGGTTTGCGGAGGGCTGTCCTATTACCGGTAATCATATCAGGACCATATGGTTCCTCTTCAATTCTTGATTGACCGATTTGGCTCACCTGACAGTTTTCGTCTTTTCCTCGGTGATTTTTCCGTGTGTCCGAGGGGCGCTGGGACGCCTTGAGAGTGGACGTTCTGATGGCCTGTGTCATCTCAGTTTTGTACTTGCCTGCAGGGTCCGATCATTTGGACATGCGGATTGTTGCGGCCGTTAGGGCCCTTCAGGAGGAGGATCACACCATTCTCCCCATGATATTGGCGGATACCTATATGTTCGGCCACATATTGCCAGTCCTTCCGAGGGAGATTCTTCAGAGGGAGTTCGACCTTATTGTATATGTGGTTCATGAGTCATCTTAGTCCCATCGGCCATTTCCGTCGCCAAGGGTTTTGCTTCAGCCATGACATAACCACGCAGTTTTCGCTTCGTCCCGTGAGTTGTACTGATGTGGCTTCCTGGACATCATTTTTGTCTATCATTGAGGACCCCCTTTCATCTATTGGTTTACTCGGGCTATTGCTCCTTCATGAGCTTTCTTGACTCCTGTGCCTGGTATGGATTTCATTCCCATTGCTGGGTTAAGGGGCGTGACGACCTATCATCCCCTGGCGGTTATGGGGCAGTTTGATCAGACACAGGATCTACACCCCTTCGCGGGTGCAACCGCATACCGATTCCTTATATCATCCTGTACAGAGAGGGATCTACTGCAGGTATACGAGCTTTGGGATTGCAGGATCTTTGCCGAATATAGTGAAAGCTGTCACATCCAGACATTTGCCTACGTACAGTGGTTGCGTGGAGACCTGGATTCGGCTAGTTAGTTTGAGTCGGACTGGGGCCTTTGATGACTCTGGAGTGATTTTCACAGAAGATACCACAGACCATTCCATTTCAGCCGATTCTGCCCCGAGTCGGGTCGCTGAGGATTCTCGACTCCGCCTGGCCCTGATTACTACTGAAGCCGAGAGGGATGCCGCCCTTGCCGAGAGAGATGAGGCCATTCGGGCTAGAGATGCTGTCATTGCTGATAGAGAGGCCATTGTATTTCAGACCAGGGCAGTGGTAGATGCTCATTTTGGGACTGTCAGCCGAGCTACTGCTTTACTGGATCGTATTGATATGCTGGGGCAGCAGATTGCAGGAGATGCTGATGCTTCAGATCTATCCACCACCCTGTCCATCCTGCTTCGGCTAGTTTCAGATTTGTAGATTATTTTATTTCCTGCATAGACTATGTTGGTTTCATCAGTTATTGAAAGAGAAATCTTGTAATAAAAACGACTTATATATATAGACATGCATTTAAATTTAGTCATTTTCCCCTTTTGTCGTATCATTGCCATCCATCGGATCATCATTTTATCCAACTGACCATGATTTGACATTTCGCCTTCTTTCTTTCCTCAAGACTTGATGGAGATTTGACAGATATTGCCGCACACCTTTTGATTTCGTCGGATTGAATCTCAGATTTTGGATAACTGTTTGGGTTGGATCAGGGTATGTATTCTGGGATGAAACTGGTTAGGCAATTGGTTTCGGGAAGGTTTTGAGGGTGTAGGAAGGTTTTATCTGGCTATCGAAAATTGGTTTTGGTTAGGGAAAGGATTATTTTTATTCTTTTTTTAAAAGGATCGGACCGCGCCATGATGGGTGCCTACGTACCCCCACAAGTTGGGAGATCAGGTCCTACGTAGTTCGCTCTCAAGGAAAAAGGACCTGATGATTCAAGCGTAGAACCGCTTCACCGAGTCAGAATTGAGGGGTTGTGGAAATACCTCACCATCCATTTCTTGCAATATGAGGGCTCCTCCGGATAGCACTTTCTTGATCACAAATGGCCCTTCCCAGTTCGGGGCAAACTTCCCCTTGGCCTCGTCTTGACAATGCATGACTCTTTTCAACACCAAATCATTTTCCTTGAACTTCCGAAGTCTTATCTTTTTATCGTACGATCGAGAGATCCTCTGTTGATATAGCTGACCATGCCAAACGGCAGCCACTCTCCTTTCATCAATCAGGGCCAATTGGTCGTATCGACTTTGCATCCAATCCTCCTCGCTTATCTAAGCATCGATCACTATTCTGAGGGACGCCATCTCAACTTCAACTGGCAGGACAGCCTCCATTCCATATACCAAGGCGTATGGGGTTGCCCCTGTGGAAGTACGCGTTGACGTTCGGTAGGCTAACAAGGTGAGGGGTAACAAATACGTCCATCCCCGATGATTAGCAGACATTTTTGCCATGATCTTCTTGATGTTTTTTATTTGCAGCCTCCACTGCCCCATTCATCTTAGGACGGTAAATGACGGAATTGAGATGCTTGATCTTGAACTGGTCACACAATTCCTTCATGAGGGCGTTGTTTAAATTCTTGGCATTGTCGGAGACCACAACCTCAGGTTGCCCATATCGGCAAATGACATTATTCCTGATGAAGTTGACGATGACCTCCTGAGTGACTTTGGGGAAAGAGGCTGCTTCTACCCATTTGGTGAAATAATCGATCATGACGAAGATGAATCGGTGCCCGTTGCTTGCTTTGGGCTCTATTGGTCCGATTACATCCATTCCCCACATTGAAAATGGCCAGGGGGAGGTCATACAGTGCAGTTCATTGGGAGGTGTATGGATCACATTACCGATGATGCGCCTGACATTGATAACATCGCTTGACATGATCATCGCAATCGGCCCTCAGTGTTAACCAATAATGCCCTGTCCTCAAGATCTTTTTGGCCAACATCGGTCCACTCATGTGTGGCCCACACACCCCGCCATGGATTTCATTCATAATCCTTTGGGATTGCGTTTCGTCTACGCATTGCAACAGTCCCAACCCGTCATCCCTTTTGTAAAGCGAATCGCCACTCAGGTAAAACTTCATCGCCATCTTTTGAATTCTCATCCTTTCAGTCCGTTTTGCTCTGATCGGGAAGGGATCTGTCTCTCAGATATTCCCTTATGTCATTATACCAGGGCTGCCTCGTCAACACCACCTCGTTTGATAACACTGCCGCATTTTTCCTCATATGCCGGGGCATTCTGTACGGTGATCTCAATCTGTGGACTGTCCCTACTCTTGATCACGTGGATTAAGGAAGCCAAAGTCGCCAATGCATCGGCAAAATCATTTCGTCCCCGAGGAATATGGCGGAAGGCGATATCTTCGAACTCTTGCACAAGCTGGGTGACACAACGATGGTATGGAAGTAACCGAAGCTCCTTAGTGTTGTATACCCCGATTGCTTGTCTGATTACCAATTCTGAATCCCCAAACACCGCTAGTCTTTTTTACTCCCATGTCACGGGCCAATCGGAGTCCCAAGATACACCCCTCGTATTCAGCGGTGTTGTTCGAATTGCTGAAACGAAGTTTAGTGGCCACGGGGTATTGTTCTCCGGTGATAGAGACTAGGACCGCTCCGGCTCCTGCCCCCCCGGCATTCATGGCACCATCAAAATACAACTTCCAGAATTGTCCCTCGTCATCACATTTTTCGCGCGATACCCAAAATATATCCTCGCCCGGGAGAGGAGTTTCTAACGGCTCCATCCCTCCTGCCGGGGCTTCTGCCAACTGATCTGCAAGTACCTGCCCTTTCATGGCCTTCTGTGTCACGTACACCATGTCAAACTGTTGTTAAAATCAACTGCCATCTTGATAGTCGACAATTCAGCATGGGCCTTTCGAAAATATATTTCAAGGGGTCCATTCTTGATATCAGGTACGTTGTATGCCCATGGAGGTAGTGCTGTAATCTCCCTGCAGCCCAGGCCAGAGCACAACAGGTCTTCTCAATGGGAGTGTAATTCTGCTCACATTGGCTAAATCTTTTGCTGAGGTAATAGATGGCCTGCTCTTTTCCCGCCTCATTTTTCTGTCCCAACATACATCCCATCGCGATGGCATTTACCGATATATACATAAACAGAGGGATCCCATCCTTCTGTGGTACCAGCACTGGTTCCTCCGTCAATTGTTTCTTAATGGTCTGAAACGCCCTCTGACATTGCTCATTCCATTCTTGGGACACCCCTTTTCTTAACAGTTCAAAAATCGGTTCACATGTAGTCGTCAAGTGGGATATAAAACGGCTGATGAAGTTTATTCTCCCCAGGAATCCTCTTATCTCCTTTTCCGTGTGGGGTGCCGACATATCCACAATGGCCTTAATCTTTGCTGGGTCCAACTCAATGCCCCGATCACTAACCAGGAAACCCAAGAGCTTGCCCGATTGTACTCCGAAAGCACACTTGGCTGGATTGAGTTTCAAATTATACTTTCTGAGCCGATCGAATAGCTTTTTGAGATGAGTTATATGATCGGACTCTACCTTCGATTTCACAATAATGTCATCCACGTAGACCTCTATCTCCTTGTGCATCATATCGTGGAACAAGGCCATCATGGCTCTCTGATAAGTAGCCCCTGCATTTGTGAGACCGAAAGCCAGTCGTCTATAGCAGAAAGTGCCCCAAGGGGTGATGAATGCGGTCTTTTCCCGGTCTTCTTCCGCCACCATTATCTGATGATATCCCGCAAAGCAATCCACAAAGGAATACATTTCGTACTGGGCCGTGTTATCTACCAGGATGTGTATGAAAGGCACCGGGAAGTTATCCTTGAGACTGGCCTTGTTTAGATCTCTGTAGTCTACACACACCCTCACCTTTCCTCCAGGTTTAGCCACTGGGACCACATTGGATAGCCATTCCGGGTAAGTGGACACCATAATGATTCCCGCCCTGAACTGTTTGATGATCTCTTCCTTCACTTTTAAGCTCCACTCAGGTTTCAACTTTCTTAGTTTCTGCTTGACAGGCCTGAAACCCTCCTTGATAGGTAACCGGTGCACCACAATGTCGGTGGACAATCCGATCATATCCTCGTGCGACCAGGCAAAGACATCCTCATATTGGCTTAGTAACTCAATTATTTCTGTTTTTTGGCTGGGGGTAAGGTCTGTCCCTATCTTGAGTTCTTTTGGATTGTCAGGGGTTCCGATATCTATAGTGATGGTTTGGTCCAAATTGGGTTTGGGTTTATCTTCGACCCATCCTTTGATCTCATCAGGTGCGTCGTCGTAATCTGTCTCGTCTTGCTCAATGCCCATTAAATCGAAATCCAGCTCAATGTCAAAATCATAATCATCATTCAAATTTGAAAGACCATTTGTTAGGCAAGGAATACTCAAATTGGTACACCTGACATAAAACAAAGTACTTGTCATATATAAATCATTTACGACGATCGCAATTTCAAATAACACGAAGAAACGACACAATTATGCAGAAATAAAACAACAACAAAATAAAACTTCTTCATTCCCCCATCCTCTAGGGTTAACCACCCTGACGTCGAGCTTTACCCTTGTTGGGATATCACTGGTTTTTGGGTCCAATTATCGATGGTCAGGTCAGATGAAATGCGCTGGATAAAGGAGGGCCTCACATCGGACACCTCCCCGATAATCACGGATACGTCTCCTGTGTCCCTTCTCCATATCCTTTCCAGGAATAATCAGCCCTGCCCAATCGATGACAGGCACAACTTGTTGGGCTCCTGGTGGTGTGATAACATTCGTCCCCTCCTTACTGCTTGTTGATTGTCCGGGGATATAGCATTTGGTTTCAAACTCTTTTGCGACCTCCCGCAGGAAACTTTCCCTCCGGGCCGACTCATTACGTGTGGGGGTTAACTCTTCATTCCCTGCCCCAATCACAGGTCCGCTGATCCCCTGCTTATTGTCGACTTTGGTCACTGGACTGCCAACTAGTCGAATCGGAGTCGCGCCCTGACGGTGTCCCCGTACTGCGCCCACATGGTATCCCAATCCTGCTTTACCTATCTGCTGTGGTAGGTGGATGGGCTCGGTGATTCCCTGACTGCTTTTCCCTAGTCCCTGTCCAGGTTGAAAGTTCATTTTAATCATTTCCCTTGCCACAAAGGTGAGTTCCGGAGAGACCCTTGGTTTCACAGCTGGAGCTCCCAGGCATCTATAATGGGGAGTGCTAATCTCTAGTGCTTGAAAGCTGGCAGGTGCCGCTGATTCATCCACATTGATTACTGGTAGGCCACTCCTGGGAGGAGAAGGGTCGTCACATTCGGCCGAGATTGTTACCAGATTCCCATCGATGATCAACTTGATTTGTTGGTGGAGCGTGGAAGGAACTGCCCCGGCCATGTGTATCCACGGCCTCCCTAACAGCAGATTGTAGCTCGCCGTAATATCTAGGACTTGGAAGGATATATCAAAAGTACAGGGCCCTATCTCCACTGGCAATTCTATTTCCCCAATGGTATCCCTCCGGGAGCCGTCAAAAGCCCGAACCACCACATGACTGGCTCGGAGGCGTTTGGAACTGATGTTCATTTTCTTTAGCGTACTGAGGGGACATATGTTCAATGCCGATCCCCCATCGATCAACACCCCATTCATGACATATCCTGAGGAGATTACCGCAATGTGTAGCGGTTTTCGGTGCCCCCTTCCTTCCTTGGGAATGTCCTCATCTGTAAATGATATTGCATCGCCTTCCAATAAGTGGCCTACCAGCTGGCCGAAACCCTTCTCACTAATTTCTTTGGGCACAAATGCCTCCTCCAGAACCTTCATCAGGGTTTTGCAATGCTCACTGGATGACAACACCAAGTCCATGACTGATGTTAGGGTTGATTCCTCATTTACAATCTGGATCCCCCTCATTTCCGGGTGATCCATCCTTTTTAAAAACTCTATGGCCCTTTCCTCGGAAACCTCTTCATTTTTTCTCTTTTGGCTCTCAAGGACTCGCCCGGGAAGATATAAGGGGTTCCCTTTGGTCGTCACGGAAGCACAACTGGCCGCTTCCTCGGGTATTCCCCCGTAATTCCAGGGTACAGTCTTCAGACTACTGATAGGGAGTTGCGGCCTTGCTGCAAGGATGATGGGCCTCGGGGCTGTCAGCTTGACAGGCCCCTCTATGTTATTTGTACTTACCCCTATCAACCTGATGGGCGCTACCCGTGCATCCCCATGATCATGTATCACGTTGATCATCTCCTCAATTTTCTGCACATAGTTCAACCTTGGCGGCCCCCCAGCCTCACTTGCCTCCGTCACATTGACTCCCCCCCCCCATCATGTCTTGGCAGGGGGTTTGCCTTAACATTCGGGGAGTCCGGTTGCTCCACCACAATTTCCCCGTTGTCGATCATGTTCTGAATTATATGTTTCAATGTCCAACAATCTTGTGTATCATGACCCGGGGAACCCGAGTGATAGGCGCACCGTTTGCTTGGATCAAATCTCCTTCCCTTCGGGTCACTCGGGGGAGCCAAATTGATTATCCTCTTTTGGGCTACTAATACCGCTAATACTCGTTCAAGCGGCTCCCCGAGCGGGGTGAACACTCGGTTTTGCGAGGCCTCATATCTTCTTCGCCCCTCTGTCCTTTGATCTGTGAAGTTTGGCTGACGGGATGGCCCTCCCCTCTGTACCTGAACCGGAAGATGACTTTCTGTTTTTCTGGATGACCCCTGTAAGATGAGGGAAACATCCTCTTCCTTCTTCTTTTGGACCCTCCGGGAAGTGCTGCCATAGTTTCCATTCTGTATTTGCTCGGCAGCAGTTTCTAAAGCAGTAAGATCCCGGATTTTACCCGACTTCAACCCCATGTCTACCATCTCTCCATGTTTAATCATTTCAGCAAAAGGTCTTCCAATCCCCGAGATGACCCTCTCATAATACGGTGCCTCCTGGATGTCTACAAAGGTCATCACCATCTCTGATTCGTTCATCGGGGGGGTCACCTGTGCGGCCATGCCCCTCCATCGTTGGGCATATTCCCTGAAGGATTCCCTAGGCTGCTTCTTAACCTTCGTCATTTGGTACCTGTCAGGGGCCATCTGGGCCTGAAAGCTGTATTGGGTTAAGAAGGTATGGGCCAATTCCTCCCAGTTGTGGATTCGGGCGTTGTCGAGGCGGGCATACCAGATTCTTGCCTCCCCTGTTAAGCTTTTCTGGAATAGTTGCATTCTTAACCCCTCGTCTTCGGCATAAGACCCGAGTTCTCCAATGTATATTTTCAAGTGTGTATAGGGGTCTCCCTTTCCATTGTATTTTTCAAACTCGGGAACTTTGAACTTTTCTGGATATCTGGCTCCAGGGAAAACACATAGATCTGAGTAATTAACCCTGCCCAGGGAGCCTATGCCCTTTAGAGATTGGATGGTTTCCTCCGTGTATTTCATTTTTCTCCGAAGGTCGTCATGGTCCCCTTCCTCTGGGATAGTAATCACTGTCCTGCTAGGTATGGGAACGGCCTTTGGGATGACTGGCTCGTCCTTGAGTCGGGGTTGGTCCTCTTTAAGCAAGTTTGTACCATTTTTAGGAGGAATCTGATCATCCCCTGGTGGTGGAATATTATGCGATCCCTGGTTTACCGGATCCTGTCTGATTAAGAACTGTTCCTTTAACATTGTGGCCATTTCCATCATCTGTTTTTTGAAGTCATCAAACTCTTCCCGAGATATGGAACTATGATTAGGAATATCAGCCATTTCAGATGTAGAATTTTGGGCTTTCTTAGACTGCGAACGGGTTTGAGGAGCAATCCTGCGAAACAACGGTTCGAAGTTTAGTCTTGGGGAAATGCAAGAATGGATGCATGCTAAAACCGTAACCTTCTGTGTGTTTTTGGGTTTTTTAATCTTTTTCTGCAAAACAACTCGTTAGCGGTTCTTTATTGAAATAAAACATGCTAGATATGATTTATGCTTCCCGTGTCGTTCCCTGCAAAACACAGAGGTTAGTATTTTCTTTTGACATAAAGGGGAAGCATATATGACTATGTTGCAATGGAATTATGGCATTTATGCGCAGAAAAGAAAAAGGGCATGAAGAGACTTATCCCGCGTTGGGTTAATCTGGGGCTGACCTATCCTAGGGTTACTCTCACGGGCTTTTCGGCATGAAGGTTCCCAAATCTTCGCAATCTACTCGTTTGAGCCCTTTCGATTGGAGCGGATTTGAGTGGTGCGTTTCCTGAGCCATCTCCGGGGAGCAGCCCCATCGAGTCCAGTAATAAGCAGCCGACGGGTTCGCCTCAGGAGGAGGTACAATCTCAACATACATTCACATTCATCGTCCTCACCGTATGCAAATGATTACTTTAAGGTAAAACAAATCCATTCAATCATTCATTCATTGGACAACAACACACATTCACACAACAATAAAAAGAAGTCAAAATGTCGCATACACATACACATTTATAAATTTTAAAGGATAGGATAGCATCAAGACTTGACGCGGCTTAAGCCCTCTAATGTCCCCAGCAGAGTCGCCAGCTGTCGACGCCGGGTTTTCTCTTTCTCTTCGTCTTTTCCAATTTTAGCCTTTTGATTTAGATGACGTTTGGAAAAGGTCGGCATTGATGTCGACGGGGTTTTGAAAGATCGCGTTTTATGATGAGCCAATTAACCAGAGTCGCCAGTTGGTATATTTGAAATGGATGTACCAACTCATCCGAGTTTTCGTTTTTTTATAAATCGCTGGCTCATGTGTGACTCCGAATTAATTGGTCTGCGAATTGAGATTCATAGAGTTCGGGGGTTTGTTTAAGTGAGGGGAAGGTGTTAGGCATCCCTCGACTTCCGTGAAACACGGTTACCGCAATCTTAATGCTTTCCTATCCTTTAATTCACGAATGTGTGTGTGCGCGCGCTTGTGTGTGGGTGTGTGTGTCTATGTGAATGATGTGGTGAGTTTGTATGAAAGAGTCATTTGGATTTTAGGGAAAATCGTGTTTTACTTTGAGAATGCTTCGGAATGTCTTTTCGGTATACACGAGAAAGCTTTATTCTTTATGAGAAAGGTTTGATTTTATTTGTCCAAAACTACGAGATTTTCATTAAGTGTCGTTTTGGCAAAACAAGAGTTTTAAACCTTCGTCTAAATAGGAATCGAGATCTATACGTTGCTTTCATAAAATGATGGGCAATTTCTAGAATCTCTTTAACCCTATATACAATGGTTTAATAAAACGTCATTTTATTTATAAAATCATTTTGTGTGATGTTTTGGAAAACGATCTTTCTTTAGCTTTCTCGTTAGATAGGAATCGACATTCATTAACATTTCTTAAGTTTTAACCTCGTGATTCTAATATCCTAGTTTGATTGATTTTTTATGAAAATCTTATCATTTAGCTTTGAAATCAATTTCGTGTCATAAATCAAATCGAGCATAAACACGCGTCGGGGCTATTCATGGGCATATAAGCCATCAAAATATCCCCGAACGCCAACAATCCCCAATTTCACTATTTCGGGGCCTTAAACACGATTTTCGCCTTAGCGTCGTTTTAAGGCCCAACGATTACATATTTACAAAGAGGCTACATCCTACCCGCTACATACATCAAGACATGTCCATCATCGGATTTGGACCACGGGGTCGCTTTCCTAGGCTCACAACCAAATTTACACACACCCACAATCGGATATTACAAGAATTAACCAATACGGACAATCTACCAATATCAAGACATCCCAGAATAGAGATCTAAAAGAATCTATGTCAATATAACACAAAAAAACAAACAAGGAATCAATAAATAAATATCATCGGGTTATTAGGAAGAATTTTGTTCCAAATGGAACCCTCGCTAATACTCCCTAATTTATCATTCCATAATCATATGAAAACTTCATTTGATTTGACCAAAAGATGTGATAGAAATTGCAAAATTGAAGAGATTTTTCACCTTGCAAATGAGGTCAAAATGGATCTAAATTTGTGTATTTGAATAGAAGAAAAAGTATTATGTGATACAATCAAATCACAAGAATAATATTCCTCTTTTTTTCTCACTTTCTCTCCTATTTTTTGTAGCAAAATCTCACTATTTTCTCTCTATTTCCGTGCTTGGTGCTGCTGCAGAATCCTTCTTCTTCACCAAAATTTTTTCAACCTCCTGTATGCTGCCCGAAGCTGGCTTAAATAGGCTGGCCAGAGCCAGCCGCAGATCTATCTGCGGCTGGCCGCAGATGGATCTGCGGCTGGCCAGCTGGCACGCCTCCCATCGCACTCAGCTGGTAGTGCTGATTTCCTGGTTTCCGTGCTGGCGCACCCACTTGGCCGCAGATCTATCCGCGGCTGGCGGGCTTGACTTTCTCGATTTTCGTGCCACGCCTCGATTTTCGTACCGCAACGTCGGTTTTCGCTGACAGGCTCGTATTCCGCAGTCCGGGAACTTCCGGGAGACGTGCCACCTCATTCGGAAATGCCTGCCTCAGACGGCTTTATTGTCACGTAAACTTGGGTTGCCCAAAACATTGCGGCGGGGCCGGGCGCTCGCCCTTGTGCCCGCTCCTTTGCTCCCGCAAGCTGGTTCAATTGACGATTTCGCCCTCCTGTCACGGTTAGTAGAAGGAAACGCAAAATTTGGGTGTCTACAAAATAGTTTAATTTATTTATTTAAATAAGATTAGAATTGTTCTAATTGATTTATTCACAGCCGGTTTAATATGGAGAACCTAAAGGGTCACACCGCAAAAGAAAAATATTTGTTTAAGAAGTAAATGGCATAATTGTAATAATAAGTTAAGTGTATTTAATTTAATCTATGGAGATAGAATAAATTAAATAGCTTAATATTTATTATTTAATATTTTAGAAATATTAAATATAAATTAATAAGAGGACTCTTATTATTATTACTATTATTATTATTTAGTTCCCAAAAGGGTTTGGGAATTAATTAATAAAAGTACTCTCGTAAATTCCTAATTGGATTAGGAGTTTAATTAATTAAAGGAGTTTAATTAAAATAAAAACCCTAATCCTAAATAGTTTAGGAGGGTTCCCTATATCTATAAATAAGAGGAGTCTTATCATGATTTAGGGTTAGACGGTTACACATTCTTGTATTAGATTGTGAAGAGTACTTACAATTTCTATAGAGATAGAAACTATGATTTTGTCAACACCCATCTTTTTGAACAACTATTATTCCTTGGTGGATCACCTCTAGAGGCCAAACACTTGGGTGGCTAACGTTGATCAAAGGAAGGAATTTAATCGGTGGAATTCAAGGAGAACGCGGAGGAATTGGAGGTGAACTTGTACCTGAGGAAGCTTTGATTCACGAGGGTATAATTCTATATCTCTATCTCTTTCGTTTAATTGATAATTGATCACAAGGATGATCATGGTGATGGTTTGTATGAAAAATTTTAAAATCTGTTTTATTGCGCTTCCGCTTTATTTATGTAATTTGATTGCATGTTCGCGTCATATACAAACCTACCAGTGGTATCAGAGCCTAATATTGTGCTAATTATCGATTTTGATGATTCCATGTGCGTATGATATGCGATTGGATCGAAATTTTTGGGCAGAATATGTTTTTCTAAATCTGCTACGCAGCGCAGCTGTGCCGTTTCCAGTTCATTCTGGAGCACAGCTGCGCCCAAACCCCTAAAGTCGTTTCTTGAGTTCAGCGCAGCTGCGCCGTTTCCCAGTTCATTCTGGGCGCAGCTGCGCCGAACAGCAGAATCCGAAAAATAATTTTTCCTTCAATTAAAATAAATGGTTTATTTAATTGATATAAGTTTAAAATAAAGATGTTTATTTTATCTGGATAGGATTTCAGATTGCTAAAATTAAAGGAGTTTAATTTGGATTTAGTTTTTGATTAAAATAAAAGAGTTTATTTTGTTTCAAAACTAAATATTAGCAAAACTTTTGCCCATTAATTGATATCAATGCATATATGGAATGGTTTTATTATTTATGGGATGAATGTTATTTATTGATACATATAGAGATATGTATGATAATAAATAGGGATTGATTATGGACTATTGACCAATGTCTGATTGGAATTATTTTAGAGGATGTTTGAATGTATGAGTTTTTATAAATGGGGTCTGCGTACCTCGTCTTCTCTAATTTTTCTTAATGTAAAATTCTATCTTCCTCCTATGTATTTCCCCTTGACTGCTGATCAAGGTTTTTATTTATTGTAAATAGTTTTTGTAATAGGACTAGTTAGAATTAATTTTGAAGAATTGGAGACAAAGGAGCGCATGAATACCCGTTTGTAATGGAGCCCGGGTTTAAATGTAATAGTTATATTTAAATTTTATTCTTGCACCCTAGGTTTGACCTTTTGGTTCACTTGGTGGCTCTAGTGAACCAAACTAGAATAAAAGTCTATAATCAATCCGAGTAGAATATAGTACTCTATATGTGCATGAATACTATATATATATATATATATATATATATATTATACAACATACTTCGCATGTTAAATAATATGACGCGTATTTTATATATATGTGCATGCGCGCTAAATAAGATGAGACTATTAATAACAAACCCCTCAAAGAAATCATATTAAGTTCTAAGCATTCAAAGATATTCGCAATATCGAACGTCACCTTCTAGCATGGTAAAGCAATAGAGTATTAAATATTTAATATGAGTTTGTTGTGCACACACAAGGCGAGTATTAAATATTTAAGATGTTGTTTTATCACATTTGATGCTTATTAAGGAATTGAACATTACTGCTTTGTTGTGCACACACAAGGGCGGTCTTTTTCTCTTCACATATATGGAAGTGCTAGGTTAGACTTAACTTAGATTATTTTAGTTCGGATGTGCAGACACTTGACCATTATAATCTAAGAGGCAAAATACAAGGAGTTACATAGTGATGTAATTGACAATAGTTGTCTACCTATTTATTTATATATAGTTTGTTGTGCACACACAAGGCTATATACATTTGAAATGGGATCCTTATTCTCACTAGCAAATCTTTAATTAGATTTGTCGAACTATATAATGAGGGTAATATAGTTTGATGAAAAAGTGAGAGATACCAATTTAAAATAAAGACCTAATTTATTTTAATAATTAATGTATGCTAAAATATTGTCTATTTCATTTACAGAATTTTACAATGTCTAATTTATTATCACTGCGGAGCATATTAGATGCTAATTAACTGGACCAAATAACACAGACTAGTTAAGAAATTTGAGAATAGTTCTCAAGGCTGAAAAGTTATCTTATGTCCTTAATACGCCTATCCCTGCAATGGTTGCAGACAATGCCTCTGAGGAAGAGATTGCTACTTTTAGAAAGTGGCAAGATGATGCACAGTTGGTTCAATGCATCATGCTCGCATCCATGAGTAACGAGCTTCAGCGTCAACATGAAACTATGGATGCTCCTACTGTACTCCTGCACCTTCAAGGAGTTGAATGGTGAGGAAAGTAGGACTGCTAGATATTAGATATCTAAGGAGCTCTTCCAATCTAGAATAACCGATGGCACTACAGTATAGACAAATGTCCTAAAAATGATCAATCTGATTGAACAATTAGGACAATAAGGTTTTGTCATGGATGGAGAGTTGATCCAAGATTTGATCTTGCAATCACTTCCGGACTCTTTCTCATAATTTGTTGTGAATTTCCACATGAACAAGCTATATATATCAGCCTGCCTGAGTTACTTAAACACGTTAAAAACTGTAAGGAGTCACTTTCTAACCAAGAAAGACTAAGTCTTACTGGTAGATGATTCTTACAGGAAGCGGAAAAGGGCCAAAGAATCTTCTTAAAAGAAGAACAATTCATAGAAGGTATAAGGAAAGGCAATAACTAAGGACACTAAGAACAAGACTGATGTAAATAGCAAAAGAGTTTGCTTCCACTGCAATAAGCCTAGATACTAGAAAGGAAACTGTAAGGAGAATCTTACAGAGGCTAACCAGAAGAAGCTTAGTGAAGCTTCGGTTACAGATATAAGTTTGTTCATGATTAAAAAAAAATCTTTATGTAAGTCAAGGTTCTACTTGGGTATTGGATACCGGCTGTAGTTCTCACGTATGCAATCCAATGCAGAGACTAAGCAGAAGTAGAAAGCTAAACTAAGAGTAAGTAATCTTATGTGTGGGACCATAGGAACTTATAGTTTAGCATTGCCTACGGGCAAGTCTATTAAGTTAATAAGTTGTTATTATGTTCCAGTTCTCATTAGAAACATTAGAATTTTCATTGTTGGACAACGAAGGTTCTAGTATTATATTTAAGAACAATTGTTGTTCTATTTATAATGATAATGTTTTGTTTGAAACTGGAAGATTACTTGATAGACTTTGTATACTTGACTTACATAAAAAATATTTTGCAAATTGAATAAACTAATAAAAGAAAAGGAGATGGTCATTCAAAGAGTTGAATGTGTGTATTTGATAAAATACAAGTCTGAATCATTTGAAATGTTCAAAGAATTCAGAAGTAAAACATATTGACAAAGTATTAAGATTCTATGATCAGATCGAGGAAGGAATACTTGTACAATGAGTTTCTAGATCATCTCAAAATGGTATTTTCTCATAATGGACACCTCCTGATACGCAATAATTGATTAGTGTATCTAAAAGGAGAAATTGTACTTTGTTGGACATGGTGCAGTCCATAATGATTTTTACCGACATTCTAGTATCCATCTGGGCTTATGCCCTAGAAACGGCTGCATATCTACAAAAATAAGGTAACCTCAAAAATCCGAGCCCAAGACTCCATAAAGGTTATGGATAGGAAGGATTCCTACTCTTAAGTATGTTAAGATAAGGGGTTGTCCAGCTTATGTGAAAAGGTTTCAAAGATAAGTTTGGGATAAAATCTGACAAGTGCAGACTTGTGGGATATCCTAAAGAAAGTTTAGGGTATTATTACTATAATCCTACACGCTGCCTTCTTAGATAAAGGTGTTTATCATTGAAGGAGCTAGTGGGAGGGTAATAGATCTTGAAGGAGTTCAAGAACCACAAAGCACTTTAAGTCGAACCGAGGAACCTGTAGATAGACCTATTGTATCACAACCGAATCGTAAATCTGGAAGAGTACTGAAGATACCTGGGAGGTATGGATTCATTATAGAGGATGATGATGAGGTACGCATCATAGAGGATGATGATCCAGTTATATACGATGAGGCTATGAGTAGAAGATACTCAGAGAAATGGCAGATGACCATGAAATCCGAAATGGACTCCATGTATGAGAACCAAGTATAGACTTTGGTTACTCCACAAAAGGGCATAGTGCCTAGAGGGTGAATATGGGTCTTTAAGAGAAAGACTGGAGCAAATGGCAAGGTGGAGACCTATAAGACCAGACCTGTTTAAAAGGTTTTTCAAGTCAAAGGTTTGACTGTGATAAAACCTTATTACCGGGTAATGCTCAAGTCCATTTCGATTTTGCTTGTGATTGCAGCTTATTACGAAATCTGGCAAAATGGATGTGGAGACACTCTTCCTCAATGAAGACTTGAGGAGAATGTATGTATGATACAGCCAGAGGAATTTGTTTCAAAGGTTGAAGCAAATCGTGTTTTAAGCTACAATGATCCATTGATGGATTGAAGCAAGCTTCTCAAAGATGGAACATTCGTTTTGATAAGACAATCAAAAGAGTTTGATTTTATCAAAAATGAAAATGAACCTAGTGTGTACAAAAGGGTCAGTGGGAGCACTGTGACATTCTTAGTATTATATGTTGATATACTACTGATAAGGAATAACACACCAATGCTACAATCAGTAAAGATAAAATTGTCTAAACATTCCTCCATGAATGACTTGGGAGGAGTATCCTATAAATTGGGGATATAAATCTATATAGACAGATTTAAAAGGATGTTCGGCTTGACCCAAGGAACGTATATTCATTTGATGCTAAAGGCGTTTAGCATGGAAAACTCCAAGAGAGGTCTCATGATGATGAGCCATGGAGTGTATTGTTGCCTCTTTTTAAGTCTTAAATAAAAGAGCTCTAACTCGTGCAAGTATACACAGTCAACAAGTAATACAGAGGAAGTAGAGTATCGTCCCACAGAGACAGTGTTAAATTAAAATACTATGCATCAGTCCTATCACTATATTTATTTGCCTAAACTAATGATTTGATTGTGTTGACAAAATTATTTCTAAATCAATTAACAACTAAAGAATCAAATACTAACGGAATATATCAAACTTGGAATTAATGGGATCCTAACTTCATTTAATAGTTCATCTAATTACCACTATCATGCTAGTAAGTTCACATATCACAGAAAAGTAGCCAAGGACACAAAAATAGACATAACCATTTGTCAATGCATTATGACCTACTTACATAATATCCATACTTGATAGACACCATGTAATCATCACTATAACCAAAATCACTATATTTCTATGTGAAATTGCAATTATATTGATTTTAAGCGCAAGTCCTTATTTTGACTCTTACGGTGAAGCAGTATTTTTCTATCCGATTCACAAAATATTAAGTTATCCAATTAAGCCTCATATTCGCAAGCTATCATGATTACAGTCCATACTTATATATTGTTTTTCAATTCCATACAAGTACTGAAGTCGAATGGTGATCAAGCATTCATACAAGCAAAACAATCATGATAGAAATTCCTTATGATATGCAAAACAATCGAACAATCAAGCTTATAATTAGACTAAATACTAAAATCCGTTAGAATCCCATAATGAAGATTAGTTCATGTCTGAACCAAAAGCCATTATGGGATCAAAACTAAACATGGAAAATAAACAATCAATTGAAATAAGAAGAATTAGATTAGTCAAACCCAATTGAAGAGTAAAATCCAAGATAAGCTTAAACCCACATCAAAATCCAGTGCTTTGACAAAAGTAATCCACAGAATATCTCTCTCTAGAAAAGTAGAATGATAAAAAAAATACTAAAAGTCTCCAAGTTTTTTTATTCTTAAGGTTTCCTACTCACTATCTGATCAATATGGACTAGAATCCTCCTCAGAATTGACTTCTTTTTCCTCCTTCAGCTGGACAAATAGTGCAAAAACGTGGCCTAGCGCTGCTGGCGCTTGCCCTAGCGCTGCTGGCGCTATGTCTAGCCCAGGAATTTACAAAAATGCCACTAGGTCTATTTTGAGCTCCAAATTTACCCTTTTGCCCCTCCGGCTCCAACCTACAACAAATAAATACAAAAACAAGTAAAATAATACTAAAAACACTTAAAGACCACAATAATTAAGTCTAACAATACCTAATTCGTAGGTATGAAACCCACTCATCAAATACCCCCAAACTTAACCAATTGCTTGTCCCCAAGCAATGCAATGATACAAATGCAAACTAACTATCATGCCTACGAATTAAACAACCAACCAACATAATATCCAACACCAGGCCTCAAAGATATCATACATACTTAAGTAGAATCTCTAACCAATGCAAAGTTTCTAACTCCAACCAAGTAGTTAAGTTACACCTGTCATCACCCATGTCGTGCGTGTGTGTATATCAACCATTTCAATCAATTACAATTCAAATCCATCCCATAATTGACTTCTTAAAAGAAAACTTTTAATTGCAACTCAATTCAACCCGTGAACACAACAAATTCAACTGATTCAAGCAACCACTAAGCATAGGGGCATCACTAAGGTTATTTTAACACATTTAAATCCTTTTTAAACCTTTCCCCAGGAATTTAAAACAAATTTTTTTTCTTTTTAGTGAGTGCATTTTATGCTCCATCTCACTTTCTTTTGAACGAGTGCGTTTTACGCTCCATCTCGTTCCATGTGTTTATGAGTGAGTGCGTTTTACGCTTCATCTCAACCCACCACATGATCCATTCTTTAATTGGGAAAGGTTCAAAATTTTTAAATTCCTTTTTTTTTCTTTTCACACCCCAAGATTCCCCCAAACTTAGATTCTTGCCTGTTTTTCATTTAATGGACGTTTCATCGATATTATCAAGTTTTAACCCAAATCTTCCACCAGAAGAAAATTATGCAACAATTTGAATTAAATTGATCAAAACAATTAATTCTGTGCTTTCATTACTAACAAAAGTTTCAGACAGGTTAAACTTCACTTCTTAATTAAAGTCATCGCTAAGCACTAGTTTTCAATTCTTCTCAAGTTAAAACCATGAAACCAGTCTTATCATTGGCCACATTAGATACTATATCAATTTATGCTTAATTCATGAAACTAAATGCATAACACAACCTAAAATGCAATGTAACTACCGTGCAACAAGTCTAAACACAATGAAACATAACAACCTAAATGCATGAAAACAAAAAACTACCCCCCAAACTGAACAAGTCAATGTCCTCATTGAAAAATAATAAGAGATTAAGAACAGAGGACTCCCCTGATGAAACACTACTCATCAGCACTGCCATCGGCAGCGTCATCATCATCGTCTGCATCATCCGCATCAGGAGGTGAGTTAGGTGGTGGGTAAATTGAAATAGGAGGAGCTGGTGGAAACTGGAATAGCCCATGTAGTAGAATTGCAATTTGACTTGGGGAAGGAGAAAGAAAATCTTGGTATTATGTGCGTGCTTTTGTGTGATGTGCCCTCATTAAACCCAATCTAGTATTTTTGCATTTTTTTTTAAAACAAAAATAGTTGACTAAACAAAAGCAAAACAGAAAATTAAAACGTTGGGTTGCCTCCCAAATAGCGCTAAGTTATAGTCAATTAGCTTGACTGTCTCTGAATCTCATTCTGGTTCAATCGCAAAAAATGTCATTGCATGCCTCCTCTTAGTCTTTTCTTTGAATTCCTTGGCATCATTGTACGTTTGAAAACCCCCAAACTTATCTTCATCCATTGGCAGGAAATAACTATCATCATTCGATTCAACTTTTCCTGTATCGTTGACCATGTCTTTCATTATCAGATTAAGCCTTCTTTGCTGCTCAACCGACGGCTTGCTACCATCTTCCAGGAGGATCTTATGCATGCAAAAAGAAGGGCTTATCCCCTTGATATCGGCTATGGTCCATCCAATAGCTGATTTAAACTCTCTAAGCACTCGTAGCAGTTTTTCCTCCTGAAAAGATGTTAGTGCAGCAGAAAAAAACACAGGTAACTTTGAATCTTTATTTAAAAATGCGTACCTGAAATGATCTGCAAGTGGTTTTAGTTCAAGTTCAGGAGGTGTCTCAAGAGATGGTTTCAACTTTACCGATGTCTCTCCCGCTTTCGTAAGTGGCTCGATAGGTGTTCTGAATTTTCCGAATTTGGGGGTGGTATCGAAATATTATACAAGTTCGGTACATTCTTCATCCTCCAAATCTGAATTTTCAGTAATCACTCTCTGTAGTGGTTCATAGCCCAACAAACTTTCAACTTCATCATGCACTATACTATCCACCAAGTCTACTCTGAAGCATTCTTCTTCATCAGTTGGGAGCTTCATTGCTTTGAAGACTTTAAACGTCACCTCCTGATCATGTACCCGCATTGTAAGCTCCCCTTTCTGCACGTCTATCAAAGTCCTCCCCGTGGCTAGGAATGGTCTCCCTAGTATGATTGGTATATTTTTGTCTTCCTCATAATCCAGAATGATGAAGTCCGCCGGAAAAATAAATTTGTCCACTTTCACCAGTACGTCCTCCACTATCCCCCGTGGATATGTGATAGATCTATCAGCTAACTGCAGAGAGATATTTATTGGTCTTGGTTCCGGCAATCCTAACTGACTGAATACTGACAACGGCATCAGGTTGATACTTGCCCCAAGATCACACAAACATTTATCGAAGCTCATCTTTCCGATCGTGCATGGAATTGTGAAACTGCCCGGATCTTTCAGCTTTGGTGGTAATTTACGTTGAAGCACTGCACTGCACTGCATTCCTCTGTTAAGGCCACTGTCTCAAACTCGTCTAACCTTCTCTTCCTTGACAGTATACCCTTCATAAACTTTGTATAACTTGGCATTTGTTCCAATGCCTCCGCGAAAGGTATGTTGATCTGCAGTTTCTTAAAAATCTCCAAAAACTTTCTGAACTGTTTATCATCCCTCTGTTTATTCAATCTTTGCGGATATGGAACTCGAGGGTGAACTTGTGGTACTGTATTCACGGGCTTCCCATCTGAACTAGCTTTCTCCTTCTCTACTTGTTGCGACTCGGACTCATCCTTCTTCTGTTTCTGTTCAGCTTCACTTTCTAACTCAGTTTCTACCCCAGTGTCATCCCCTTGTAAATTCGGTGCTGCTGGGTCTGGTACATTTCCTGAATATTGCTTTCCCGATCTGAGTGTAATGGCCTGACACTGTTCTTTACCCTCTCTCCGTGGATTTGTCTCTGTATTACTTGGCAATGCACCCTGGGGTCTATTGTTAAGCATAATCGTCATCTGCCCCATTTGAGTTTCCAAATTTTTAATAGCCACTGCTTGGCTTTTGATCATCACCTCTGTGTTTGCCATGTACTTCAACATCATCTCCTCCATTTCTGATTTCTTTTCCTGCGGAGGTGCATATGGAGTAGGATGTTGTTGTTGAGAATATCCCGGTGGAAAAGGTGGTCGTGGAGCAGACTGTTGCTGCGCTGGTTAAAACTGACTATTCTGCTGAAACTGCTGCTGCTGATTTCCTTGGTTGTTTGACCAACTAAAGTTTGGATGGTTGCAGTTGTTGGGGTGGTATGTGTTCTGAAACTGACCTTGGTCTTTCCTATAAGTGTTCACATACTACACCGACTCCGAGTTGATAGCACATTGATCTGTTGAATGCGACCCCGCGCAAATCTCACATACGAAGGCAACTGACTTGGCTTTGCTTTCTGACAACGAATCTATTTTCTTTGCCATAGCTGCCATCTGTGCTAACAACTAGGTAATAGCATCCACTTCCAACAAACCTGCAACTCTGGGCTGTGACGTTCTGGCTGTAGGATTTTGAAAATCATTTGCTGCCATAGTCTCGATAAGGTTATAAGCCTCGTCATAGTTCTTTGCCCCTAAAGCTCCACCCGCAGCTGCATCTACCATCTGCCTAGACTGCCATCCCAATCCATTATAAAATGTGTTGATCACCATCCAATCTAGCATCCCATGGTGTGGACACTTCCTTAGCATCTCCTTGTACCTATCCCAAGCCTCGTATAAGGACTCACCCTGTTGTTGCTCAAATTGAGAAATTGCCGTCCTTAGTTTTGCAGTCTTAGCCATTGGGAAAAACTTGGCTAGGAATTTTTGTGCTAAGTCCTCCCATGTAGTAATTGATCCTGCAGGCAAAGAATGAAGCCAACTTCTTGCTCTATCCCTTAATGAAAATGGAAACAGTCTTAGTCGGATAGCATCCTCCGTCACCCTATTGTATCTGAATGTATCACAAATTTCAATGAAACTCAAAAGATGCTCATTAGGATCGTCTGTAGCAGCACCCCCAAACTGGACCGAATTCTGCACCATTTGAATGGTTCCTGGTTTAATCTCAAAGGTATTTGCTGCTATTACCGGTCTTACTATGCTAGACTGCAATCCAGTGATGTTTGGCATGGAATAGTCCCTCAAAGCTTTATGTTCCTCTCTTTGCTCGATTCTCTGTTCCTCCGCCATCTTCGGAATAGTTCTTTCTTACTGTGCTTGTAAATTACTATACACTCTTGCTTTCCAACCTCTTCCGTCAATATTATCCTGAGCTGGTGTTAATTCTGAGTTGGATGAGCGTGTGTGCATAAAAATTCTACAAGTACCTGAAACCAAAACAAAAATAAAAATAGAAATGAGAAAAGATTAGAGTTGTCTAAGTCAAACAATATAGCTTAAAACTAATGATAATAATAAAAATCTAACGCCTGTCCCCGGCAACGGCGCCAAAAACTTGTTGCCTCTTTTTAAGTCTTAAATAAAAGAGCTCTAACTCGTGCAAGTATACACGGTCAACAAGTAATACAGAGGAAGTAGAGTATCGTCCCACAGAGACAGTGTTAAATTAAAATACTATGCATCAGTCCTATCACTATATTTATTTGCCTAAACTAATGATTTGATTGTGTTGACAAAATTATTTCTAAATCAATTAACAACTAAAGAATCAAATACTAACGGAATATATCAAACTTGGAATTAATGGGATCCTAACTTCATTTAATAGTTCATCTAATTACCACTATCATGCTAGTAAGTTCACATATCACAGAAAAGTAGCCAAGGACACAAAAATAGACATAACCATTTGTCAATGCATTATGACCTACTTACATAATATCCATACTTGATAGACACCATGTAATCATCACTATAACCAAAATCACTATATTTCTATGTGAAATTGTAATTATATTGATTTTAAGCGCAAGTCCTTATTTTGACTCTTACGGTGAAGCAGTATTTTTCTATCCGATTCACAAAATATTAAGCTATCCAATTAAGCCTCATATTCGCAAGCTATCATGATTACAGTCCATACTTATATATTGTTTTTCAATTCCATACAAGTACTGAAGTCGAATGGTGATCAAGCATTCATACAAGCAAAACAATCAAGATAGAAATTCCTTATGATATGCAAAACAATCGAACAATCAAGCTTATAATTAGACTAAATACTAAAATTCGTTAGAATCCCATAATGAAGATTAGTTCATGTCTGAACCAAAAGCCATTATGGGATCAAAACTAAACATGGAAAATAAACAATCAATTGAAATAAGAAGAATTAGATTAGTCAAACCCAATTGAAGAGTAAAATCCAAGATAAGCTTAAACCCACATCAAAATCCAGTGCTTTGACAAAAGTAATCCACAGAATATCTCTCTCTAGAAAAGTAGAATGATAAAAAAAAATACTAAAAGTCTCCAAGTTTTTTTATTCTTAAGGTTTCCTACTCACTATCTGATCAATATGGACTAGAATCCTCCTCAGAATTGACTTTTTTTTCCTCCTTCAGCTGGACAAATAGTGCAAAAACGTGGCCTAGCGCTGCTGGCGCTTGCCCTAGCGCTGCTGGCGCTTGCCCTAGCGCTGCTGGCGTTATGTCTGGCCCAGGAATTTACAAAAATGCCACTAGGTCTATTTTGAGCTCCAAATTTACCCTTTTGCCCCTCCAGCTCCAACCTACAACAAATAAACACAAAAACAAGTAAAATAATACTAAAAACACTTAAAGACCACAATAATTAAGTCTAACAATACCTAATTCGTAGGTATGAAACCCACTCATCATGTATCTCTCTAAAATTGTCCCCAATTGAAAGAGATATCGCATGAGTTACTATCATGTATGCAATGAATATACAAGGCTTGATGTTGATCAGTCATATTCTGGAGATGATCACTGTAAGACAATGATAAACATCTTTAAGCACTTAACCGGTACTGAAGATGTGATCATGATTCATGGTAGGTCTGAATTAAAACTAGAGGGCTAAATAGACTCAAGTTTTTCAGACTGACCAAGACGATAACAAATCCACTTTAAGGTAAATCGTTACCTTGAAAGGTGGTGCAGTGAATTGGAAAAGTTCCAAACAGCAAAGAGTTGCTGGTTTAGTGACAAAGACAAAGTATATAGCTGTAAATGAAGCTGTAAGTTGATTGTTTGGATGAAAAGTTCATTACAGAACTAGGAATAGTTCCTAAGTCTCATCTTGGATTCAAACAAGTGTTGCGGCACTTTCATTTGATTAGTGGAATCATTGAAAGTTGAAAAGTCACTATAGAGATAGTGGACTCTCGAGAACAACATTGCATATCCATCTACTGAAGCTTTATCCAACAGCGGGATGATCGTCACTTAGAGAAGAAGGGTATTAGATACCATAGCGATTGGCTTTAGTGCAAGTGGGAGATTGAAAGTAGTATGCACACAAGTCAATCATATTTGATATGATGTAGCATATACTTTGTAATCTTATTCTTTTGTTAAAGGTATTTTACTTTATCTACATCGTGCTGTTATATTAAATGTGATAAACCCATAGTTTTGAGCAATGCTTTTAGAATCATGATGGTGATCATGCTAATGAGATCTAAATTCTAGATAGATCACAAACTAAAATCGTTCCTAATCATTGGATTACTGAAAAGGTGATTAGTGAATCCGGATAGATTAGTACATACATTGCTTGCTCTTAAGGAGAGGATGATTGATCTCATAATCATTTGTGTGGAGACACTAAAGCAAGTATGTAGGTGCTTATTAGAGAATAAGTTCACTGAACGTGGCTCGCTAAGGAATACCTAATGGAGTTTTACTCGCCTGTCAATAGAAATTCCTCTAGTGATAGTAGTATAAGTGATCCTTGGACTTAAGATCATCATAGTATCTTATGTATGATGAGTTATACTTTGACATGTCCCTTAAGACCTTTAGGATATATCAAATGGTATGATTGGGTATAATAAGTTATACATAGAGATAGGTGAATGATCAACAAAGAATCTACCACTTCTAGTAAAAGGAGAGAATGTCCTATGTGATTCGATAAATGACGACTCAGAAGTCTTTGGCCAAACCAGAATGAAATTAGAATCGAAATACATATAAATAAATAAAATAAGACTTGACAGTAATTCCATATCTTATATTTAATTGGGATATTGTATGGTAGAAGAATTGAATTGTATGGTAACTATGCACTGAAAGGTTCTTTTGTGATTAATGTTGAAATCTATATTATCTGGAAAGTCGTTGATCGCTAAGGGGGCTTACCCTTGTTATAGAATAAATATTATTTATTTAAATAAATTAAATAGTTTAATTTACTTATTTAAATAAGATTAGAATTGCTCTAATTGATTTATTCACAACCGGTTTAATATGGAGAACCTAAAGGTTCACACCGCAAAAGAAAAATATTTGTTTAAGAAGTAAATGGCATAATTGTAATAATAAGTTAAGTGTATTTAATTTAATCTATGGAGATCGAATAAATTAAATAGCTTAATATTTATTATTTAATATTTTAGAAATATTAAATATAAATTAATAAGAGGACTCTTATTATTATTATTACTATTATTATTATATAGTTCCCAAAAGGGTTTGGGAATTAATTAATAAAAGTACTCTCGTAAATTCCTAATTGGATTAGGAGTTTAATTAATTAAAGGAGTTTAATTAAAATAAAAACCCTAATCCTAAATAGTTTAGGAGGGTTCCCTATATCTATAAATAAGAGGAGTCTTATCATGATTTAGGGTTAGACGGTTACACACTCTTGCATTAGATTGTGAAGAGTACTTACAATTTCTATAGAGATAGAAACTAGGGTTTTGCCAACACCCATCTTCGTGAACAACTATTATTCCTTGGTGGATCACCTCTAGAGGCCAAACACTTGGGTGGCTAACGTTAATCAAAGGAAGGAATTTAATCGGTGGAATTCAAGGAGAACGCGAAGGAATTGGAGGTGAACTTGTACCTGAGGAAGCTTTGATTCACAAGGGTATAATTCTATATCTCTATCTCTTTCGTTTAATTGATAATTGATCACAAGGATGATCATGGTGATGGTTTGTATGAAAAATTTTAAAATTTATTTTATTGCGCTTCCGCTTTATTTATGTAATTTGATTGCTTGTTCGCGTCATATATAAACCTAACAGGGTATTCTCGTTTCCAACGTTTATACTTGCATGAAACTCATTCTAGGGTTTTTCATTCATATGTTGAGTTAGGTTTTCATGCGGATCAATCTTTACGTGGTTTGTCGTTAGTTGATAGTGGTAATGATCATGTCTTTTCATTAAGACAATCTTCATTGCATGAAACACTATCATTAGGTAATGATTTGAAAAGTGATTAGATTCAGATTGGAGTAAGATATGGTTTATATTCATGTCTAGTTAAATCATCCAGATTAACTAATGCATTAAATGTTTTAAACTTAAATCATATTTTGCATTCTTTCATGGGAAAAATTGTTAATATCTATTTTGATGATATTCAGATTTTTACCAACACTTGGGGAAAGTCTTTAACATTTGTTGAGTTTGTTCGTGATTATTGTAAATATGCTATTGAGTTTTCATTTGGTGGTGTTGATTGTGACCTTTTTATTCCATTGATGTGATTCCTTGATTTTGAATGTGCTAATGTTAATGGGAAAGGAAAGGTTGATTATTTTGTGCAGATTCGTGGGGCAAAACAATTCGAACAATGCATTGAGAGTCTACAGGGAAGTGTTTTGATTTATGATTTAGTAGACTATGCTTGTGAATTTGACTTTCTTGAATTTTTCATGATTACGCAAAAGATACATGTTGATTTGTTTGATTTTGTGTTTAATCCAGGAATTCAAGTATGCTTGCAATTGCGCCTTGAAAAGTTTCAAAGATTGTTATTTGATCCAGGTGCAATGGAATGGACGTTAGTACGAATGATCGAGATCATAAGGTTCACTTTTGATCCAGGAATTCGTCATTGGGAGCATTTGCGAATGGACAAGATCATCAAGTTGGTTTTTGATTCGGGGATTCGTAAACGGAAATTGATGAAGTGTGAAGAGTTCTATATAATGAATTTTGATCCAGGAGGAGATAGAACTTTTTGTAGTTTTATTTGCGTTTATTTTAATACATATGCATTTATTTTGTTTGGTAGTAATTTAGTTTGCATTTTAGCTATAGTTGCTTATTTAGTTTGTTTTGGCGTAGTTGTTATTTTGGAAGAATTTGGTTTACGCGTTGAAGAACATCGTGTTGATGTGAACAAGTTCTCGTTTAAAGGAGTTCAAAAGTTTGAGTTTCTAAGTTGTGCTACGAGGAGTTTGTCGTATGCTTTGTCATATCAAGCATCGCTTGGAAGGAAACATTTACGAGCTGCTCATGTTAATTCGGGGGAATTGCCAAACATTGTTGCTAAGTTCTTTGAGGGAGTTGAAAATTATGATGATTCTTTTCATAATCTTATTTGCATTATTGATATCGTTTGTATCTATAAAATCAGAATTTCGATCAAATCATATGCAAGTTGAGATTTTGGATTATGATTCGTTTGATGCTACTTACTTAATTTGTTTTTGTGTAGGATCAGACTTATGGGTAAATCCTTTTCAAGAAGAGGGGATGTCAGATTTGAGGACAAATCCTTTTAAAGAGAAGGGGAATGATACAATCCTGGTCGGGCTTGCATCGGATAATATCAACTTAATTCAAGCTCAAAGGATTCAACAATTGGTTACCAGTGATTGGGCTAAGATCGATTCAAGAGTGTTCAAAATGGAGCTTAATCTAGGCGTTCGAGTTCATGTTCGTTGTGTTCATTTGTATCCTCTAATCATCGATAAGGCTAGATTTAAATTCATGAAGGGATTAGAGTTCATACGGCATTATGGATGTTCAAGTAAGACAAGTGTGGATTGCACAACGAAAGAATCGGAGAAAATTGTTCGGGGTGGAAAACAGGGAGCTCGCCCCGGCGGGCTCGTCAAGGCCACTGAGCTCACCCCGGCGAGCTCGTCGCTGCCCAATTCGCCCCAGCGCGGCGCCCCAGCCTAGTCTTTTCTGCCCAGTGTGCCCCGGCAGGCTCATACAGGCCAATTCTCGCGCCCTAGCGCGAACTCGCCCTGGCGAGGGATTTTCAATACAACGAGCTCGCCCCAGCGAGATCATCAAAATCCAGTTGACGCGTTTTTCGAGATTTGGACGCGGGATTACATAATTAATTAGTTATTTTCAGTATCTTTTTAGATTCCTATTGTAATTAGGTTACTTTTGGCTTAGAGTTTGATTATAAATTGGTTGTTATTACCTTTTTAAGATTTTAGGATTATATAGTTAATATAAATAGGTTTTATGCTTGTAATTCAAGAATAATTAACACTTTCAATAATATTCAGATTTTTATCATACTTGTGAGATTATTCTCTACTTTGGTTCTTTGAAGAATTCCTAAGTAAATTCTTAGTTTATTCTTTGAGATTCAATTATTGACTTATCATACAATAATTCATAGTTGTGTGTGGCGTCTTCTACCACATCAATCGTCGATTGTACCGAGGTTCCTGTTTCTCTATAAACACGGGGTTTAGGTGTCGTTCGTGTTCCATTCAACGCAATCTTCCTAGCGCAGAGCAATTGTACCAAGGTTCTCGTCTCAATATAGGCGAAGGGTTGAGGTCTTGTGAGCGTTCCCCTTCATAACTTACTGGAAACGATCCGAGCGATGACCACCTCACGCAAGCGTGTCGTGGAGTCCATCACATACCCCAAGCTATCATTTCATACTAGTCAGCTTATAGTATTCATGAGGAGACGACGGAGTTACCAAGGCGGGTTGGAGAGTTGATGGAGTCCAACTTCATCAAAGCGGGTATCGTGGATAAAGACATGAGTTCATGTGTCGTTCAAGAGATCATAGTACCTAAGGAGGATGAGACGTCGAGCATGTTTGTCGATTTTGAATTGGTAAACAAGTATCGTTGTTATTTTCTTTGCTTAGATAGTATGTTTGATAAATTGCATAGTTCTTATGTTTTATCTAAATTTGTTGATGATCATAAGATGATAATGCATAATCAATTTAGCTTGGAAAATTGTGGTGAATGGAAAGTGGTGATAAGATGTGATTTATATAGGTGGATAGTTATCTCAGTTCGATTAACTAATGCATCTAATATTTTCATGAGTTTGTTAAAACATGTTTTACATGCTTCCATTGATAAATTTGTGTTTGGCTATTTTGAGGGTAAAATCGTCTTTATCATAAACTATGGAGGATATTTGATATTTGTCGAGTTAGTTTATGAGCATGCGTTATATTTTCGTTGTCAATATTCTTACCATCATTTGGTAAATTCTCATTGTCAAAGTACATATCTTCGTAGAATTTATTCTAGTGATTATTGTGGGTATTCTCGTTTTCAACGTTTGTACTTGCATGAAATTCATTCTAGGATTTTTCATTCACATGTTGAATTAGGTTTTAATGTTAATCAATCTTTACATGACATGTCATTAATTGATAATGGTAGTGATAATGATTCTTCAGTAGAGAAATCTTCATTGTATGATTTGCTATCATTTAGTAATGTCTTTCCATTAGAGTTATTTTCATTGCATGATTTTGAGAATATATCATCGGATTGGATTGAGATATGGTTTACATACTTGTTTAGTTAAATCGTCTGGATTAACTAATGCATTAAATGTTTTCAACTAAAATCATATTTTGCATTCTTTTATGGGGAAAATAGTTATTAACTATTTTGATGATATTCCGACTTGTATTAACACTTGGGGAAATTCGTTAGTACTTGATGAGTTTGTGAGTGAGTATCGTATTACTAATTGTGCTGGTGAGTTTTCATCTTGTGATGTTGGGTGTGATCTTTTTATTCCATTGATGCACTTATTTGAACTTAAATGTTGTAATGTCAATGGGAAGAGAAAGGTTGATTTTGATTTGCAAAGTCCAGATGGGTTTATACTTATTGAGGAGAAAAGTATATATCGTTGTGCAAAACAATTCGAGCAATGCATTAAGTGTCTACAGGGAAGTGTTTTGAATATTGTTCTAGTAGACTATGCGTGTGAATTTGAATTATTTGATTTCTTCGTGATTAGACAAAAGATACATGTTTATGGGTTTTGTTTTGTGTTTAATCCAGGAATTCAAGAGTGCTTGCGAATGCAATGTGATGAGTTTCAAATTGTGATATTTGGTCCGGGTGCATTGAAGTGGATATATTTCCGGATAGTCGAGATCATAAGACTCATCTTTGATCCAAGAATTCGTGAATGGGAGTTTATGCAACTTGGAGAGTTCTATGTGTTGATATTTGATCCAGGAGGATATAGGACTTTTCATAGTTTTATTTGTGTTTATTTTATTATCTATATATTTATGTCGTTAGGTAGAAATTTTGATTGCGTTTTAGTTATAGTAGCTAATTTAGTTTATTTTGGTGTAGTTAATATTTTGGAAGAATTTGGTCTACGTATGGAAGAGCATCGTGTTGATGTGGACAGGTTCTTGATTGAAGAAGATCGAAAGTTTAAATTTCCAAGTGGTGTTACGAAGAGTTTGCAATGTGTTATGCTATGTCGAGCATCGTTTAGAAGGAATTATCTACAAGTTGTTCATGTCATTATGGGGGAAGTGCTAGACATTACTATGTTCCTTGCAGGAGTTGAAATTTTTGATGATTCTTTTCATATTCTTACTTGCATTGTTGATATTGTGTTTATATTTCATTTGCAAGTTGAATTTTGGGATTATGTTTTGTTTGATGCTACTAACTTAGTTTATTTTAATGTAGGTTCAGGTTTGTGGATAAATCCTTTTCAAGAGGAGGGGATGCCAGATTTGAGGACAAATCCTTTTCAAAAGGAGGGGAATGATACAATCCTGATTAGGCTCGCATGGAACAACATTTACTCAACTCGCGTTCGAGAGGTTCAACGAATGATTTCAAGTAATTGGGCTAAAGTCTATTCGAGGATGTTTACATGGGAGCTCAATTCAAGTGAACCACGAGGAGAGGATCGATTATTTGATTTGGGATTGTTAGATATCATCTATTTAATAAGACCAAATCAATGCAAGTCAAATCATCATGTCATGCACAGAACGAAGGAAAGGTATTCGAGCTACATGACAAAGCGTTTATTGAGGAATATGATTCTAAGTTCATTTAGTTGGTTCAATCAAAGGCTCAAGATTGGTGGAGGAAATAAAGGATGGGCTAAAAATCGCGTTCGGGACTTAAAAGGACGAAATGGTCAGATTTTTCCAGACCAGCGCCGGGGCACTGGAATTAAGCCTAATTACAGCGTCGGGGCGCTGGGATCCAGGAAATAATTTCATTGCAGCGTCGGGGCATTGGAATCAAGGAAATAATTTCATTGCAGCGCCGGGGCATTGGAATCAGTACAAATTGCAGCACCGGGGCGCTGGGGATGCGGCACGATTTTCAAGGAACGCATTTTTATCAGATTTCTTCCTTATTTTAGGGGATTTTACATATCTTTTAGATTTCTATTATAATTAGGATATTTATTAGATGTGATTGGATTTTCATATTGTGTTTAATTAGGATTTCTATTTCCAAATTAGTTAGAATTCCTTATGGGATTCTAGGGTTTTATTCTATTAGTATAAATAGAATACATAGTTATGTAATAGTTTTTTCAGTACACTTTTGATAAATAAACTTTGTGAGATTATTCTCCTTTTGGTTCTTTGAGAATTCCCGAATTATTCATGGTTTGTCTATGAATGTTCAATTGACTTATCATACAACAGGTCATAGTTGTGTGTGGCGTCTTCTACCGTATTAATCGTCGATTGTACCAAGATTACCGCTTCAATATAAGCGAGGGGTCAAGGTGTCGTTGGTGTCCATTCAACGCATAGTTCTGAACGCGAGCAATTGTACCAAGATTACCGTCTACATATAGACGAAAGGTTAAGGTGTTGCGAGCAATTCGCCATTCAACATTGCTAGAAACGATCCGGGCGACGACCACCTTACGTAAGCGTGTCGTGGAGTCTATCATGATGAAAGACCCCAAGTGGCCAATCTCTGTCTGATGGCCATAGAAGTAGATGCTGACAAGACCACTGATCATCGAGAGATCGACATCAGTGAGGTATTTGACTTCAACTTCCCTGATGTTAATATTGATAATCTAAGAGTTGCATTGCATGATATAACATTAGATTTGCATTAATATATGAAGTGGTTCAGGGTTCTATCAAATGACCATTCTCTTCTTCAAGAAGAGAAAGACAAAGTGTAAGTAGAGTTGGAAATAGCTCTACAAAGCACTGCCTCTATATCCAAGCTTGACGCTGAGAATGAGAATTTGAGAAAGATAACTGAGGCCAGTGCCCAGAGAGAGTCTGCTCTAACCTCTAAAATAGAGGAGCTAGAAAAGGCGATCTCAATGTGGAATAGGTCTACCTCATCAATTGACTCCGATCACCAGTCAGAGAGCTGTCTCTAATAGATCAGGTCTGGGGTTTGGAGATTTTTCTTCTACTCCAAGTGTGGAAAACTCAGTGGAAATTAACAATAATAGTGCTTCTTCCTCTCATAGAGGTATTGTATTTATGAAATCCAAAGAGGTTTTGTAGACACTCAAATTTTGCACTTCGTATACTAACCTTGACAGGAGGGCAAATTCGTCAAATGGACCGGCCTGCGAGAGCAAAAGACAGAAAAGGTACGGACGCTCGACGCCACCATGACAAATTGCAACCGAAATCGACATGACAGCAAGGCTATCCGAATTTGGCATTCCCGGAAGGTGTGGCACGCCTCCCAATGATTCCCGGACTGTAAAATGCGAACCTGTCAGCGAAAAGCAGCGTCACGGCACGAAAATCGAGGCGTAGCACGAAAATTGAGAAAGTCAAGCCAGCCAGCCGCGGATTGATCTGCGGCCAAGTGGGTGCGCCAGCACGGAAACCAGGAAATCAGCACTATCAGCTGAGTGCGATGGGAGGTGGGCCAGCCAGCCGCAGATGGATCTGCGGCCAATCTGCAGCTGGCTCTGGCCAGCCTATTTCAGCCCAGTTTCGTGCAGCATACAGGAGTTCAGCAGTTTTGGCGGAAGAAGAAGAAAAACAGCAGCAGTTTTAGCTCGAAAATAGAGAGAAATAGCAAAAATTCTTGTAACAATTGAGAGAAAAAGAGAGGAATTTTCCCTTATTGTGGGATTCTATCAATACATCTCATACTTCACTCAATACACAAGTTTCTACACAATTTTGGTATCATTTGCAAGGTGAAAATCTCCTTATTTTTGCAACTTCTATCATGTCATTTGGTTAAATTAAATTGTAATTTTCAAGAATATTGTTGAACAATCATGGATTAGGGACTATTGGTGAGGGTTCCATTGGAACAAAATTCTTCCTAATAACCCGATGATATCCAATTGGTGAATTTTCTAGTTTATTCATGGATATATATTAGGCGTAGTTTAATTGATTGTATTTCTAGGATGTGTTAGGCAATCCACATTGTTATTATTGTAGTATTCCTTTTGTGAGCGCGTGGTAATCGTGGTTGTGAGCCTAGGAAAGCGACCCCGTGGTCCAAATCCGATGATGGACGTTTTATGTATTTAGTAAGAATGATGTAGCTTCCGTAGTAAATCTGTAATCGTCGGGCCTTAAAACGACGCTAAGGCGAGAATCGGATTTAAGGCCCCGTATTAGTGGAATATGTGATTGTTGGCGTTCGGGGTATTTTGATGGCTTACATGCCCATGAATAGCCCTTACGCGTTGTGATGTTTAAATTTGGTTTGTAATATCAAACAAAATATTTCAAAATCAAAACAATAAAGATTTTTTCTAAAATCAATCAAAGTAGGATATTAGCATCATGAGGCTAAAAATTTGGAATGCTAATGAATGTCGATTCCTATTAAACGAGAAGGCCAAAGAAAAAATCATTTTCAAACATCACCAAAAATGGCTTTTATGAATAAAAAAATGAAATATTTTAGTAAACCTTTGTGCATAGGGTTAAAGACATCCTAGAAATTGCCCATCATTTTACGAAAGCAACGTATGGATCTCGATTCCTATTTTGACGAAGGTTTAAAATTCTTGCTTTTGCCAAAACGTCACCTAATGGAAATCTCCTAATTTTGACAATTTAAATCAAACCTCTTTCATAAAGCTTTCTCATGTATGCCGAAAAGACATTCCGAAGCGTTCCCAAATTAAAGCACGACTTTCCCAAAAATCCAAATGATTCTTTCATACAAACTCACCACAACATTCATATAAGCACACACACACACACATACCTGCACATATACACATTTCCTGAATTAAAAGATAGGACAACATCAAGAATGTGGTAACCGTGTTTCACGGAAGTCGAGGGGTGCCTAACACCTTCCCCTCACTTAAGCAAGCCCCCGAACTCCATGAATCTCGATTCGCGGACCAATTAATTCGGAGTCACATATGAGCCAGCGATTTATAAAAAACGAAAACTCGGATGAGTTGGTACATCCATTTCAAATATACCAACTGGCGACTCTGATTAATTGGCTCATCATAAAAGGCGATCTTTCAAAACCCCATCAACATTAATGCCGACCTTTTCCAAAAATCATGTAATCAAAAATTGGAAAAGACTAAAAGGACCCGCGAAGGGAAAAAACCGGCGTCAACAGCTGGCGACTCTGCTGGGGACATTAGAGGGCTTAAGCCGCTTTCAAATCTTGATGCTTTCTTATCCGTTAAAATTCATGAATATGTGTGTGTGTGCGATATTGTGATCTTTTGAACGTTTTGTTGTGTGAATGTGTGTTCTGTCCAATAAATGAATGATTGAATGGAATTGCTTTACTTTCAAGTAATCATTTGCATGCGGTGAGGACGATGAATGTGAATGTATGCTGAGAGAGTACCTCCTCCTGAGGCGAACCCGTCGGTTGCTTATTACTGGACTCGAAGGGGCTGTTCCCCGGAAATGGCTCAGGAAACGCACCACCCAAATCCGCTCCAATCGAAAGGGCTCAGACGAGTAGATTGCGAAGATTTGGGGACCTTCATGCCGAAAAGCCCGTGAGAGTAACCCTAGGATAGGTCAGCCGCAGATTAACCCTACGCAGGAAAAGTCTCTTCATGCCTTCTTTACATTTCGCGCATAAATGTCATGATATTATTCATATTCGCTTTCCTTTTGCCGAGAGAAATTACTAACCTCTATGTTTTGCAGGGAACAGTTGGGAAGCTTAATAAAGCCACGTTTAGCATTTGTCATTGCATTAGAGGATTACTAACTTTCTGTTTTGCAGGGAAAGATTAAAAAACCCCAAAAACACAAAAATTACAGCTTTAGCATGCATCCGCATTTTTATTCCCCACAACTAAACTTCGAACCTTGGTTTCTGTAGGATTGCTCCTCAAACCCGTTCGCAGTCTAGGAAGGCCCAAAATTCCATATCTGAAATGGCTGATATTCCATCTACCAATTCCGGTGCCATATCTAGGGAGGAATTTGACGACTTTAAGAAGCAGATGTTAGAAATGGCCATAATGCTAAGAGAGCAGTTGATACCCAGGCAGGAACTACCTAAGGAGGATCCACCTAAGGGCGAACCGGTCGTCCCAAAGGCCATTCCCGTACTAAACAAAACAGTGATTACTATCCCAGAAGAGGGAGATACAGATGACTTGCGGAAGAAAATGAGACAAATGGAAGAGACCATCCAATCTATGAAGGGCATAGGGTCCCTCGGCAGGGTTAACTATTCAGATTTATGTGTCTTCCCCGGAGCCAGATACCCGGAGAAATTCAAAATCCCTGAGTTTGAAAAATACAACGGGAAGGGGGATCCCTACACCCACTTGAAAATATACATTGGAGAACTCGGGTCTTATGCCGAGGACGAAGGGTTGAGAATGCAGCTGTTCCAGAAAAGCTTAACGGGGGAGGCAAGAATTTGGTATGCCCGCCTTGACAACGCCCGAATCCACAACTGGGAGGAACTGGCCCATACCTTCTTGACCCAATACAGCTTTCAGGCCCAGATGGCCCCTGACAGGTACCAAATGACAAAGGTTAAGAAACAACCTAGGGAATCCTTTCGGGAATATGCGCAACGATGGAGGGGCATGGCTGCACAGGTGAACCCCCCGATGAGCGAATCAAAGATGGTGATGACCTTTGTAGACATGCAAGAGGCACCGTATTATGAACGAGTCATCTCGGGGATTGGAAGACCCTTCGCTGAAATGATTAAACATGGAGAGATGGTAGATATGGGGTTGAAATCGGGTAAAATCCGGGATTTTACTGCTTTAGAAACTGCTGCCGAGCAAATACAGAATGGAAACTATGGCAGCAGTTCCCGGAGGGTCCAAAAGAAAAAGGAAGAGGATGTCTCCCTCATCCTACAAGGGTCATCCAGAAAAACAGAAAGCCATCTTCCGGTACAGGTGCAAAGGGTAGGGCCATCCCGACAGCCGAACTTCACAGATCAAAGGGCAGAGGGGCGAATGAGATATGAGGCCTCACAAAATCGAGTGTTCACCCCGCTCGGGGAGCCGCTTGAACGGGTATTAGCGGTATTAGTAGCCCAAAAGAAGATAGTTGGTTTGGCACCCCCGAGTGACCCAAATGGTAGAAGGTTTGACCCAAGCAAGCGGTGTGCATACCACTCCAGTTCCCCTGGCCATGATACACAAGACTGTTGGACGTTGAAGCATCGAATCCAAAACCTGATTGACAGTGGAGAAATTGTGGTGGAACAGCCAGACTCCCCGAATGTTAAGGCAAATCCCCTGCCAAGACATGATGGAGGGGGGTCAATGCGACAGAGGCGAGTGAAGCTGAGGGGCCGCCAAGGTTGAACTATGTGCAGAAAATTGAGGAAATGATCAACGTGATACATGATCATGGGAGTGCACGGGGAACGCCCATCAGGTTGGTAGGGGTAAGTACGAATAGCACGGAGGGACCGGTCAAGTTGACGGCTCCGAGGCCTATCATCCTTGCGGCAAGGCCGCAAATCCCTATCAGTAGTTTAAAGACTGTACCCTGGAATTATGGGGGCATGCCAGAGGAAGCGGCCAGCTGTGCTTCGGTGACGACAAAGGGGAACCCCTTGTATCTTCCCGGGCGAGTCCTTGAAAGCCAAAAGAGAAAAAATGAAGAGATTTCCGAAGAAAGGGCCATAGAATTCTTGAAAAGGATGGATCACCCGGAAACAAGGGGGATCCAGATTTTAAATGAGGAGTCAACCCTAACATCAGTCATGGACTTAGTGTTGTCTTCCAATGAGCATTGCAAAGCCTTGACGAAGGTTCTGGAGGAGGCATACGTGCCCAAGGAAATTAGTGAGGAGGGTTTCGGCCAGCTGGTAGGCCACCTATTGGAGAACGATGTAATATCCTTTACGGATGAGGACATACCCAAGGAGGGAAGGGGACACCGGAAACCACTACATATTGCGGTAATCTCCTCAGGTTATATAATGAATGGCGTACTGATTGATGGAGGGTCGGCATTGAATATCTGTCCCCTCAGTACCTTGCAGAAGATGAGCATCAACCCCAAGCGCCTACGAACCAGTCATGTGGTAGTACGAGCTTTCGATGGTTCCCGGAGGGATACAATGGGAGAGATTGAGTTACCGGTGGAGATAGGACCCTGTACTTTTGATATATCTTTCCAGGTCCTAGATATTGCAGCCAGTTATAACATGTTATTGGGGAGGCCATGGATACATATGGCCGGGGCAGTTCCTTCCACGCTCCACCAATAAATCAAGCTAATCATCGATGGGAATCTGGTAACAGTCTCGGCCGAATGTGATGACCCTTCTCCTCCTAGGAGTGACCTGCCAGTGATCAATGTGGATGAGTCGGCAGCACCGGCCAGCTTTCAAGCACTGAAGGTTAGCACTCCCCACTATAGATGCCTGGGATCTCCAGCTGTGAAACCTAGGGTCTCTCCCGAACTTACCTTTGTGGCAAAAGAAATGATAAAAATGAACTTCCAGCCTGGGCAGGGGTTAGGAAGGAGCAGTCAGGGAATCACCGAACCCATCCACCTACCACAGCAGATAGGCAAAGCAGGGTTGGGATACCATGAGGGCGTAGCATGGAGACACCGTCGGGGTGCGACTCCGATTCGACTAGCTGGCAGTTCAGTGACCAAAGTCGACAATGAACAGGGGGTCAACGAGCCTGTGATTGGGGCAGGGAATGAAGAGTTAACCCCCGCACGTAATGAGTCGGCCCGGAGGGAAAGTTTCCTGCAGGAGGTCGCAAAAGAGTTTGAAACCAAGTGCTTTATCCCCGGACAATCAACAAGCAGTGGGGAGGGGACGAATATTATCGCACCACCCGAGGCCCAACGAGTTGCGCCTGTCATCGATTGGGCAGGGCTAATTATTCCTGGGGAAGATAGGAAGGAGGACTCAGGCGACGTATTCGTAACCATCGGGGAAGTGTCCGATGTGAGGCCCCCTTTCATCCAGCGCATTTCATCTGACCTGATTGTCGACAACTGGACCATGAAACCAGTAATATCCAAAAAAGGGTAAAACCCGACGTCAGGGTGGTAGACCCCAGAGGACGGGGGAATGAAGAAGTTTAATTTTTGTTGTTGTTTTATTTCTGCATAATTATGTCGTTCTTCGTGTTATTTTGAAAATGTGATCGTCGTGAAAAATGATTTATATATGACAAGTATTTTGTTTCATGTCAGGTGTACCAATTTGAGTAATCCTTGCCTAACAAATGGTCTTTCAAATTTGAATGATGATTATGATTTTGAGATTGAGCTGGATTTCGATTTAATGGGCATTGAACGAGACGAGACGGATTACGACGATGCACCTGACGAGATCAAAGGATGGGTCGAGGATAAACCCAAACCCAACTTGGATCAAACCGTCACCATTGATATTGGAACCCCTGACGAGCCAAAAGAACTCAAGATAGGGACAGACCTTACCCCCAGCCAAAACGCCGAAGTGACTGAGTTGCTAAAACAATATGAGGATGTCTTTGCCTGGTCTCATGAGGATATGATCGGATTGTCCACCGACATTGTGGTACACCGATTACCCATCAAGGAGGGTTTTCGACCTGTCAAACAAAAATTAAGAAAGTTGAAACCGGAGTGGAGCCTAAAAGTAAAGGAAGAGATCATCAAGCAGTTCAGGGCGGGAATCATTATGGTGTCCACTTACCCGGAATGGCTATCCAATGTAGTCCCAGTGGCTAAGCCTGGAGGAAAAGTAAGGGTATGTGTAGACTACAGAGATCTAAACAAGGCCAGTCTCAAGGATAACTTCCCGGTGCCCTTCATACACATCCTGGTAGATAACACAGCCCAGTACGAAATGTACTCTTTTGTGGATTGCTTCGCGGGATATCATCAGATAATGGTGGCGGAGGAAGATCGGGAAAAGACCGCATTCATCACCCCTTGGGGCACTTTCTGCTATAGGCGATTGGCTTTTGGCCTCACAAACGCGGGGGCCACTTATCAAAGAGCCATGATGGCCTTATTCCACGATATGATGCATAAGGAGATAGAGGTCTACGTGGATGACATTATTGTAAAGTCGAGGGAAGAATCTGATCATGTGACCCATCTCAAAAAGCTGTTCGATCGGCTCAGAAAGTATAATTTGAAACTCAATCCAGCCAAGTGTGCTTTCGGAGTGCAGTCGGGTAAGCTCTTGGGTTTCCTGGTTAGTGATCGGGGCATTGAGTTGGACCCAGCAAAGATTAAGGCCATTGTGGATATGCCGGCGCCTCACACAGAGAAGGAGATAAGAGGATTCCTCGGAAGGATAAACTTTATCAGCCGTTTTATATCCCACTTGACGACTACATGTGAGCCCATTTTCAAACTGTTAAGAAAAGGGGTTTCCCAAGAATGGAATGAGCAATGTCAGAAGGCTTTTCAGACCATTAAAAAGCAATTGACTGAAGCACCAGTGCTGGTACCCCCGAGGGATGGGATCCCTCTGTTTATGTATATATCGGTAAATGCCATCGCGATGGGATGTATGTTGGGACAGAAAAATGAGGCGGGTAAAGAGCAGGCCATCTATTACCTCAGCAAAAGATTTAGCCAATGTGAGCAGAATTACACTCCCATCGAGAAGACCTGTTGTGCTCTAGCCTGGGCTGCAGGGAGATTACAGCACTACCTCCAGGGGCATACGACGTACCTGATATCAAGAATGGATCCCCTGAAATATATTTTTGAAAGGCCCATGCTGAATTGTCGATTGTCAAGATGGCAGTTAATCTTACAACAGTTCGACATAGTGTACGTGACTCAGAAGGCCATGAAAGGACAGGGAATTGCAGATCAGTTGGCAGAAGCCCCGTCAGGAGGGATGGAGCCCTTGGAAACTCCTCTTCCGGGCGAAGATATATTTTGGGTATCACGCGAGAAATGTGATGACGAGGGACAGTTCTGGAAGCTGTATTTCGATGGTGCCATGAATGCCGAGGGGGCAGGAGCCGGAGCGGTCCTGGTCTCTATCACGGGAGAACAATACCCCGTGGCCACTAAACTGCGTTTCAGCAATTCGAACAACACCGCTGAATACGAGGGATGTATCTTGGGACTTCGCTTGGCCCGCGACATGGGAGTGAGGAGACTAGCGGTGTTTGGGGATTCAGAACTGGTAATCAGACAGGCAATCGGGGTGTACAATACTAGGGAGCTTCGGTTACTTCCATACCATCATTGTGTTACCCAGCTGATGCAAGAGTTCGAAGATATTGCTTTCCGCCATATTCCCCGGGGACGGAATGATTTTGCCGATGCATTGGCAACTCTGGCTTCCTTAATCCACGTAATCAAGAGCAAGGACGTTCCACAGGTTGAGATAGCTGTACAGAATACCCCGGCATACGAGGAACATGTGGCAGTATTATCAGGCGAGGTGGTTCTACCAAAGCGGCCCTGGTATCACGACATAAGGGAATATCTGAGAGATAGGTCCATTCCCGACCAGGTGAGTCGAACTGAGAGGATGAGAATTCAAAAGATGGCAATGAAATTTTATCTGAGCGGGGATTCACTCTACAAGAGGGATGCTGGTTTGGGACTGTTGCAGTGCATAGATGAAACACAGGCCCGAAAGATTATGAATGAAATACATGGTGGAGTGTGTGGGCCCCATATGAGTGGACCGATGCTGGCCAAAAAGATTTTGAGGACAGGGCATTATTGGTTGACGCTGAAGGCCGATTGCGATGATCATGTCAAACGGTGTTATCAATGTCAGGCGCACGGTAATGTGATCCATACGCCTCCCAATGAACTGCACTGTATGACCTCCCCGTGGCCATTTTCAATGTGGGGAATGGATGTAATCGGACCAATAGAGCCCAAGGCAAGCAACGGGCACCGATTCATTTTCGTCATGATCGATTATTTCACCAAATGGGTAGAGGCAGCTTCTTTCCCCAAGGTAACTCAGGAGGTCATAGTCGGGTTCATCAGGAATAATGTCATTTGTCGATACGGGCAGCCTGAGGTTTTGGTCTCTGACAATGCCAAGAATTTAAACAACGCCCTCATGAAGGGACTGTGTGACCAGTTCAAAATCAAGCACCTCAATTCCGTCATTTACCGTCCTAAGATGAATGGGGCAGTGGAGGCTGCAAATAAGAACATCAAGAAAATCATGGCCAAAATGTCTGCCAATCATCGGGGATGGCCAGAACTGCTACCCCTCACTCTGCTGGCATACCGAACATCAACGCGTACTTCTACAGGGGCAACCCCTTACGCTCTGGTGTATGGAATGGAGGCCGTTCTGCCAATCGAGGTTGAAATGGCATCTCTCAGAATAGTGATCGATGCTCAGATAAGCGAGGAGGATTGGATGCAAAGTCGATACGACCAATTGGCCCTAATTGATGAAAGGAGGGTGGCTGATGTCTGGCACGGTCAGTTATATCAACAAAGGATCTCTCGATCATATGGCAAAAGGATGAGACCTCGGAAGTTCAAAGAAAATGATTTGGTGTTGAAAAGAGTCATGCCTTGTCAAGACGAAGCCAAGGGGAAGTTCGCCCCAAACTGGGAGGGGTCGTTTGTGATTAAGAAGGTGCTATCCGGAGGAGCCCTCATATTGCAAGAAATGGATGGTGAGGTATTTCCACAACCCCTCAATTCTGACTCGGTGAAGCGTTTCTACGCTTGAATCATCAGGTCCTTTTTCTTGAGAGCGAACTACGTAGGACCTGATCTCCTAACTTGTGGGGGTACGTAGGCAGCCATCATGGCGCAGTCCGATCCCTTAAAAAAAAATAATCCTTTCCCTATCCAAAACCAATTTTTCAATGGCCAGATAAAAACCTTCCTACACCCTCAAAAAAACCTTCCCAAAACCAGCTGCCTAACCAGCTTCATCCCAGGGGACATAACCCTGATCCAACCAAACAGTTATCCAAAAATCTGAGATTCAATCCGATGAAATCAAAAGGCGTGCGGCAATATCTATCAAATTTCCATCAAGACTTGAGAAGAGAAAGAAGGCGAAATGTCAAAATCAGGGTCAGCTGGATAAAATGGGGATCCAATGAAAGGCAATGATACGACAAAAGGGGAAAATGACTAAATTTAAATGCATGTCTATATATATGAGTCATTTTATTACAAGATTGCTTTTCGATAACTGATGGAACTAACATAGTCTATGCAGGAAATAAAATAATCTACAAATCTGAAACTAGCTGAAGCAGGATGGTCAAGGTGGTGGATAGATCTGAAGCATCAGCATCTCCTGCAATCTGCTGCCCCATCATATCAATACGATCCAGTAAAGCAGTGGCTCGGCTGACCGTCCCAAAATGAGCATCTACAACTGCCCTGGTCTGAAGTACAATGGCCTCTCTGTCAGCAATGGCAGCGTCTCTAGCCCGAATGGCATCATCTCTCTCGACAAAAGCGGCATCCCTCTCGGCTTCAGCAGTAATCAGGGCCAGGCGGAGTCGGGTATTCTCAGTAACCCGACTCGGGGCAGAATCAGCTGAGATGGGGTGGTCTGTGGTATCCTTTGGGGAAATCACTCCAGAGTCATCAAAGCCCTCAGTCTGACTCAAACCAGCCGGATCCAAGTCTCCGCGCAACCATTGCACGTAAGCAAATGTCTGGATGCGACAACTCTCACTATATTCGGCGGAGATCCTGCGAGACCAAAGCTCGTATAACCGCAGTAGATCCCTCTCTGAACGGGATGATATAAGGAATCGGTAGGCGGCTGCACCCGCGAAAGGGTGTAAGTCCTGTGTCTGATCAAACTGCCCCATAACCGCCAGGGGATGATAAGTCGTCACACCCCTCAAGCTAGCAATAGGGATGAAATCCAGGGTGGGCACGCGAGTCAAGAAGCTCATAAAGGAGCAATAGCCCGAGTAGACCAATAAATGAAAGGGATCCTCAATGACAGACAAAAATGATGTCCAGGAGGCCACATCAGTACAGCTCACGGGACGAAACGAAAATTGCGTGGTTATGTCATGGCTGAAGCAAAACCCTTGGCGACGGAAATGGCCGATGGGACTAAGATGACTCATGAACCACATATACAATAAGGTCGAACTCCCTCTGAATGCCCTGCCTCGGAAGGATTGACAGTATGAAGCTGACATATAGGTATCCGCCAATATCATGGGAAGGATGGTGTAATCCTCCTGAAGGGCTCGAACAGCCGCGACAACTCGCATGTCCAACTGATCAGGTCCTGCCGGCAAGTACAAAACTGAGACGACACAGGCCATCAGAACGTCTACTCGTGAAGCGCCCCAGCGCTCCTCAGATACAGAAAAATCGCCGAGGAAAAGACAAAAACTGTCAGGTGAACCAAATCGGTCAATCAAGAACTGAAGGGGAACCATATGGTCTGATGTGATCACCGGTAACAAAACAGCCCTCCGCAAACCGGTAAAGGTCAAGAACTGACGGCGCATGGAACCAGCCGTGACCCTGGCACAAGGTCTATCCAAAGGCAAGCCGGTGAAGCGAGCATACTCCTCCAGGGTGGGGGTCAGCTCTACTGTCCCTAGCCTAAACACCTGACGGGCAGGGGCCCAATAGCTCAGAATACCATCCACAAAGCCCGCTGGCACCTGAAAGGTCAATAAGGACAAAGAATGGCCCAAAAGACCATCTGCGATAACCCTGTCTGCCGGTAATAAACTGTTAAACCGGCGGAGGAGACTGCCAACCAACCCTGTGGGAGGAATGGAATCCAAACGTACTACGGCATCTGAGGACGACATCTGTGAAAAATAGTATCAAAAGACTGTACAGGGGTCATTCTCTATCCATGAATAAAAAAAAGCATGCATCATACAGTTAAAATAATAAAACCAGTGAATTCCATAAAGATAAAAACGGAAATGTGCATAATAGATAAATGAGTTCAATACATAATGCATAAGAATGGAAAAGAAGTCTAAACAGGTGCAGGTACAAAAGCCCTATCCTATCCTGATCTAAATAAAGTCAATCTCATCGATGAAACCGGGGTCCTCGAACTGATCCCTCCGGGTCGTCGAAGTCGGAGGACCGAAATTCATGTCAGGGATGTATAGCCGAGCGGTGGCATCAGATGAACTCGGGCCTGCATCATAGCCCGCACCGTCAGGATCGTAGGCGTAAGCCTCCTCCGGGGTCCGGCCTAACACCCGAAGAAATAGCGACAGCTGCTCCACCTGGCGGGTCAAAGTGTCTATCTGCTCAGTGTGGGTGGGACTCCGAACGCAGGCTGCCCAGTCGGTCATCATCACCGAGCCGGGGACCATATCCCCGAGGAAGAAGGTAGCCCAGGTCTGGGGACCGATGGTACGAGGTACCCACCAAGTCCGGAAAGCCTCGCTCGTACTAGGGCCTGTAGAAAGCATCCGACCGTCCTCCCCAGCAAGCATGATCTCCGAGGGCTGAGAATCCAGTGGCCAGGATGTAGTGAAAGGAAGGGAGTGCGGGATGCGGATCTCTCCAGTGACGCATCTGAATGCGCGCTCTCCCAGGTACATAACCCATCCTCCAACACTCTGCAAAGTGAGGCGACGGGTAGAAAGCTCGAACTCCGGGCCAGAGGGATGCCCATCATCAAATCCCACAGCCAGATGCTCTGAAAGATAGGGAGTCCAGACGACATCGGCAGCGGTGATCAGCTCTAGCTGAATGCGGCAGTGTGCAAAGCTGCCGGATACAGGGACCTCCTCCAAGGTGCTGTGGTGCCACCGACGACCCCTGGGATAAGTGTCCAGGCCGAGAGTAGTGATAGGTCGCAGACAAGGAAGACGCTCATAGGCCCAGAACTGTGAATAAAAACAAGACAAGGCATGAGTCACTATCAAATACAGAGAAGAGATGAAATGAAAAGAAATACAGTAAGAGAAAGGAGGAGAAGACTCACCAGCAGAAAGTGGTAGAAACCGAGCCAGGCATCAGTCTGTCCCTCTGAGCGTAGACGCAGACCGTGGAGGAAATAAGCAAAAGTGAACGACCCCCAATCGTAGTCACCAATCCGGTCTACATCTCGAACAGCCCCTACGACGCTGAAGTGGATAGTAGAAGAGTTGTTCCCTAGGAAACAACCCCTCATGATAGTCAGGAACAAGCGCCGTAGCAGGATGTCACGAGTGCCCTGATCCGCTGGGATAGGCTGTGCGTATAGACCCCCAACAGCATCGACGGCCAAAGCACCGGACCGAATACTACGGGCCTTAAAGACCCGATCATCAGCAGCGAAGCCCAGCAAAGCTCGAACCTCCACTGGAGTGATATCAAGGTCCAGGGGGACACGGGACCCGGTGAATTCTATGCCCGTAATGTACCTCCAGTCCCAGGGGGTCAGCACGACCTCGCAGTCAAGGAGATGAAGAGACTGCGTATGGTGGAACCATCGCTCGGATAAAGCCCTCATGTAACCCAGGGGCACTGACGGGGGATGATAGTGAAGAAATGTCGAAAGCCCCAAGAGTCCACCATCTCCCGGTAATCACTATGCAGGGCCGCGTAGAGAGAGTAAATGTTGAACAAATTACCCCTCGGCTGGGTAAACTCAGGCACCTGTGAAAATCACCAATGGGTCAATCCAGATAGAACAGGAAATTGAGAAATCAAGAACAAATGAAGAGCAGAATCGAATATACCTCATTAGCAACAAGAGATGCCGAGGGATGACGACTGAGATCCCGACCCAATAGATCGGGTATCTGGACAGAAGCGCCAGATAAGGCGCGATGAGAAGGGGGAGCTGATGTGCTGGAAGACGGCTCCTCCACCGCAACCTCCGGAGGAACTACCTCCTCAACGTCCGGATGATCAGGACGGATGACAGCCTCCGCCAAGCGACGAGCCTGACGGGTACGAGGAGGAACAGGGGCAGGTGCAGCCCTACGTCGGCGAACACCCGAAGTCCGAGAGGCGGAAGAGCTACTGGGCGCATCACGATCCATAGCTGGAATAGAACGGGCGAGAAAGAAGGTAAGTTCCCTTTTAAAATTATGTAATGAATATTCTAAATTTCTATCCTCATCATATAATTAACGCAAAAAAAATAATAATAATAATAATAATAATAAAAAATCGGCAGAGTTCCGTCTGTAAAATGGACATCCCATGCATATCCAAGCGTGTTTTTCAAAGAACTCAAGCCACAACAGATCATATTTGCATTCATATGTGTAAATAAAGCATGTAAAATGCCATAAATGCATGATTTTCTTTCAAAAAAGGAGCAAACATATACGTGGGACCGCCTCATGAACATAAAATGGGACTCACACAGTTAATACATGGCATGTATATATGATAATACATTACATAGCATTGTAAAGCATACATTTTGTCTCTAAACATGCAAATAGTCCAATGTATAGCAAAACATTGACGAAATTGAAAAGTGACCGGTCAAAGTGTTACCTGTAGCGTGTAGATCGATCCTACCGGAGCACTTTTTGCAGGAAAGTTGAAAAATCGACAAAAGGCCCTTGCGAACAAACAAAAATCGCGAGAATCTATGTGAGTTGGAAGTTGAAAGTGACAGATCTGGAAGCGGCGTGCCGCTTATACATCCCGATCTTGGCCGCAGATCAATCTGCGGCTGGCCGCAGATCCATCCGCGGCTGGCCCTGGTGGGTCCCACCTTGCTCCCTTGCAGCCAATTGACGTGTTGAGTGAAAAAAGATCACGCGATGGGTGACCGGCGACGATACCCGGCCCCGACGAGACGATCGATCGGCGACGATAACCGGCGATCACGAGATGGATGTCCGGCGACGAAAACCGGCTCCGACAAGATAACCAACCGGCGACGATAATCGGGGGTTACGCGATGGGTGACCGGCGACGATACCCGGCCCCGACCCGACGATCGACCGGCGACGATAACTGGCGATCACGAGATGGATGTTCGGCGACGAAAACTGGCTCCGACAAGATAACCAACCGGCGACGATAACCGGGGGTTACGCGATGGGTGACCGGCGACGATACCCGGCCCCTACGAGACGATCGACTGGCGACGATAACCGGCGATCACGAGATGGATGTCCGGCGACGAAAACCGGCTCCGACAAGATAACCAACCGGCGACGATAACCGGGGGTTACGCGATGGGTGACCGGCGACGATACCCAGCCCCGACGAGACGATCGACCGGCGACGATAACCGGCGATCACGAGATGGATGTCCGGCGACGAAAACCGGCTCCGACAAGATAACCAACCGGCGACGATAACCGGGAGTTACGCGATGGGTGACCGGCGACGATACCCGGCCCCGACGAAACGATCGACCGGCGACGATAACCGGCGATCACGAGATGGATGTCCGGCGACGAAAACCGGCTCCGACAAGATAACCAACCGGCGACGATAACCGGGGGTTACGCGATGGGTGACCGGCGACGATACCCGGCCCCGACGAGACGATCGACCGGCGACGATAACCGGCGATCACGAGATGGATGTCCGGCGACGAAAACCGGCTCCGACAAGATAACCAACCGGCGACGATAATCGGGGGTTACGCGATGGGTGACCGGCGACGATACCCGGCCCCGACGAGACGATCGACCGGCGACGATAACCGGCGATCACGAGATGGATGTCCGGCGACGAAAACCGGCTCCGACAAGATAACCAACCGGCGATGATAACCGGGGGTTACGCGATGGGTGACCGGCGACGATACCCGGCCCCGACAAGACGATCGACCGACGACGATAACCGGCGATCACGAGATGGATGTCCGGCGACGAAAACCGGCTCCGACAAGATAACCAACCGGCGACGATAACCGGGGGTTACGAGATGGGTGACCGGTGACGATACCCGGCCCCGAACGAGATGATAGATTGGAAGGGTGAACCTAACGACCAACAAATACGGTCAGAGGGTTGATGCATTGACACTTTTTCGAATGTTTGCATGCGCTACATCTTGTGTTGTACCATACACTACATGTGTTGCATCGTGTGTGTATTATCATATCTGTGCACTATCATTCAGACATCGGGTGTCTGTTTCTTTATCCTGTTCATTTCATTTAACATTTCATAAACATGATAAAGAGGGGCAGCTGTAGACACCCAAATTTTGCACTTCGTATACTAACCTTGACAGGAGGGCAAATTCGTCAAATGGACCGGCCTGCGAGAGCAAAAGACAGAAAAGGTACGGACGCTCGACGCCACCATGACAAATTGCAACCGAAATCGACATGACAGCAAGGCTATCCGAATTTGGCATTCCCGGAAGGTGTGGCACGCCTCCCAATGATTCCCGGACTGTAAAATGCGAACCTATCAGTGAAAAGCAGCGTCACGGCACGAAAATCGAGGCGTAGCACGAAAATTGAGAAAGTCAAGCCAGCCAGCCGCGGATTGATCTGCGGCCAAGTGGGTGCGCCAGCACGGAAACCAGGAAATCAGCACTATCAGCTGAGTGCGATGGGAGGTGGGCCAGCCAGCCGCAGATGGATCTGCGGCTGGCTCTGGCCAGCCTATTTCAGCCCAGTTTCGTGCAGCATACAGGAGTTCAGCAGTTTTGGCGGAAGAAGAAGAAAAACAGCAGCAGTTTTAGCTCGAAAATAGAGAGAAATAGCAAAAATTCTTGTAACAATTGAGAGAAAAAGAGAGGAATTTTCCCTTATTGTGGATCAATACATCTCATACTTCACTCAATACACAAGTTTCTACACAATTTTGGTATCATTTGCAAGGTGAAAATCTCCTTATTTTTGCAACTTCTATCATGTCATTTGGTTAAATTAAATTGTAATTTTCAAGAATATTGTTGAACAATCATGGATTAGGGATTATTGGTGAGGGTTCCATTGGAACAAAATTCTTCCTAATAACCCGATGATATCCAATTGGTGAAATTTCTAGTTTATTCATGGATATATATTAGGCGTAGTTTAATTGATTGTATTTCTAGGATGTGTTAGGCAATCCACGTTGTTATTATTGTAGTATTCCTTTTGTGAGCGCGTGGTAATCGTGGTTGTGAGCCTAGGAAAGCGACCCCGTGGTCCAAATCCGATGATGGACGTTTTATGTAAATAGTAAGAATGATGTAGCTTCCGTAGTAAATCTGTAATCGTCGGGCCTTAAAACGACGCTAAGGCGAGAATCGGATTTAAGGCCCCGTATTAGTGGAATATGTGATTGTTGGCGTTCGGGGTATTTTGATGGCTTACATGCCCATGAATAGCCCTTACGCGTTGTGATGTTTAAATTTGGTTTGTAATATCAAACAAAAGATTTCAAAATCAAAACAATAAAGATTTTTTCTAAAATCAATCAAAGTAGGATATTAGCATCACGAGGTTAAAAATTTGGAATGCTAATGAATGTCGATTCCTATTAAACGAGAAGGCCAAAGAAAAAATCATTTTCAAACATCACCAAAAATGGCTTTTATGAATAAAAAAATGAAATATTTTAGTAAACCTTTGTGCATAGGGTTAAAGACATCCTAGAAATTGCCCATCATTTTACGAAAGCAACGTATGGATCTCGATTCCTATTTTGACGAAGGTTTAAAATTCTTGTTTTTGCCAAAACGTCACCTAATGGAAATCTCCTAATTTTGACAATTTAAATCAAACCTCTTTCATAAAGCTTTCTCATGTATGCCGAAAAGACATTCCGAAGCGTTCCCAAATTAAAGCACGACTTTCCCAAAAATCCAAATGATTCTTTCATACAAACTCACCACAACATTCATATAAGCACACACACACACACATACCTGCACATATACACATTTCCTGAATTAAAAGATAGGACAGCATCAAGATTGCGGTAACCGTGTTTCACGGAAGTCGAGGGGTGCCTAACACCTTCCCCTCACTTAAGCAAGCCCCCGAACTCCATGAATCTCGATTCGCGGACCAATTAATTCGGAGTCACATATGAGCCAGCGATTTATAAAAAACGAAAACTCGGATGAGTTGGTACATCCATTTCAAATATACCAACTGGCGACTCTGATTAATTGGCTCATCATAAAAGGCGATCTTTCAAAACCCCGTCGACATTAATGCCGGCCTTTTCCAAAAATCATGTAATCAAAAATTGGAAAAGACTAAAAGGACCCGCGAAGGGAAAAAACCGGCGTCGGCAGGTTTCAAAGCCTATTATTCATAGTTGTCCAATCTCTACAGACCAGATTATTATTCCAAAGAACAATAGGTTACACACTGGTTTGGGTTTTGTCAAATCGCAGAGTAAACCTAAGTTTATGCAGGTACCTCGAAGGGTCGTAAAGTCAGGTAAAACTTACTTTACAAACCAACCAGGTCCTAAACGTAGAGTTGGTTCTTACTCTACAAAATTTCAAAATCATAGAATAGTGTGGAAGCAAAGGGAGGCTTAACCAAAAAGAAAGGTATGTCCTCCACATGTGTCCAAAGTGAGAAGATATCCACATACACACTCACCCATGCATCATATTAAGTGTTAAAATTGTTATGAGTGTGGGCATATAGCTGTATTTTGTTACTATAATGATGATCATGATTATTATTATTTTACGTTTTGTTAACCCAAAGTCAGGCAGATTTGGGTCCCCAAAGGAACTAACAAAGTAGGACCCAAGCAGATTTGGGTACTGAGCTCCATAGAATCCATATGGTATCTTGATAGTGGATGCTCAAGGTACATGACTGGAAACAATGCACTCCTGTCAGACTTCAAAGTTAAGGATAGTCCAGCAGTTGTCTTTGGAGACAACAACTCTAGGAAAACCAGAGGCTATAGTTTAATTGGCAATAGAGCTGTTTCGCTCAACAAGGTAGCTTACATTGCAGGATTGAAGCATAATCTGTTAAGCATAAGTCAGTTGTGCAATATAGGTCACCAAGTTATCTTCCTTAATAACCAGTGTCAAGTTTGAGACCTGGAAACCAACTCGTTAAAGCTGACTGGATCAAGAGAAGGCAATGTTTATGTGGTTAATCTTGCTGAGTTGAGTTCTTCAGCTAGTGCATGTTTCTTCACCAAAGCCTCAAAATATGTGAGCTGGCTATGGCACATGAGTTTATCACACCTAAATTTCAAGAGCATGCTCATCTCAAAAGATCTAGTCAAAGGTCTACCCAAGCTTAGCTTTGTTAAAGAGAGACCATGCAAGGTATGTCAGCTTGGGAAGCAGACTAAAAACTCATTCAAAAGCAAGGCAGTAAATTCAAATGAAAGGCCCCTGCAGCTATTACACATGGATCTATTTGGGCCTGTTCCAACTGCCAGTCTCGGAGGCAAAAGATACTCACTGGTGGTAGCTGATGACTATACCAGGTTTACATAGGTATTCTTTCTAAGCTCTAAGGATGAGACTAGCACTCAACGGATCAAATTCTTTAAGCTAGTCATGAATGAGAAGGGCGAGAAGATCAAGGCGATAAGGAGTGATCATGGACGGGAGTTTGATTTCTCTGAGATAGACCAGTTCTGTGTAGATAATGGTATTCATCATAACTTCTTAGCTCCAAGACCTCCACAACAAAATGGAGTAGCTAAGAAGAAGAACAAAACATTGATTGAAGTAGGGAGGACACTTCTTGCAGCAGCTCATTTCCTTGAGTACTTTTGGGTAGAAGCTGTCAACACTACTTGCTATACTCCGAACAGATTGTTAATTTACTCTACGTACAAAAGGACACCCTACGAGCTATAGTAGGGAAGAAAGCCAAACATCAGCTACTTCCATGTATTTGGTTGTGCATGTTATATCCTTAACAACGGCAAAAGATACCTAACGAAGTCCAGGCCAAGTCTAATGAAGGAATTTTTCTTGGATACTCTATGGAAAGTAAAGCCTATAGAGTGTTCAACAAAAACACATTAGTTGTTGAAGTCTCTATCCATGTTACCTTCGATGAGACTGACCAAGGCGAACTAAGCAAAGCAGCTCAACTTGAGGAAGTCGTAGAACTGGACCCCCGATCACAGAGCAGGAACCCTACGATCGCAGATGATGGAGTCGTAGAACCAGACCTTACGATCGTAGTGCCAGAGAAGGAGGTCGTAGAGTCATTAATTCTAGAAATAGAAACTCTACGAATTAATGAAGAAGCAGAGCAAGAACCAAATCTTGAAGAATTCAAATAAGAAGGCACAGGGATAGACGTTCCATCTGGAAGTAAATGGGCAAGAGATCACACTCAAGACCTGATCAATGGCGATCCAAGTGCTAGTGTCAAGACGAGGTCAGCCACTCAAAACGAATGCTTCTAACTAAGCTTTCTCCCTCAAATGGAGCCCAAGAAGGTCGAAAAAGCTTTGGAGGATTCAAGATGGATTAAAGCTATGCAAGAGGAGCTGAATCAGTTTGAAAGAAGCAAGGTTTGGAGGCTAGTTCCAAGACCAAGAGATCATCTCGTAGTTGGCACTAAGTGGGTCTACAAGAATAAGATGAATAAAGCTGGTGTGATCACAAGGAACAAGGCAAGGTTAGTAGCAAAGGGTTATTCACAGGAAGAAGGAATCGATTATGACAAGACTTTTGCACCTGTTGCATGATTGGAGGCTATCAAGATGTTCCTAGCATATGTAGCCCACATAAACTTCAGAGTCTTTCAAATGAATGTTAAGAGTGCATTCCTAAATGGAGAACTTCAGGAAGAGGTCTATGTCGAACAACCTCTAGGTTTCATCGATCCTACATATTCTGATTATGTTTATAAATTAGATAAAGCTTTGTATGGTTTAAAACAAGCACCTAGGGCATGGTATTAAACACTCACAAATTTCCTTATTAAAAATGGATTCACTAGAGGTAAGGTAGACACAACACTATTTCTTAGGAAGCACAAGGATAAAATATTATTAGTTCAAATCTATGTAAAAGATATAATATTCGGTTCTACTGACGAGAAATTATGTGAGAGATTTGCCAAGTTGATACAGAGTAAATTTAAAATGAGCATGATAGGTGAGATGAACTTCTTCCTTGGACTTAAAGTGAAGTAGACTGATGAAGGGATCTTCATCAATCAGGCCAAGTACATCAAAGATCTACTTAAAAAGTATGGCATGAAATCAGTTACTCCCATGAAGACTCCAATGGCCTCTGCAACCAAACTTGATAAGGATGAAAATGGTAAGAGTATTGATGTAACTCAATACCAAGGTATGATTGGATCTCTCTTGTATTTAACTATTAGTAGGCCAGATATCATGTTTTCTACTTGTATTTGCGCTAGATTTCAGGCTAACCCTAAGGAATCTCATCTTATAGCTGTTAAAAGGATTTTTAGATATCTTAAGGGTACTCTATATTTGGGACTGTGGTATCCCAAGGAGTATCCCTTTGATCTAATAGGGTATTCAAATACAAATTTTGCAGAATGCAAGATAGATAGGAAGAGCGCTAGTGGAACTTGTCAGTTGTTTGGAAACAGACTTGTCTCATGGTTCAGGATGAAGCAGAACTTAGTATCAACTTCAACTACAGAAGCTAAGTACATTATTGCAGGAAGTTGTTGTGCTCAAATGTTATGGATGAAGAATTAGCTATCTGACTATGGGTTTGATTTCAAGTCTATTCCCATATTTTGTGATAATACTAGTGTTATATCCATTACTCATAATCCTGTCATGTATTCTAGGACTAAACATATAGACATCAGATATCTCTTTATTAGAGATCATGTGCAAAATGGAAATATATCTTTACATTTTATATCAACTGAAAATCAGCTAGCAGATGTGTTTACTAAGTCATTAGATGAATCTAGGCTTAATAAGCTAATAAATGAGTTAGGTATGCTTAACTTGCATCCTTAGTACTATGCTCTGGGAATTACTAACAAGTGCAGGTAAGGATTGTAGAACTGTCTAAGAGTAGACAAGTTCGTAGAGTTGTCCAAGGTTCGTAGAATGGAAAGTGTTCGTAAAGTGAGAAGAGGTTCATAAAACGGAAGCAGTTCGTAGACTGAAAATTGATCGTAAATTGGAAGCAACACTCAAAGCAGGTCGTTGAGTATGAGGATATTCGTAGAGTTAAAAGTCTCTTAAGAAGTTACTCTACGTGAGAAGAAGTTAAGGTAATTAGTTTGAGAGCGCTTGTCATACACGTCCAAGAAAGGCGAGTGGAAAGAAGAAATTACTGCGATACAGCTGTAAAAATGCAGAACTAACGTGACGTGCAACCAATCATATTTCACCACGTGCCCCCACTTCAGCAAAATTAGAGGGAAGTGACATAAAGTCATTTCAAATTTTCATCTGACTTTTACCCTTCTATTTTTGCAAACTGAGATATGTGCTTTCGAACTCTCAAACTTTCGAGCTCAAATTTTCAAAGTCACGGAAAACTTAAACACTTTTGTGATCTTTTCAGTTCAATCCAACCAAAAGTAAGATGGCCAGTTACCAAGTTATTACCGGAAACCAACTTTGCTCTAATAAGTTCGTTGCTGCTAAAAACAAATTTAGAGATGTTCTATGGTTCGTGCAGAAAGTTGGGTTTACTGAGTGTTTGGAGACCAACACAAGAGTCTACACTGAGCTAGTGAAGGAATTTTATCTGAATGTTGTTTATGGTAGCGGTGTTTTGGTCACCAAAATCAATGGCACTATTCTACAGATGGGAGCTATAGAGCTCAATCACAACTTAGGCTTTGTCAGCCAAGGACTCACATCCTTTGAAGAAGTTGACATGAAGGAGGGAATGAAGTTGGTGGGGTATCAGAAGAACCCATAACTCAAGAGGATCAAAAAGAAGGAGTTCCCTCAAGAGTATGAATTCCTTTGCCGATATTATACGCAAGTGTATACTTTGTAAAGACTCTGCTCATGACTCTATAAATGAGCTACAAATGAAGATCATGACTGCTATTGTCATGAAGAAGGAGATAAATTTTGGCGCCACATTTATGGATTGGCTAGCCAAATGGATTGAAGATGCTAGAAAGAAGAAGGTTGCAGGTAAGCCAGCTCCCAATATATTTTATGAGAGATTTATAAGTATCATCTTGAAGAAAAGATTGAAGAGTAGGATTGGGGATGAAGAGGGCAAGCCTCTGAATGTCAACAAAAGGATTACCCCCAAACTGTTTGAAAACTGGAAGAAGAATCCAGTTGAAATCATGAGGTCAAGACAATCAGAAGGTGGTAGTGAGCACACCATAAGTGAAGTCCAGAAGCCAGCCAAAGCTAAAGCTAAAAGGAAAGTGGCTGTTATTCAAGAAGAAGAAGCTTCATAAGGATCTACTGCACTGCTCGATCGTAGAGCTCTAGACTCTATTGCTAACCAACCTATGAAGAAGAAGAAGAAAGTTGAAGAAAGAATAGAAGAAGTTCCCAGGAACTCTCAGGATCCTTCTTCTAATCCTGAGAAGAAGGAAAAGGAGATTAATACTCATATCTCCCAGCTAGAAAGGAGAAAAAGAAAGGCTTAAGAGGCAAACGCCAGAAGAAGGCCTCTGTTAAGCCTCTTCACTTTGAAGAACAAGCTATAGAATCAGTGGTTCCTTCGATCATAGAGCCTCACCAGGAGGCTGAAGATATGATGGTTGGGACGACAACAGTGCCTCAGCCAAGGCAAGAAAAAGAATTGGCTGAGAAGGCTTCCACGCTTGAGCCATATGATAAAGAAGAAATTACTGTGATGGCTGATGTGTCAGAGCCTCAAGAAGGAGAAGAAAAGATGGCTGAGATGGCTGATCTGCCAGAGCCACAAGATGCTAAAGAAGAAATAGCTGTGACGGTTCCAAATCCTGAGCTAAAGAAAAAGAAGAAGAAGTTGAGAAATATGGTGGAGAAGATAGAGAAAAAGAAAAAGAAAGCAAAAAAGAAGAATAAGGATGAAAAGAAGAAAAAGAAGGTAAAAAAGAAGAAGAAGCATACAGGGATAAGGAGTAAGAGAATAAATGAACCCATTCAACTAACATCAAGTTCTTATGATGCTTCTCTACAACTCACCAAAGTTATTGATAATGTTATAGAGGACATCAATAGAGGCTTCGACCCTACGATCGTGAAACCAGAAAATCCAAACACTAAGGAGGAGCAACCAACGTTTCAACAAGAACCTCCTTTAGTGGCATCATCGTCAAACGGTATTAGACGTCGCATTATGCTAGAAGGAATAGAAAATCCAAATGCACGTCGCCCTGACAAATTCATAAGATCAGGGGCTGAGCAGATGCGTTTGGTCTCCATGAGCGTTGATGAGCTTTTTAGCAGTTTCTTTGACTTGGAGATGGATAGAAGTATTACTCTCTATGATCCTGAGAGTGAATAATTGTTTTACTTGTTACCAATGTTGCCACTGCTGAAAGCTATTACTTTGGGAGACCAGAGCTTCATCAGATAGTGCTATTCAAATTTTCCCAATCTTAAGCTGACCGCCCAAAATTTTCCAAGGGTCACATCCTATGCCTCGAAACTTCTCTACAACACTCCTCACTTTCAAGCTTAGAGGAATAGCGAAGGTACTTCTATTCCTTTATCATTCTTTCTTTCATTTCAGTTCATTCTTTCATTCTTTGATTGCGATGATGATATTGTAGAGTCTCCCTCTTCGATCTCTGATCAACTCTCTGTACCTGATTCATTCATTTATTCTCTGGACGTAAAGTCTCAACACTTTACGAATGATGTAAATAAAATTAGTTCTCCAGTCGTAGAGTCCCAACACTCCATTGACCATGTAGATTCACCACACTCTTCATTCGTAGAGTCCCAACACTCTACGGATGTTGTAAATAAAGTTAACTCTCTGATCGTAGAGTCCCAAAATCCTACGATCGATATACATAATACGAGTTCTTAGTCACACACTCCTAATCAAATACACTTAAACTCTCCATCTCCTATACACATCTCTAATATAATCTCTACACCTATAAATTCTCTAATACATTCTTCATCACCTATTCAAATAATAAAACTAGAAACAAAGCCAATTACTCATACAGATGTCCCTTCCTCTTCTCGGCATGAATACTTTGATCTTCCTTTTGCTTTTTCAAATCTAAATTGGAGTGATAAGGCTGGATCTTAAGCTCAACTATCTCATATCTTGGATCGTCTCTATATAATACCTTCCAAGGATCAAATATATGATCTGACAGCTCAAATAACTACTAACATCGATCAAAAAATTGAGGAGACTTCAATAAAAATTCATGAGAAAATGAATAAAATCACCAAAGCTGCTAGCCAACTTCCTGGAGAGATGGGAAGAGAGTTTAATAAGCAGATGAAAAATATGTTCAAAGATATGGCTAACAACCTCAATCAACGCGATCAAGTATTCCTCAAGGAGATTGATGCTCATAAGGCTGTTGTAGTCTCCCTTCAAAACACCAATGCCAAGCAGATCAAACTCCTTTCTAGAAAAGTCTTTGAGCTCAGCTCCTCCCTCTTGGAATTCAAAAGTACAATGCTTGAATGAACAGACAATCCCATGGCTCTTGTCCATCACCAGCGCGATGAAGTTAATGCTAGACAGCGAAAAATTCGTGATGACATTGCTATGTTAACCACCCAACTGCAAGAACTTGTTGAAGTCATCCAATAGCTCTCCAATGACTTTAATGATAACAAAAAGGGGGGAGAGAAGACAAGGGGAGAGTGCCAAACAGGGGGAGAAAAGACCAAGTCAGGGGAGAAAAGGAAAATACCAGTGCAGACATCTATCTATCCTCCCACTTTCAGATCACCTCATGCTCAATCTACTCTACTCATCGATTGTGGTCATTCATCCTCAAGGCATGAGTCGTCTAGTACAATGACCCCCACTAGAACTAGAATCCCATCAGGTGATCCCATGTATCTTCAGAGAAATCTTCAAGGGACTCACATTGTGGGAGAAGAAAGACTTAACATGCCTGATTTTAGTCCAAGGGATTCAATAGAGGAGATAAAAAGAAAGGAAGTTGAAGACAAAGCGAGATATGATAGAAGAGTTGAATCAGAAAAGAAGTGGCTTCAAAAGGAGAAAAGAGGAATAAGATAAATAGGTAAATTCAAAAGTATACTTGTAAATGTAGAATTTTATTTTCAAACTTTGTACAAAATTATTATACATTAATAAATTCATTCTTTTAATCTACCAATTTAGTTGCTCACTGTATTCTAAGTCACGTTTATTTTTCAAAAACAACAGCATTATTGAAATTGATGAGTGAATTAAACCTACTGGTTTTGTCATCATCAAATAGGAGAAGATTGTTAGAGTCTGCATGTTAAATTTGATGATGAATGTGATTAATGTATATTTGTACCAGTAAATTTTATAAAGTCCTTAATGATGATATGATGTACAAGGACTTAGAATAGAAAGATCAAACTTGTTAAGTTGATCTTAAAAAGAGAATTAATGTATAGATGATAGGTTTGATTGATCGAAAAATCAAGATAAACGATCGTACAGTTACTCTGCCAGTTCGTAGTATTAGCATGGATCGCAAAGTGAACTACATCTTCGTAGAGCATTAAGTGTTCAATCGCAAAGCGTGCAATTTTCGTCGTAAAGTTCACTTCAGATCATATAGTGAAGACCAGCTCGTAGAGTGAACAGAGGATCGTAGAGCCAAGTAAAGATCGTATAGTAAAGATAGAACGTAGAGTTTACTCAAAAATCGTATAGTGAAGCATAAATCGTAGAGTAACTTAAAGATCGTTCAGTAAAGACAAATCGTAGAAGAGCACAATCGTATAGTGCTTCTCTTATCGTAGAACAGTCATTTGTAGAGCAGAACGTAGAGTAAGCATAAGCTCTATGTTGCTCGTCAAACTTTACGATCAACTGACTTTGTAGAGCACGTTATAACTGACAAGAAGACTGATAAGGGAGCATTGCAAATTGGGGAACCCAATGCACTCACCAAACATCCTTGGTTGAAATTGAAGATTAGAGCTTATGTGTCTAACAACTAGTTTGGCGAAAGCGACAGCACCCATGTGGTAGGTGAAGTTGTAGACTGATATGACAGGTTCTAGCCTCAAAGCAAGCTGACACAACTACTTAAAAAGTCAACATAAAGGATCTTGGAGTATATGAGCATTAAATGCACAACAAAAACTTTGCAATGGGAAACTTTTCGGTAGGCTATAAAAGGATACAAAGATTCAAATCCAAGTAACGAAGACCAATCTAACAAGCTGAAATTATGCCAAAGTAAAACAAGCTCTACTCTACGAAAGTGAACTACTTGTTCAAGCTGCTAAGTACCTGAGAAGACGAGCTTATTGCTATCTTAGCAGCACCTCAACAACACCATTCAACATCAGTTAATCATTATCTTAGTGACAATCTTCCAAGTCTAAGTGACTTGAAGAGATATGTGTGATCTGGACTGAGTGTCCCTATTCCGAGACTTAGTGACTCGAAGGAACCTGAATGGTTCAAGTTATAATAGATCTTAGTGATCTCTATCCTTAGTGAATTTCCTACTCGCTGAGTAGAAGAGTGGACCAGGAGTTATTCAGTCTCCGAACCACTTAAAATTTGCTTGTGTCATTTAAATTTCTGCACTTACTTTCTGTCTGATATTTGCATTATTTAGCTGTGACTTACAACCACATAACTAAATTTGGGACTGAGAATTTTCCTTAATCTTTAAGGGGGTTTTCAACTTATTCCGCTGTGATAACTCAATATTGATTAATTATCTATCTGGTAATATATTCTTTAAATCAAGTAAAATCTTTAAGGATCTATTCAACTCCCCTTCTATATCTCTATAATGCCTTTGGGGAAACAACACCGATAATTTTCTGTAATTATTTCTATTTATGAAAACTATCGTTAGGTAGCTTGAAAATAGAAATAATACCTCCACATATTTTTCTACCCTCAAAACACCCCAAATATTTATCTTATCTTATTATAAGATTTTTCACAAAGTTCCATAATTTTCCACCATTTACACAATTTTATATGAATTTAAAATAATTATGCTCTTCCAAAATTATCCAAACTTTGCCAGTAATTCCTAAATAATATTAGAAGATTATTGTAAAATTTTTAGCTCAAGATTATTTCTCAATATTTAATTATAATTTTCTATAATTTTTAGCTTAGAAAATTATAATTAATTCTCTATATTTTACAAAGTCACCAAAACAGTCTGACAATTACTTAGCATCAAAAGGATCTCCTCCAACTAATTTCAACCTCAAATCAATTTCCAGAACTTTAATTATAAATTTTTAAAGTTATGAAATTTCAAATTTTCAAAATAATTATTTTACTAACCCAAAAATTATGAATGATATGTTCATTCCACATGAAATTTAATTCTCTACAATTTTTAATACAAGTGGCCGAAAAATAGCCAAAATGGGCTTCGTCGAAAAACTCGCCAGCGATCACACCTCCGGTCATCTTTTTCGACCAATCACCTCGATTTTTGGACAGTCTTTCACCGTTTTCTCTGCCCAGATTTGTTACTCATCATCTCAGGAGTCCAAATGTATAATTACATTATTAAAACAACGTTGTTTAGCCCTCCAAATTACAACCCATAATTGGTTTCCGACGAAGCTTTATCTCCACTGTTCACCATCTTTTACCTGCTTTTTCTTCTCTGTTTCAATTTGTTTAAGCTCCTGAGATCGTCATCTTTTCATACTAGTAGGTTTTATAATCTAAATTTGACTTATGTACAAACATATCTCACATAATTATAGCTTCCACCACCATAATAGGAGGTTTTCTACCATTTTTTCCACTAAAACAATCCCTTTAAGACACATATATATTATGTATGCTTAAAAGAGAGAAACAAAGTAAAATTATTACCTTTCCCTTAGCTTTTTCTCTCCCTGCCATGTTTCTCTTTCTTCTTCTTTTTCTTTTCTTTCTTTCTTCTCTATTGATTTTCTTCCCCTCTCTATCTTTAACTCTTTCTCTCTCCAAAATATGTGTGTGTGTGTGTGTATATAAAGGGTGGAAAAGGCGGCCACCCAGCTACTTTCTCTCCCCTTTTCTTCCACCTCCTCCTTTCCTCAATAACTTGCTCATACTGACCCATGAGTAGGAGAGAAGAGATATAAGATTGAAATATCTCCAAATTAATAAAAACTTATTTAATTTAAGAAAGTCAAACATTGACTTTGACTTTTAAAAATTAACTTCTCCACCCCATCTTTTTTACAGTTACTTCTTACTAAAATCGATTTCTTAATCATCATGATGATGTTTGCTTCATCAAATTCGCCTTAAAACTCAAATTTTGGCTTTTTGACATTAAAAGTCAACTATTGAATTTGACCATAAAAATAACATTTTTGCCATATTAACTTTACAGTCTTTTCTTACTAATTCGAAGTTTCGGACTCAACGGTGAAGTCCATATCTCATAATTTCATCCCGAACTCAAATTAGGGTTTTCAACCTTTAGTGACATTTTGTTCATTTATACCAAAATCCCGACCCAGCTCATTCGACCTATTTCCATCGCTTTGAATCCACTCACAACATCCATTCCACCACTCAGAACTTGGATTCGCCACAATTATGACAATTGTTCGTCTGGGCCCACACAAACTCTAATTATCGACCCATTTAAGGTTTTCGACCGATGATTCTCGATTCGCTCTATTTACGATTATATCAATTGTTCCTCATTATTATTACATCATCATTATGTAATATAGGTGATTTGGAACACGGATATCACATACACAACTTGACTAGTCTATTTTTGTGGTATTTGTTACTCAAGTAAGTAAGCTTTTGTCTCTACACCTAGTGCTCTAAATCTAACTGGTTTGGAAGTCATTGGTCCAACACTCGTTACATGGGTAATCTTGAAAAGCCTAAGAAAATGAGACACTGCACAAGTCAAAAAAATATAAAAAAATGCAAATGAAAAAAAAAGGAAAAAAATGAGTTTGCTTGATTTTAATGGTAAAAGTCTCTACTAAGAGTTACATTTGATACACAATGTATGCAAGAAAATGAGTTTGCTTTATTTTCATGGTAAAAGTCTCTATTAAGTGTTACATCTCATACACAATGCATGCATCACATTGATTCATTTTTGTGAAAGATAGTGTTTAGAATGAAGATAGAATATTTTTGATGAGGTAAAATTGTTCTTTTGAACTTGATTTTGCTTATGTATAATGTTCATGGATACTTAGAAGTTTTCTTTCAATTTTGTAACTTATCAATATAAAAGTTTTCTTGGATTTTGTGAGTATATTCACTACAAACCCTCACGACACAACTCGTCCACTTAGGGCTTGTTGCATATGCTAAGTGTAATTACGTTTCTTACGAAAATGGGATAGTTATAGTTTTTGTTTTTATTTTTATTTTACTCGAGTACAAGGAAAAGATAGGTACATGGTACTTGATAAACACATAATTATACATTTTATTATCCCCATTTTTTATTCTTTTATATGTTTAATTTATTTAACTAATACTTTTTATTTTGTTTTGTAGGAAATAATATTTTATTTATCTTGGTGAGCAAATAAAGAATAATGTTTTAGTTTTTAAAGAAGAAAAAAGGCTCTAGAAGATTATCATGAAGGAATTGGAATCAAGAAGAAAATAAAGTGATAAAAGAAAAAAAAAGACTAAGTTCATTGAACCTAAATAGCGACTTTTGCTTTAGAGAAATGGGAAGTTTTTTATCTTTTTCCTTCCTAGGAGTAGTTCCGCGGAATAAGATGCAAAAATAGTTACTTTCCTTTGTTTCGTTATTTGCTGTAGTAGGGAGTTGTTCACATTAGTTTTTTATTTATTGATTCTTCTAGTAAAATATTCATGCCAATCACCACAAGTTTTATTATATATGATAAATTGTTGTAAAACTTACTAAGTATACAATAATAAAATTATATAATTATAATCATACCATATACTTAATAAAGAAAGTAATAAGAACAACAATAAGTAAAAGAAAATAAGATAGCATTCAATATATGTGTATTTCATTCTCTTCATCATGCTTCTATATATAGGCACATGTACGTAATGGTTTTGAAGAACAAATATGGAAGGTGAAAGCATTCCACCATCATATTGGAGGGTGTATTAATACTATTAAGTATCATAGTTGGAGGTGTATTAATGTATCATAGACATCCACTATGTATCATATTTTATAACATTCCCCCTTGGATGTCTATGGTATAGCCATACGCGTTGAGAACTGCCTCATTAAAAACCTTACCAAGAAAAACCCAATGGGAAAAAAACTTGGTTAAGGAAAAAAGAGTGATGTGCGTATTAACTCCCCCTCATGAATGTATCACCTTGAGACATTAAGTTGCCACATTCCAATATTGCATCGCAATCTTTCAAACGTTGTAGTTGACAATGCTTTGGTGAATAAATCTGCTAGATTATCTATTGAGCGAATTTGTTGAACATCAATGTCACTACACTTATCAAGGTCATGTGTGAAAAAGAATTTCGGTGAGATGTGCTTCGTTCTATCTCTTTTGATGTATCCTCCCTTTAATTGAGTTATGCATGCAACATTGTCTTCATATAGAATGGTTGGAGTTCCTTTGCTGGAGGATAAACCACATGTTTCACAAATATGTTGAGTCATTGATCTCAACCACACACATTCTCGGCTTACTTCATGGATTGCAATTATTTCAGCATGATTAGATGAAGTGGCGACTAATGTTTGATTTGTAGATCTCCATGATATAGCAGTATACCACACATAAAGAGATAACCTGTTTGAGATCGACCTTTATGTGGATCAGATAAATATCCTACATCAGCATATCCGACTAATTCATGATTATCATTATTTGAATAAAATAAGCCCATATCCATAGTTCCTCGTAGGTAACGAAAAATATGTTTAACTCCATTCCAATGTCTCTGGGTAGGAGAAGAACTATATCTTGCTAGCAAATTCACAGAGAATGCTATATCAGGTCGTGTATTATTAGCAAGATATATTAGCGCACCAATTGCACTGAGGTATGGTACTTCAGGACCAAGTAATTCTTTGTTATCCTCACGAGGTCTAAAAGGGTCTTTTTTCACATCAAGTGATCAAACAACCATTAGAGTATTTAATGGATGTGCTTTATCCATATAAAATCTTTTAAGGACTCTATCTATGTAAGTTGATTGATGAATGAGAATTACATCTGCTAAATACTCGATCTGCAGGCCGAGACAAAATTTTATTTTTCCTAAATCTTTCATCTCAAATTCTTTCTTTAAATAATTTATTGTCTTTGGTATCTCTCCATGAGTTCCAATAATATTTAAATCGTCAACATACACAGTAATAATGACAAAATCGGATTCTGACTTCTTTATAAAAACACATGGGCATATAGAATCATTATTATACCCTTCTTTCAATAAATATTCACTAAGACGATTATACCACATGTGTCCAGATTGTTTTAGCCCATATAGGGACCTTTGCAACTTGATTGATTAAACTTCTCGGGGATTTAAATTATATGCTTCAGGCATTTTAAATCCTTCAGGGATTTTCATATAAACATCATTATCAATTGACCCATATAAATAAGTTGTAACAATATCCATTAGACACATATCTAATTTTTTATGAGTTGCCAGGCTAATAAGATACCGAAATGTAATTACATCTACCACGGGAGAATATATTTCATCGTAATCAATGTCAGGTCTTTGTGAGAATCCTTGTGGCACAAGTCGTGCCTTATATCTTACGATTTCATTTTTCTCATTTCGTTTTCGCACAAATACCCATTTATACCCAAGTGGTTTTACTTCTTCAGGAGTTTGGACTACAGGTCCAAAAACTTCACGTTTTGCAAGTGAATTTAATTCTGTCTGGATTGCTTCTTTCCATTTTTGCCAATCATTTTTGCGTCTACATTCTTCGATAGATTTAGGTTCAAAATCCTCGTTTTCATTACTGATATTAAGTGATATATTATATGAAAAAATATTATCTACAATTATCTCGTTTCGGTTCCATCTTTTCTTTATAGAGACATTATTGAGATCTCCTTATTTTCACTGTTTTCAGGTACCTGAACCTCTTCTGGGTTTTTTTATCCTCTTTTGGGGTTTTATGCTTAGCGATGTCTATATCCTCATGAATATTTTCCTCCTCAATAATGACAACTTGATTATTTACTCCTTTTCTTTTTCAAGGATTTTTTTCTTTTGAACCGGTTGGTCTACCACGCTTCTGGCGTGCCTTAGACTCATTTGCTATAATTTTTGCAGATTATCTTATTGGGACTTCAATCCGGGCTGGAGCATTTACACCTAGTATATGAGATTTGGTTACTCCTTTTGAGTCAGTGAATGCATTCGGTAGCTGATTTGCTATATCTTGCAAACGAAGTATATTTTGAACTTCTTGTTCACATTGTTTTGTACGAGGATCAAAGTTCAATAATGACAATGCATTCCATATAATATCTTTATCCAGCTGTTTAATTTCTCCCCCTAATGTTGGAAACATGGTCTCATCAAAATGACAATCGACAAATCGTGCTATAAATGAATCACCTGTTAAGGGTTCAAGATATTTAATTATCGATGGGGACTCAAACCCAATATATATTCCCAACCTCCTTTGAGGACCCATTTTTGTACATTGTGGCAGATAAATTGGAACATATACCGCGCAACCAAATATCTTTAGATGGGAAATATTTGGCTCATGACCAAAAACCAATTGTAATGGGGAGAATTTGTGATATGTTGTTGGCCTAATGTGTATAAGTGCTGATGCATGTAAAATAGCGTGCCCCCAAACAGAGATAGGAAGTTTTGTTCTCATGACCAAAGGTCTTACAATTAACTTGAGGCGTTTAATAAATAATTCAGCAAGACCATTCTGAGTATGAACATGAGCAACAGGATGTTCATTGTTTATCCTAACTGACATGCAATAATCATTAAATGCTTGAGATGTGTATTCACCAGCATTATCAAGACGAATATTCTTGATTATATGATCTGGAAATTGTGCTCGTAATCTAATAATTTAAGCCAATAATCTCGCAAATGCCAGGTTGCGAGTTGATTATAAACACACATGTGACCATCTTGTAAATGCATCTATTAAAACCATAAAATATCTAAATGGTTCACATGGTGGGTTAATAGGCCCGGAAATATCTCCTTAAATACGTTCTAGAAATCTTGGGGATTCAATCCCAATTTTAGATGGAGATGGTCTAATGACTAATTTGCCTTGAGAACAAGCAGCATATGAGAATTCCTTAAATTGAAGAATCGTCTGGTTCTTTAATGGATGACCGTGTGAATTCTCAATAATTCTTCGCATAATTATTGATTCGGGATGGCCCAACCGGTCATGCCAAATAATAAAATTATTTGGTTCATTGAACTTTTGGTTCGTTATTACATTGACTTCAATTGTACTAATATTTGTGTAGTACAAACCTGAAGATAAAACGGGTAATTTTTCCAATATTTGTTTTCCAGTACAAACATTTGATATAATGTAAATGTATTCTATACCATTGTCATTGGCAGCCTCGATATGGTATCCGTCAAGACGTATATCTTTGAAACTTAGCAAATTTTTCCTTGACTTAGTAAAGAACAAAGCATTATCAATAATAAATTTTGTTCTACAAGGAAGCATTATATTGGCTCTTCTAGAGCCTTCTATCAAGTCTGTTGAACCTGATATTGTATTCACTTTTACTTTCATCATTCTTAGATTTAAAAAATATTGCTTATGCCTGAGAATGGTATGCGTCGTTGCATTATCTACTAAACATATATCTTCACCACTGATAATGGTCTCATTTATACCATGATGCAAATCCATATTTTCTTCACGAAAAAGAATATATAATAAGTTCATAATAAGATATTATTATAACACAATCTTTTACATTAAACAAGCCAACATGAAAAGAAGAAAACAAAATACATAGAAATATATTAGCATAAAAGAAACACACTTAAAGGATTGACAGAATTCTAAACTAATTATTATCATTACAAGAAATATCAACTTTCTCATTATTTTGCTCAAATAAATCTGCAACGTCAAGGTGCGTCATATCAAAAGGGTCAGAATTAATATCATTATTATCTTGATGTGGGTGAGAAAAATTTATTTCTATGTTTTTCTCCTTTCCTTTCAATGAGGACTGATATAAATTAACAAGATGTTTTGTCGTACGACAGGTACGAGACCAATGTCCTTTCATTCCACACCGATAACAAATATTGTCTTCCTTCTTATTATCTCTGTTATATATTCTTCCCTCTTTCTTGTTTCTCTTCATTCTGTGAAGATTTGTTAGAATTTGATGAATTATGAACATCATAGTTATGGTAATTAAATCGTCTTCGCCCATGGCCATGCCCACGACCTCAATTACAACCACGACCATAATTATTATTATATCTCGTAACATTCACTTCAGGGAATGGAGCTGAGCCAGTTGGTCGTGATTCATGATTTTTCATTAAAATCTCATTATTTTGTTCAGCCACAAGGAGACATGAAATCAGTTCAAAGTATTTCTTAAAACCTCGTTCTCTATATTGCTGCTGCATGAGCGCATTTGAGGCATGAAAGGTGTAGAATATTTTTTCTAACATATCTTCATCAGTGATATTATCTCCACATAATTTCAATTTAGAACTGATTTTAAACATTGCAGAATTATATTCACTTACTGATTTAAAATCCTGCAATCGTAAATGTATCCACTCATAACGAGCTTTTGGGAGAATAACTGTCTTTTGATGGTCATATCTTTCTTTCAAATTTTTCCAAAGAATAAGAGGATCTTTTATTGTGAGATACTCTAACTTCAACTCCTCATGAGGATGATGGCGTAAGAAAATCATGGCTTTTGCCTTGTTTTGACTAGATGTTTCAGTACCATCTTTAATGGTGTCTCCAAGACCCATGTCATCTAGATGAATTTTGGCATCGAGGATCCATGACAAATAATTCTTTCCCGTAATATCAAGAGCCACAAACTCAAGTTTGGCAAGATTTGTCATTGTAACTTCATAAAAATATCAAAAAAATTATTAGAAATTTAGTTTATTATAATAAATATTGAATAAACATTCGAACAAATATTAAATGATTAGTACGTAGCTAAACAATACTTTGCTTGGATGTGCAATTAAACATTCTACTATTTTTTTTATTATTATTATATAAATATACTGCATGCAAATAACAAGTGGTTTTGTTATTTAAATAAACTTATCTTTTTAAATTTGTATATATATAAACATACCTTATGCTTCTTATCAACAAACCAAATATAATTATCTGCTTTAAGATGAAAATGAGGAGCAAGTCGTGCTGATAACGTGTTGTAAAATTTACTAAGTATACAATAATAAAATTATATAATTATAATCATACAATATACTTAATAAAGAGAGTAATAAGAACAATAATAAGTAAAGAAAAATAAGAGAGCATTCAATATATGTGTATTTCATTCTCTTCATCATGCTTCTATATATAGGCACATGTACGTAATGGTTTTGAAGAACAAATATGGAAGGTGAAAGCATTCCACCATCATATTGGAGGGTGCATTAATACTATTAAGTATCATAGTTGGAGGTGCATTAATGTATCATAGTTGGAGGTGCATAAATGTATCATAGACATCCACTATGTATCATATTTTATAACATAAATGTCATTCATTCTTCTATTGTTTTTTCTAGTATTGTTATGTTCTATCATTTAAGTGTTTATATTTTAATTTAATAGTAAAAATATATATTCTTTTGAATTTTATTAGTTTGTTTAATGGCAAAAATGGAGTTGAGTGCTAGCTCACACTCTTGCATTAGGTAGCCCTCAAAGCGATGTCGTTTTGTATAATTGAATACACTCACTCCTATGTTATGCATAAAAGGGTATTTTTATAATTTTTTAAAATATTGTTATTATAAAGGGATACCTCATGCAAGAGCGTAAGGTAGCCCTCATCTCCCATGTCCTCTTATTTTATTTCTTTCGTTAAATAAGCTCATCAACCCCGTGTAAAGCACAGGTGGTATAAATAATAATGTATTATATTAATAATTAAAAAAAATTAATTGTAGTTTCGAGATATTTATTCTAATAACTAATGATTGAATTATATATTGCAGGTTATTTCAATCAATTATTAAACTAAATATTTGAATGGATTATTGTAGATTTATTTAGTTATGATTATGAGAAAATAATTATTTTAATTTTATTTAAGTTTGTAATGGAATTCTATATTAGTGTTTATATTGACAAAATTTGTTTGAAATTCTAATACGAATAGAATTATGAAACTCAAGTTTTAATAAGTTTTAATTTAATTGTGACAATTAGTTAGGAATGAATTCACTATAATTTTTCAACTAATGTTACAGTTATTATGTTTCAAATTCATATATATTATTAATACAATTAATCACGTGATTTGATAAAAATTCAAGTTTTAATGAATTAAATTAGTTAGGATATTAATTTAATAATAAAGTTCACGACTAATATCAATATAATTAAATCACATGATATGTTAAGAGGGTTTTTCGACATCTTCATATTTTAATAAAATTGTAGCAATAAAATTATCCAATACAAATTTATTAGATATATAAACTAAATAACACTATTAAGAAGAACACATGTAGTAATTATTGATGGATAACATGGAGTAATTATTCAAATTTGTAGAGTATTTATACTAATTTGAACAGGAATAAAAAGATCTTCTTTTTTTCTATTCCTCTTAAAGATAAGAATATTTTTAAATTTGGATAGTATTTGATACAAATTTGGATAGTACTTATGCTAATATAAATTAGGAAAGCTGAACCAAAAATTGGTGAAATCAAACCAAACCAAGTTTGTGCTTTTAATTATATAGTTGATACAAATTTGGATAGTCCTTATGCTAATATGAATTAGGAAAGCTGAACCAAAAATTGGTGAAACCAAACCAAACCGAGTTTGTGCTTTTAATTATATAGTTGATTAGTTTCAAGCAATAATAAACTTACGTGTTTTTATAATTAATTGTATGGATAACTAAATTTTTATACCTAGGATAATGATGAAATTAGGTACTTTATAATAAATAATTCTTTCCGTTCTTATATTAGTGATTAATTATTTTCGCCTTCATATTTTAACCCGTGAAAATTAATATATAATTCTTATATTAATTAAGAGGTTTTGGTAAATTATAGTTAATCTGTAAATTTTCAATAATTTATACTTGACCATATTAATTATATGATACATTATTTTAAACGAAAGGAAAAACAAAATTAGGAAAATAATTTAGAAAATAAGAAATTATCCATTATGTTAATACTAAGTGGATTCAGATTTCTAGGTAGTTTTTCTTATTAATAGTTTTCATTATTAATTATTAGTTTTCATTATTTAGTTATTAATCATCTCCTTATTATTGTTTCTAATTTGCCTGAAATTTAAATTAATGATATTTATAGTTTTTTTTAAGAGTAGAACCTACACTATTACAACGTAGTAAATCTAAAGGTACATTTCAATCATAGAGGCTTATGAGGGAGTCTGGGAAAGAGGCCAGGAGGAGGACTAGGAGGAACCTAGGTGAAACTTACCATTAATCTCTAAAGAACATGTTGAGATCTGACTTTTTGTTCCTGATGGGTAGACTCAAACATGTAACCTTGTACAGTAAAGGAAAATACTTTTACCACTAGACTATCACATTTGGTCTAAGGATATTTTAAAGTTAATTTAGTCTATGTGGTTCAACATGTACTTACCAGTTTTACAATAGACATTGTGCACCTGTAGTACACATTTTTATCACATCAACACCATTATAAGTAAATTTCCAACATAATTTATCATTAGTAGACAAAAAAGAAATAGTTGTTGCTATGAAAGAATTTCATTGATGTGGGGCAGTAAGTTGTTTGATTGATGTCATATTCCACTGCTAAGCAGCCTCATCTATCAAAAGATTAACCTTCTGAGCAGCAAAATTATCATTAGAAAGAACATAACTAACAAGGGGAATGAAGAGATATCAGATTTAGAACTAACCAAACACTTTGTCTAAAGATTAGTGGAATCCCAAAGCCAATAGTATTTGCCAAACCCTTTAATAATAAATCACTCCCCTTTAATATTTATTTTATTTTTATTTTTTGTTTAGAGCCCACTTTTTTGGGAGTACAATATAATTCATAATCAAGTATATTGTCACTATTACAATATAAAAAACCAATCAAACCTCACTAGATATCAAGAACCAATCAGGACTTACTAGAAAAGAGAAAAGGAAGAAATAGACTCACAAACCAAACAAGTCTCACATAAAAGAGGAAACACACTTCACACAAAGGAAGAAATAACCTCACATAAGTGAGAATCGAACCTAAGACTGAAAGGTCACAGTGCATCAGTCTTAAGTCTTAACCACTAGGCTAAGACCTTACCCGCGATAACTTGACAATATTTGAAAAAGAAATTTGTGGCAAGAAGAGAATCTTGATGGGTCCATAACCGCTAGGCTAGTTTACCAAGAAGTGCAAGATTCAAAGACTAAAAATCCCGAATTTCTAAACCATTTTGTGATTTAACTCTGCAAATTTTATCCCACGAAGTCCAGTGGGATTTGAAATGAGATTCATCTTGTCCCCACCAGAAGGCTTGAACTATTATATCAAGATCTTGAAGCAAATTAAAAGGCATGCAAAAGGCTAAAAGTTTATAGATTGGAATGGTGGCAAGAGTAGATTTAATTGACACATCACGCCTTGCAGGGGTTAAAAGCTTAGCCTTCCAAGATTAGAGCTTCTTTCTCAATTTTTCTTTTAGAAAAGCAAAAAACTAACCCTTGCTTCGGCATATTGTAAAAGGCATTCTAAGATACTTTTGAGATATAGGTATAGACAAAACTAAGATCACTTTGAAATATATGTTACAATCATCAACAAAAAATAAATGGGATATAGGTGGGGAGTTCTTAGCAAGTTTGATACCATTAAACAGGCCTTTGGATTAATACTAGAAAGTGCCTCTGCATAGAGAATGAACAAATATGAAGATAAAGGATCACCTTGTCGGAGCACACAACTTGTATAAAAATTAGAGAAGGAGACCCATTGATTAACACCGAGCATGAAAATAGTGGTGACTCATTGTATGACTAGGTGAGAAAAATGAGGAGGGACATTAATTCTTTTAATGAGTTCTTGTAAAATAATTCAATTAATTTGCTAAAATCCACCTTGAGTGCAACCAAGCTTAAAATGAGAATATTTAAATCCTTTAATTTTCTCAACAACCTCATGAAGCAGAATGAGATTATCTGAAATAAGCCTTCCAACAATGAAAGCATTCTGGTATGAAGAGATTAGAGAAAGCATTATTCACTTGAGTCCATTCACCAAAACTTTCAAAGTAACCTTGTAAATGACATTGCACAGGCTAATCGGACGATAGTTCGAAAAAGATTGAGGTGAGGAAGATTTTGGAATCAAGACAATGAATTTTATGTTACTCTTTAAGCAAGAAGAACCCATAATTGAGGAACGAAAGAACCCTGGAACAAACTCTTTTTTTTAACTACTAAATTCCATTGATTTTGGTAAAACAAAGTATGGATACCATTGGGGCCTGGTGTGTAACACCCCATTCTCGAAAAGGAAAGGGAGGTCACGTAAAAGCACAACAAACCTCAAAATAAAAACAGAGCACTAATAACTTTAAAATATTTAATAGTTGATAATCCGTAAATGTTGAATTAATACAATTCTCCAAAAATTAACAGAATAATCAAAATTGATCAATACTTAAAATCCAAATTAATATAAATGGTCAAAGGCAAACTCTCTCTTCACACAACCCTGAATCACCTCTGCAAACTTGCCGGAAGAAAGATACAACATGAGCCAATTGCCCAGTACGGATAAAAATATACAAAAGAAGCATAACTGACAAATAGAACTAACTGAACGGAATATGAAAGATAACCTCAAATATAATAAAAATCTTCGAAGTCTAAACAAGATATAATTGAATCTAATAGAACTAACGAACCAAAACAGAAGGCTGAATCAAAGTGGCTAAGTAGTTATTTCATACCGAGCTCAGAACAAAACACAAATATATCTTGCCACACAGACAAATCACACATTGGACCGCGAATCCAAATGCATGTAAATCGGAAGGTGTGTCTAGCACAAACATATCAATCTGCAAAACAGAACAGAAACTAAGGCCGACCCATACGCATCCTGAACAAACATATCAAATGGCCAAAGCTCACATCTAGAGCAAACATACAAAATGATACATCGTGGACTGATCACACCGTCATGGAAAGTGTTATGCCTAGGTGCTAATAAGACATGTGGTACCCCCATAGGTGGTTATAGCTCAAGTATATCCTATCGAATATTCTACAAAGATATGAAGTCACAACACATGCGACATAATACTAACAAAAGGGTTCTAAATGTACATGTTGAACCAAATCAAATCATAGACAAAATACCTTCAAAGTAATGTAACAACATGTACCGCTCTACAAAGATTAATAAAGTTCTATGCGTGCAGAACAAATTTAAAAGATTACAAAATATGAAGTTTGAAACATCTAGACCAAACCAAGGCAAAATAAGGATTTGATTAGAAATGAAACAATTAAGCGAGTACCAAATTTCGAACGATTAAAAGTATAAACAAATCAACATAATGATAGTATCGCTGAAAAAATATGAAATATATTCAAATTATAATAGAAAGAAGAGAGTTCAGATTACAGAATAAAGTCAAGGTATAAAAGATCAAACTTTTATTCAAGAGTGTCAATAGAAATATAAGAAAAATGTAACGAATGACGAGATATCACGATATATAAAGAATACAACAATAATCAAAGGAGTGGAGTACAAAATCCGTACCTGATACACAAAACCACTTATATCGCACTCCACAAAATCTTACCCTCAAATGCCAATGATATCAAATACGAAATATTATTCATCACCTAAATATATTCACCTCGAATTAAATATAATCCAAACTAATAATTCCATAATAATTTGTAATCCATTCAAGGTACCTTTAATTATCGCCTAAGATCACTATTAATACTCTAAAACTTAAAAGTCAATAACAAAACTTAAGAAATCTTAAAATCCTAATATGAAAAAGTATTTTTAAGACGTCAGTCTATTATTTTGGTCTTATCAGCATTAATTAAAACTTATTTATCAAATTAATTAATTTAACAGAAACTAGACTTCAAATACTCTAATTTAGCCTCAAGAATCACCCAAATTGGATTTAAAATTATTAAGTTATACAATTCTAAAAATTAAAACTCACTGCTGAAAATCTATTTGAAAAATGCCAAACCAGTCACTTCTTAAAATTGATAACAAATCATACGTTAATCTTTAACGGTTCAAAAGTGGTGAACATATTTTTAGCTTATATATGTATAATATATCTAAAAATTATAATGATCCAACGATCGGATTAAGAGATATAACCCACGCAATATACCTTAAAATATAAAAACTGATTTTTAGATTTTAACATTTACATTTAATCAAACTATATTCCTTTATATAAATTTATCTCCTCTTTCCGATTATTATGACTTTTAATTCTATGCCTATATATTTTTTAAAAACAATCTCTAATTTAAAACTCCTCATAACTAAACTTAAAATCAAAATACGAAATAATATTAACCTTCTTTGTTCGCCTTTCTTCAATATGTAGCCGTAAAAAATCTAATTTTTGGGTCTTCTAGAGTCTTCAAAATCTCTTCACGTCTTAACAAAAATTGCAACTCTCAAAAATATACACGAAATAGGCTCAAGAATCACTTGATTCAGAGTTAATATGATTGAGTTATGAATTTTCAAAATTAGGACTAAAAATAGTGACGAGAATCATGACATGTTACAATTTTCAACAATTTAAGGCATGAAGATGACGTCAAACAACTTCTTTTCCTTCTTCACAATTGTAGAGGAAGAAAAACTGATGAAATAAGCTTTAGATTCACTCAATTCCGACGTCGAATGAATTAATTATGATTTTTTTAATGAGAATTCTACTTGGGAATTCAACCAACCAAATTAGAATAAAATTAGGGTTACATCTTACATATAACAAGAAACAATAGGAGTTACTAAAACCCTAATGGACTCTTTAATTTTAATTAAATCAATTATTTAATTATCTATTAAAAGAATTTAACTTTTCAAGCAAAATAAAAAAATAGTAACTTATATTTTATAATTTAATTATGTTATTAGAAAAAATAAAATTAATATTTAATTATTAACAAAAATCTGGGTTATTACGTAGTGCTTTTGGAGCACCAATTTGGAAGACTGCTTGTTGAATTTTCCGCCAAAGTGAATTTTTGAAAAAGAAATCGGAAATCTTTGGAGGAAATTCTTTGGTCCCAAACTTGAAGAAATAAATCAACTGCAACAATATGATTTGAAACAATTGGTGGGTTAAACTGAAAAGAAAAATACCTGAAAACATGATTGGAGATATTTTGGTGCCCATAAATCCAAGAAGACCCATCGTGGAAAATAAATTACTCTCTCCGTCCCAAATTAATTGCTCAATTTTGATTTTTTAAGTCAAATTGACTATTTTTAGAATTAATAATTAAGCATATATAAATATATTTCTAAAATTATAAAAATTGGGGTTAGTAATAAATTGTATACACTTTCTTTTGGTTATAATCTCTTCACCTATATTTTAGCAAAAATAGTAAAAAAATTAGTTTTAAAAATGATCAATTTGACTTTAAAAAGTCAAAACTGAGCAATTAATTTGGGACGGAGGGAGTATTTGTTAGATTCTTGTAGTTTTATTCTTATTTTGTCATTCATGTTTAAAGTTTGAATATAACACCCATTTTTCTTTTAATTCGTGCCTAGTAATGAAAAAAAAAATGTATTAAGTTGTCAAAAAATAAAATAACAAATAAAATATTAAAAGGAGAAAGGAAAAGTATGACCTGCTGTAACTAAACTTGGTATTCATAAGTGACAAATATATATCTTTTCATCATTTTTATTAATTACATTATAAATAATTTATTACTCCCTCTGTCCCAAATTAATTGCTCAATTTTGACTTTTTAAAGTCAAATTGACCATTTTTAAAATTAATCTTTTTACTATTTTTGTTAAAATATAGGTGAAAAGATTATAACCAAAAGAAAGTATATACAATTTATTACTAACCCCAATTTTTATAATTTTAGAAATATATTTATATATGCTTAATTATTAATTTTAAAAATAGTCAATTTGACTTAAAAAAGTTAAAATTGATCAATTAATTTGGGACGGAGTGATATTTTATTATTAAATGCTACATTATTTTGTACTTGATTTATCGTCTAACTTAACTATGACAAATCACATTCTATTTCTCATATTAAAAAAAAACCTCTCTTTTCCCTCTCATAGTGTGTATTTGGTTCGAACTTTCGGTGCTTTTAAGAGGTGAAAACGTCTTATTCATCTATATAAATTTATTTTAAACACAATTGTTTTAATTTACAAATATAACTTTTAAACCCAAAATTCATAGCACTATTTTTGATATATTCAAAATTTAAAAACTGGCCAAACATATTTTTTTTTTCAACACAAACGCACCAAAACTAACAAACCCATATATTCTCCATCTTCATTTATCTCGTTTTTCTTCCACGGGTAAACTTATTTTCTCTTCATTTGTTTAATTCTTTCTGCCCACCACCAAAAAGCGAAAAGTCATTTGTCTCTATATATCTACCTCTGTCTTCCATTCCCCCCTCATCATTTCCGATCATTGTAACCTCCATTTCACCAAATTTCTGTTCAAAATCGGTGGATATATATACATATTTATATCTTCAATTTATAAAATTAATCACTGAATTTATTTCTAGGGCATCGAAATGGATTCAGAGGACGATATGCACGATGCCAACGACGCCGTTTCCCTCGACGATGATTTCTACAGTGGTGAGACCGCCATGGACTCGGATGATGCGGATGATGCTTACGAATTCATCGATAATGACTCTGATGATTCCGATGACCTCGTTTCTCATCGCAGCCAGGTATTTATTATATTTATGCTCGCAATTATTGGATCCTAGATTGAGTTTTTGGGGTAAAGGAATGATTTTGGAGGTTAATTTTGGTTGGTTTTCAGCTGTTTGAGTGTCAATTTCGTGGAGAATTACACTGTGTTAATCAGGATTCGTAAATGATTAACCAGCTCTGTTTTCGTAATTTTCTTATGTCTTTTTCATTTTTAATTGAGATTTCGGTACTCTTTAAGTTGTTTTAGTGTTAATTGTTAGGTAAATAGACTTTAATTGGATTTTAAATGATAAATAGCTTAGTTATTAATTTCAAATGCTGTTTTGTTTTGTTTCAGTTTGTATTGGGCTCATTGTCTAAATTTGCAGATGCATTTGACAGAAATTAATGTGGAAATGAGCAGAGTTTTTTTTTTTCTCCTGTTTGTATTTAATATTATGCTGTGTGTATTTGTTACTAGTTTGGAGCACTTTATGGGTTAGTTTGGTTGAACGAAATTGCAAGTAGTTACATTTTAGGCATGTGAGGATTGGATTTTGAGTGATATTCTGCCTGAAAAATTGGCTTGTATTGGATATCTCATTATTTGTCAATTGAGTTTCTTGTATTAGTTGGGGTTTAGAGTTTTATTTCTTTTGGTTTCTGTTTTGGTCACTTAGATGTTTTCTGCCAGTTAATTCTGAAACTATGATTTTATATTTTTACTGTTAGCCAATTAACCCAAGTTATTTGCTTTTGGACCTTGGAGGTTGAATTAGTATGCGGAGATTACCAGTGTTCTAAAAATCGTTAGGCGGACCTAGGTGGCGGAGGGGGCGCCTAGCGCCTTAGGTGATAATATAACTCCGTTATTACAAATATGTAGAGTTGTGATTTTTTTTTTGTCGGTATTTATAGCACATGCTCCTTACTTCACCATAGCTTGTTCCTTGACTTGCGCCTAGGCTCTAGGAGATTTTGGGCCATTACGCCTTAGGCTTTTAATAGCTATTCTTGGTGTTATACTTAAATGTGTTCTACTTCTATATGCTGTTCCTTGGATACTTTCAGTGATAGGTTCATGGTTCTCTTTCTTGCTTAATTTTCTCAGTAGCTGTTCTTATTCCTCGTCGCTGGAATTGTTCCAGCAACATCTCCACTACCTGCATGTACCCCCCTTCATGAACTTACTAATTACTATATATATTCAGTTTCTCTTTATGTGCTGATACTAAATATCTCTAGTTTCTCATCTCAGCCAAACTTTACCATTTTGAATGAAGCTGATATTAAACAACATCAAGAGGATAATATCACGAAGATATCTAATGTGCTTTCAATCTCAAGGGTTGCTGCTGGCATCCTACTCCGGCATTATAATTGGTAATGTAATGTTGTTGGTGACCTGTATTTATGTGCTTTGAGGTACAAAATGCTTTTTAAACATGCTTATTTATGAGTAAGTATTAATGCATTTTATACAATTGAATTATTGGAGATTGCTTATACTTTGTGGATTTATGAAGTAAATTAGTCTAGTTACAACTGTAGTCTAGTAACCGATGCACTGTTTAGTTTCATTTTTTCTTTGGGGAGCAAAAGTTCAGGGAAGGGATTTTTTTTGCCAATTCCTTCGGATGCTAAGCTTGTCTCCTCGATACCAAATTGCCAAAGGGAAGGGGGGTTAAGGGAGAAATCTTGATCATTAATCCTTAAAGGAGCGATTGATGATGATAGAGACCCTTGAGGAGGGGCAATGGATGATGATAAGAGTCCCTCGAGGGGTGTTGGATAGGATGGGGATTAGGTTGGTTAATCCAACGGGGAATAATGTAAGGTATAGGTCAAGTCTAAGTCTCCTAAGGGTGGCACTAAGGAAAAAAGAAGGCGGAGTAAAGAGTTGCAACAACTTCTTTCTTTAGTGACTTATTGGGAAATTTCGGGATAGAGAGAGGATCTTACAAAATATTCTTTATGAAGATTGTAAGTTGGCACATGAGTGGTCTAGGGAGTAGGGGTAAGCGAAGGTTGATTAGGGAGCTGATTTTTAAGGCTGCCCCGGATGTAATATTTCTTCTAGAGTCTAACTTGTAGACAGTTATCAGAATAATGATTAGGAATATTTAGGATTGAATATTTCTTCTGTCTTGTGGAGCATTTGAAGGTATTTATCATCATTTGGGATACTTGATGTGCGACATGTTTTGAGTTTGTTCTCGGTACGTATTCGGTGTTTGTTCATTTAAAGATTAATTGATGGGCCTTAGCGGCTTTCTTTTGTCTATGGACCTAATTAGCCTAGGGATAGACAAGCTTTTTAGGAGCTTTATGATCTTTGTACTCCTCGATGCAGTATTGGTGGGGATTTTAATGTTATTCGGTGTTCTTCTGAAAAATTTGGTGGGTTTAGAATTACTAAGAGTATGAGAGGGTTTGATAAATTTATCAAAAAGTGGGATTTGAGAGAGATTGCTCTTTTTAATGCTCAATTCACTTGGTCGGCTTTTTGTGAGCGTACAAAGGCTACTTGTATTGATCGATTTTTGTTTAGTAATGATTGGGAGGGTGTTTTTCCTGAGTTGAGGCAATAGGTTCTTTTGCGAGTAGTTTATGATCATTTTCTAGTTTTCTTAGAATTGAGTCCCCCCAAATTTTTTTTTTTTTTTTTTTTGGGGGGGGGGGGGGCGCTGCACGCCTTGCCATTTTGAGAATGTGGCTTTCTCACCTTAATTTTGCCTAGTTGATTATGCAGTGGTGGAGCGAGAGTGCTTGTGGGTTGGAGAGGTTTTGTTTTTATGAAAAGTTGGGGTATGTTAAATGTAAGTTAAAAGATTGGAATACAGAGATGTTTGGCGATGTGAGAGTTAGGAAGAAATCAATTTTGAAAAAGATAGAGGAAATTGATTGGATCAAATAGAGAAGTGTGAGGATTTGATTGGTGAGCTCCATTGCGTAATGAGTTTCAGGAGGCAATTTTACGTGAGGAAACTAGTTGGAGGCAAAAAGCTAGGATTACCTGGGTGAAGGATGGAGATTATAATTTTAGATTGTTTCACAAGGTTGCCAGTGGTTGAAATTGCAGGAACTTTATTAGGGAGATTAACCTTGAGTCGGGTTATATGGTGAGAAATTTTGATTTGATTGCTGATGGAATTACTAATTTTTATAGTGAACTCTTCGAGTAGGTTGAGGAGAGGCCTATGGTAGAGGGTATAGATTGGTGTCCTGTTGTGAGAGAGGAGTTTTTGGTTGGAAAAGCTATTTACAAACGAGTTAAGAGGGCTGTTTTTGAGATGGATAGAGAGAAGGCTCCTGGTCATGATAGATTTACAGTGGTTTACTATTAGACAAATTGGGATATGGTGAAAGATGATCCCATTAGAGTTTTTCAAGAGAATTTCTTTGCGACTAGTGTTATTGCCTTTTTGGAAAAAACATTAATTCTTCTGTTGTAACCTCAATCCATAAGAAGGATCGATCTGTTAAGGTGACGGAACCTTCGGACTTGTGTGTATAAAATTCTTACTAAATTTAGAAATTAGGTAATGTTGTTGGGGATAAAATATCAGATTCCCATAGTGCCTTTGTTAGTGGCAGGCAAATTATTGATGCAGTACCTAATGTAGTTGTGGAGGATGTACATAGGAAAGGGAGAAAGGGTGATGCAGGGGAAAATAACAATGAAAATTAGGATTTCCATATATTTTGTTATTTATGGTTTTTTATTTTATTTGATATATTTTTATTTAGTATTTAGGAAAATTTAGTAGTTTAATTTATTTTTAGCATGTTTAAGTTTTGGGTTTTGGGTTTTAGCTTTTCTAATTTTAGTTAGTTTAGGATTTAATTATTTTTCTTTTCCAATTAGTTGTAGGAAAGTAGTTTAGCATTATAAATATGTTATCTTAGGGTTTTATGAGATACGATTTTTGACAATTATTATCAATTCTATTGTGTTTTCTCTTGGAGAATTCTTTATCTTCCTTGTGCTCAATGATTTATCTACCTTCGTGTTAGTAGGTTAAACTAACTACATATTCCGCTGCGTCAATTGGCATCAGAGTCTGGATAACTGTATCTATTGGTCATGGTTAAAAGAACAGTTGGAATTTTCTAGTTTTTTGGTGAAAATTAAATTCTAGAGCAAAAAAAAATTGCGTAATTCGTGATGGTGTATACCTAGACCGAGGCCGAGCCTAATTTTTGCTTATAAAAAAAAATAAAAAATAAACCCTCTCGTTTGAAGCAATTAAAGCTGCTGCGACATCCTTCTTGTTTTCTTTTGTGGAACTTGCTTCAAACAATCAGAAGCGGAACTTGCGTCAAACAATCAAGGGGTTTTGATTTAATTTTGGCAAAGTATGATTTGGTACCTTATAGTTTCTCTTAGGTTATTTCTTCAACCCTCAAGTTTTAAATGCTTGCATACCATACCTCAAAGCCTTGTACATACTGGAAATATTTTGTTTGGTTGATTTTTGAATTTTATTCTCATGGGTACAAGGAAACCAAGTAAAGATTTTATGCGCGCTCCCTTTTATGATGATATTCCTTATTTTGACGAAGGGTACTATGACACGAATTATTTTTTTCATTGGTTATTTGATATTGAGCAGTATTTTTATTTTTATAATATCCATGAAGAGAATAAGTTCAGGTTGATAGTAAGTAAACTTATTGGGTATGCAGCTGGAAGTTGGACTCAAATGCAGTATATGAGATTGCGTAATGGTATAAAGAATTTTTTTTATTGGGAAGATATGAAATATATATTGATTTGTGAATATTATTGGAAACACGTCACATACATTCATTGTAGGTTGCATCAATGGGTTGCAAAATATTTGATATATTATGATGAGTTCTTTGTTAAGCCATAATTGATATTTAGAAGCAGGTGAAGAAAGTTCGTAAGGTGAAGAAAGTTAGTAATGTCATGCGAAAGGTTGAAAATACAGTATCAAAGATGTTTAGCCAAATGAAAAATTGTGCGTCCAAGAAAATCATTCAGGTACCTAAAATTGTTCAAGAGTTAAGTGTTATTTCTTGGGATTTCATTTCTTTAGGAATATCAGGAATTTGGAGACTACTGAAATGGAATCTCTGCTTATCTTGCTTGATTCGGTTCATTATACTCCTCTGATAAGCGCATTTAATCCTTAGATCCAATTGGTTTCTTCTATGGTAAGAGTTAACTTTTTTTTTTTTTTTGACTCGGTCTGTTGTTCCTAATTCATTTTCTTTGGCTTCGTACATTTGGAAGGCTAAGGTCCCTTCCAAAAAAAAGGCTTTTGTGCGGTCTTTAGTTTTACAACGATTGAATACTAATGGTCTCTATCAAAATCGCTGGCCTTACAAAGTTCTATCTATGCACATTTATTTTATGTGCAGGCACAGTAATGAGACTCGCGTTCATTTATTTATGCATTGTCTTGTTGCTTGGGGCTTGTGGAGCTCTGTCTTTGAAGTGCTAGGAAAGGAGTGGGAGTGTCTTGCATTGGTGGAAGATATGTTGCTAATTCGTTTTTGAGGATTTGGAAGCAAGACGAGTGTCAAATTTTTGTGAAAGTGTGCCTTTGTTTTTATTTTTTATTTTTTTTATTTATGGAAAATTTGGAATGAGCGTAATGTTAGATTGTTTAGAGGAAGTTGCTTACCTTTTAACTTGTTGAGTGATAGGATATTTTTCTTGCATCTCTTTGTGCTTTTGCTATGGGGCCTATGCCTTACAAAGTTCTATCTCTAGACATTTGTTTTATGTGCAGACAAAGTAATGAGACTTGTGCTTATTTATTTCTGCGTTGTCTTGTTTTTTTGGGCTTGTGAAGCTCTCTTTGGACTATTAGGAGAGGAGTGGGTGTATCCTGCATCGGTGGATGATAAGTTGCTAATTCGTGTTCAAGAATTTGGAATTAAGAGGGTTGCCAAAATTTTTTGGAAGTGTGCCTTCTTTTCTATTTATAGGAAATTTGGAATGAGCGTAATGCTAGACTGTTTAGAGGAAGTTGCTTATCTTTTAATTTGTTGAGTGATGGGATTATTTTTCTTTCATCTTTTTGTGTTTTTGCTATGGGGGTTTCTGGAAGTATCTCTGTGATTGATTTGTGTAGAGATAGGAGGGCTGCATTTTTTTACGTGTTTTTTTTTCTTTAGTCTGCTGAGCATGGACTTCTTGTTCCACCGTTTATTGTATCATTTTTTTGTTATTAATAAAATTCATTCTTTTATCAAAAAAATGAAGTTTGCTTTGTTAATGTTCTGAATAATCTTTGCATTGTTTGGACTCACAGGAGTGTCAGTAAAGTGAATGATGAATGGTTTGCTGATGAGGAAAAGGTTCGTAGGGTGGTTGGGTTGTTGGAGGAACCTATCCCATTTCCCAATGTAAATGAGGTTGGTGATTTAAAATTTCAGAATAATTAACATTTAATGGTAGTTGCTCATGGAAATAACAAGAATTGCCATCTATGCTATCTTTTTTCTCTTAAATCCTGCACCCAATTTTGCAGCTGACTTGTGGGATTTGCTTTGAAAGTTATCCTTGTGATGGAATGAGTGCTGCTGCCTGTGGTCATCCTTTTTGTGTCACATGCTGGCAAGGTTTGTTTTAATAACTTTTGCTTTATATATATATATATATATATATGTATGTTGTTTTGTTCGAGGAAATTTGCTCATCTAATATATCATATGCTGAAAAGAAAGGGGCAAAAGTAGCAAAACATATTTCCATTTCCTATAGAGTTTTCAGATAGAAGCACTTTTATCATTACTTTTTGTCATTTAATTCTTCCTTGGAATGCTCACATTTATAGTTGCGGATCTTTGTCTTTTCTTTTGCATTTGATTTTGTTTTGCCAGTTTGGGATAGGCTGTCATCTCTTGGTTCTATGTGCACTTTCCGATTGGTGTTTTTGGGTGGTTTTCTTTATTGATTTGTATAGGGATTGGAGGGTCGGTTCATCAGGCCTTTGTATCTTTGTTTATTTCTATCTTTCTTATTGATCACGTCTCATTCTCCGTAATCTTGTATTCTCGCTTCTTTCCAATGGAAGTTCTTTTATCGATAAAAGAGAGAAAGAAATAGAAATATTCCTTGGAGATTTCCGTGATTTGCTGAGTACGTTTTCGGCCACTACATAGACCAAAACAATTTGTAAATATCTGGCGTTTATTAAAATTTCGTTGGACATTTTTATATTTCTAGAAATATCTTGGTATGCCTAAAGGTCTACACCACTGTAGTTGGCACACTTTGTGCAATAGCACATTGTACTTTTAAAAAATTTAATTACCTAACTGAACTAATTAAAAATATGAAATTAGGACATTCTGTTAAATCATTTGAATGTCTGTTAATTATTTATCTACGTGGCAGTTTGATGAAAAAAGAATAGAAATCAAAAGATATGACTTGGACAAATATGAAGAGACACCTAAGACGGAGTAAAAGGAAAAAATAGTTGGCAACCAAGAAAACTAAAATCTGAGATTCTATTTTGACCTTTTTTCTCTCTTATGCTCTTCATCTTTCTGGGTTTCATTCTGATCGGAAAATTGAAGGCTTTTGTCGCCGTCTAGGATTCATATTTCTGCTTGAATTCAATGGTGAATTTGCAAGAAAATATGGGGCTTTTCTGGTTTCATCATATTACGAATTCTTAGCCTCGGTCTCTGTTGATATATGTCTATATATGAAGGAACCTGAAGAGGAATTTTATTTTAAAAAAATTATGGGTAATGAGACTTGAGAGTGAGCCGGAATGTGTGAGAGAATCCCAAATGTGTCTCTTGCTGCCCCTTCTTGTATTGTCTCAATTTTCAAGCTACCCATGTCTTTCAGATAGAGAAAGAGAAGAAATAGAAAGGATAATGACGAATTAGAAGTTGGACAATGGACATACATGTATGTATGTATAGATAGAGAGATGAGGAAAAAGACGATGGAAGGAATTGATAGCAGATTTATTGATTTATAAGTTTACGTGAGTACATCCATGGAGTTTTCTAAGCTTGCTTTTTGTTTCATAGAATTCTCTACACCATGCAGCCATTGAGGAATTTAATCAATACCTAGAAATGTAATAAAACCCAAATACTGCAGAAATTGAAATTTTTCATAAAATTAAGTTTTGGAGGATAAGTCACCTGCTCAATTGGTTTCCTGTTCTTTTCTGGTGACGGACTGATGTTGGAAGGAGACGAACACAGTTTCTGGCATGTATATAAAGAGAAGGAAAGAACAAAAAAGATAAAAATATAATCATTTTAAAAATCATGTCACTCTTTTTTTATTATTTTTTGGCCACTTCTTAATTTAATGAATTAAATTTTTTTTTTTCTAAAATGCCATGTAGGTAATAAATAGATGGACATCCAATTTATTTGACAGAATGTCTTAATTTCATATTTTAATTAGTTTGATTGGATAACTAATTTTTTTTAAAGTACAGTGGGTTATTTTACAAAGTGTGCCAACATTAATAGTGTAAACCTTAGTTTTGCCAAATATCTTTTATTTTCTCAATCCTTCATTTGGTCACCACCAACCTCTTTTCCACCAGCTGCTCTTCATAGCTAAGTTACCACTCTGTCCTTTGATGAATCCTAGACATCTCATTGCCGGAACTCCGTATCATTTTTTTTCTTTTATTCCCCTTCCATTTTTTTATCTTTTATTTTTATATTTGATTCCTTCCCAAAAGACTTCCACCTGCTATCATCTCCGCATTCACTATTTACAACCCAGCTCAATCACATAATTCATCTTGTCTCCATAATCAAGCAGAATCATGGATAAACAAATTGCAAATCTAACAACATATAGAAATCATCATTGATTCAAGGATCTTCTACCTAAAGCATGATGCAATCTAACCTGGAAAAAAAATTCATAAACATATTTTATCTTCATATTGGTACTCATATACGTACAGATGTGTACATATTTGCACACATGTATCCATTGTTTGCTCCATCAGTAAGCAGATCATCTCCTGTTCTGAATAGCCAACTAGAGTGGGCAGTTTTGGTGGACATGGTGGTGGCTATAATGGATTGAGAGGGGGAAGAATAATTGGGCCAAAGGTAGTAGCTAATGTACTTTCTATATGGAGTTATAGGGAGAAATATTGTAACAGAATTTGGAGAGAGTACAAAATCCACCATCCAAAATCAAGTCCTGTCCCAGGGCTGGTGTCGGTCACCCTTCAATTACTTTCTATCAACTACACATTATCAACTTCCAATCACTGGTTGGACCACTGATATTATAAAGCTATCTCACACCAACATACATCTGTAAGATCCCAAAGTATATCAAATACATAGAAGTGTGTATGTCGTGTTTGTTTGTATATATATTTTATATTTTAGTGCATGGATCTCTCTCTCTCTCTATTCTCTCGCTTTTGGTTCACCTTTCAGATCCTTGCAATAAAGTATTTAATCCTTTTTAGTACTCGAATTCTGATCAGAACAATTCTGTTTGTTTATAAATATTCATCTGTAGTGGTCACTGATAAATTTCCCCCCAATGAATCTATTGCTTGAATAGACTGTCTCTCGGTTTAGGATTTGTCTCTGGTCCCTAATTTTCTTCTGTTGATTGCAGGATATATAAGTTCAGCCATCAATGATGGTCCTGGATGTTTGATGTTGCGATGTCCTGATCCATCTTGTGGTGCTGCTGTTGGTCAAGACATGATAAATGAATTGGCTTCTGCTGATGATAAGGAGAAGTATAACCGTTACTTTCTTAGATCATTCATCGAGGACAATAGGAAGGTATTTCAATGCTAAAACTTTTGAGCCAGACACAACCAATTTCCACCATAATAAATGTCATGTTAATTACTTCTTATAAGTTTTTTGAACTAATCAAGAGAAAACCTTTTAGCCAAAACCAAGTGTTTGGTCAATTTGTCCCTGGGATATGCTATATTGACTTCCTTTGTCAATTGTGTCTGTTTGGAATGAGTTGTGCTCTAGGTAAGAGTCAAATTGGATACTCATATAAGTTACCAAACAGCCCACTTGCTTTGTTTAAGCATCTTAACTTGTTACTAAGACACAGATTGTTTATGAAAACTGTGGAATATTTTATTCATAGAAACACTCTGCACTTATGATTGGTTGATCTCTTTCTCTCTCTCTCTCTCCCTCTCTGTCGTTTTGTTGAACGAGAAAAGTTTTAAATTGTCCGTGGATTACATTATTTGTTAATTAAATTTCGTGCAGTGATTACTTTAATTTTAATTCTTATAATGTATATACAAAACAAAACGTGTACATTAAACTTTTTTTTTCTTTGTATTTTATTTTTGGTTATGAATGGTTTACACTGTTATGCTGTAATATCTAAGTTTATTTATTTATTTATTTTACTCATATGGTTTGTTGTCTGCTTTAGATTATTCTTAACATCTCTTGTATATCTTGGTTTATAGTAAATCAGTTTTCTTCTTTGGACTATTAGTTACTAGGAAGCAAGAATTTTCTTGTAGGTGGTGGGTGAACTGGAGAATTCGGATTCAGGGATTCAGCGGATTTGGGAGGGGTTTCGGTCAATGTCGAATCAGTGAATTTTGGCCAAAAAATCAACTCTGTTTAGATTCATTTAGGGATTCGCGGCGGTATTCATTTTTGAGATTCGTGAGTGGAAAATTTTGTAATTTTTCCAAAACAAAAAAAAAAGAAAAAGAAAAAGAATGACCGACTCTAGTTAACACGTGGAAAAGCTGAGAAGTTGAAATTATTTTGGTAAATTGATAAGAATTGAACCCTCTACCCCATTTATGATCTTCAAATTATTTTGGTAAATTGATAAGAATTGAACCCTCAACCCCATTATGATCTTCAAATTTGCATTTTTTGTTACTTTACCATCCAAGTTCTGAGAAAAATATTTGTTTTCTTGAATATTTTACTTTTTATCATAAATTATTATTTTTTGGTAATGAAATTCTAATGTATTTATGTGCGTATAAATAAATTTATTTACTATTTATATATGTGCCGAAGTCCTGCCGAACTGTAATCCTCATTTTTAAGATTTGCTGCACCATAGAATCCTCGTATGGCTAACCAGAATCCTTGAAAAACCGAATCCTTGGACTTGTTTCCTAGCTTCTTAGATTTGTTACTATTGCCATTGTCAATGTCGTCGTCATTTTCTTTTTTTAAATTTATGCAAAAATGGTAATTCAGTCATTCGTTTGCAATTCTATAGACAAAATGGTGTCCAGCTCCTGGATGTGATTATGCAGTGGACTTTATTGTTGGTTGTGAAAGCTATGATGTTACTTGCCGCTGCTCATATAGCTTTTGCTGGAATGTGAGTTTTTTTTTTCTCTTTCCAACTTTTGTAAGTTTTTTTTTTTCACTGCTCTGTCTGTGGTTAGTATTTTCATTTAGATTCTTGTTATGGCTGATGATGTAATTTTGTCCTTGCAGTGTACAGAGGAAGCTCATAGACCAGTTGATTGCAGCACTGTTGCTAAGTGGGTTTTGAAGAACAGTGCTGAGTCCGAAAACATGAATTGGTATGTCACTGGTACTAGTTATTGACTTGCTAGTCACTGTTTTATTTTACTATTTAATTTTTGGATAGGAAAAAGTTGCTGAAATGGCAAATATCTTCTTCTGAATGTATTTAAAGGGTAGCTACAGTGAAAGTGAGATATTGGACGAAAAGAAGTGTAGTTTGTTGAAAATACATCGATATTCTGAAGCTTACTAGTAGTTTTGATGAATCAATTGATAATTGTATGTGTGTGTGACAAGTGATTCACCCACCCTCCTTTTGGGTGCTTTGATAATATTGAAGGAAAACGAACAAAAATCCTAAATTAAATAAAATAAAGAAGAATGCATTGATCAGATAATGCTGGTGCAAAAAATGATTATATTTGTGCACAAGCTCTATCAGGCAACATCAAATCCCTGAAACATGATTATTTTATTTTGAAATTTGAGTGATTGTTGATTGTATTAAAATATGTAAAACCTATTTTGGGAAAAGGAGAAAATGGATTTTCTAAGGTGCTATTTTAGTCTTTGTATATTTATTTGACTAATTTAGTTTAGGGTTCAGACCGACTTTGGGCTAGGACAACCTTATTTATCTGCTCATGATTGTAAGCAGCTTGGTTTCACTATAGCTTCTTGTTATATATGTGTGTGTGTGTGTATATATATGTATGTATGTATGTATATATGTATGTATGTGCATATATGAGGAGTGATCATGGCAAATGTTAGATAGATACATTGAACTAGTGCATCTTCAACCGTCCAAACGATGATCCAACGGGCTAGATTTGATTTCTAAAAGCCCTTCCGCCACTCTTACTAGCAGAAGTAAAAGAAAGTGTGGCGGAAGGCTCAATTACGAAATTATCCCCAAATTAGACATATTAAAATCTCTTCTACTCTTAGTAGCAGAAGGCTTAAAGGATGCTGTATTATCTTCACTTTAAATAAGGCTGTTAGAACGGGGGTTTGGGTGGGAGTTTTTGGAACTTGAAATCGCCGCAATCCCATCACCACCAATTAATAGTTAAGGTAATACTCCCTCCATATATATATGTATTTGATAAAAGAAGAAATTTTATTAATAGAGAAGAAATGATACAATAAATGGGGACAAGAAGTCCACCCTCAGTAGACTAAAAGATCAAAAACAAGAAAACACTTAAAAAAGTGCAGCTCTCCATCTCTCCATAAATCAGTAGCGGAGATACCTCTAAAAGTCCCCATAGCAGAAGTCCAAATAGACGCAAGAAAAATAAACCTATCATTCTCACTATATAAACTCGATTATTCCATTTTGTTACCCCCGATATCTATTTATTATAACTATTTCCTAATTTTGTTATTCCTTGTGCTTATAAAACAAGTTATGTCTGCAAACACTTTTATACTTCACTTTTATACTTCCGCCATTGGTTTTCCAACACACTTTTATACTTCACTCTTAGTAGCGGAAGGGATGAAGGGATTTTAATATATCTAATTTGGGGGTAATTTTGTAATTGAGCCTTCCGCCACACTTTCTTTTACTTTCGCTAGTAAGAGTGGCGGAAGGGCTTTTAAAAATCAAATTTAGCCCGTTGGATCATCTATTGGACGGCTGGAGATGCACTAGTTCAAATAGCATCTAACATTTGTCATGGATTACTCTCCTATATATATGTATAAGCAATATGCTCTCATGGTGTTTTCATTATTTAATGGAAAAAAGTTAGATTTATGTGACCATATGTGTATTTATATCATGCTTTACCCTTTGCTGAGGGTTTATATTATGTCCGTGTTTTTTTTACTTATTTAACATTCATAAATCAGCAAGTACTTTTTGTTCGCATACCAATTATCTAGTGTTAAAGGAAAGAAAACCTTAAGCTCACGAATAGACTCCTTGGGCTTGCATGTGCAAGTGATCATAATTTCTACTTTTGTGGTATAGTTGATAGGTTTCTTATCTGTCTTCATGTTCCCTTTTTATCATCCTTGACTTAAAGGGACTTGCTGAATCCAAAATGAAGAGAAATTTGGATAAATAGAGAAGGTAGTACTGAAAGAATGACAAATAGACGGTCAAAATGTAACATGTGTATTAAATACAGGGTAGGCAAAAGTTACTTTTCCTTGTTTACACACAAGCAATGTTTTAGGACTCGGACCGAACCAGCCGATTGGACCGGTTAAACCGGGGACCGGAAGACAAAACAATCCGTTTTAGTCGGTAAAACTCGTTGACCTAGTGGTTGAACCGTTCAAACTGGTAGGTAGGCGACGATTTTAACCGGTTTGCAGCTAGCCACCAAAAAGAAAAAACATAAAATTAGCACTTTGAAAAATAAGATCGAGTCTTCACTGAAAGGTTCTTCTCGTGTTAGTGATCCTCTGTTTGCATGCTTTTGCTACTCTACTGGTTGTATATGAGAATGGACGACGGGGAGTATTGATATAATATTTCCCAACATAGATGAAGTAGTTGGATTTGAGTTTAGCAAAGATGGAGAAGAACTGAGAAAGATTTAAGTTTGGAATCCTTAGGAGAGAGTGTGTGGTGGAGATTAATTTGGGTCTTTTAGGAAAGTAAAAGGAGCCTTGTATTCTGCACCAACCTTGTTAATTTGACATTTTTAATCTAGTTTTTTTTTTTTTTTTTTTTTTTTTTTTTTTTTTTTTTTTTTAAATGGTCTTGTCACTTTGTTATCAAGTACTGTACATCCTTTGTCTAAAAAAAGAAAAGAAAAAGTATTGTACATCTTTTTAAAGAGCATATATACAAGTTATAACTTTTAAAAATATTAAATTTATACTCATGAGTAAATAGTGGACTACTATTAGTAATAAATTATTTTTGTTTTTTGTATATTTGATATGAATTATAAAAATTTACAATATTTAATATTTACTTATTAATTAAGTTTATTATATAAATAATCTATTTAATATATATATATATATATATATATATATATATATATGAAGTCACTGGTTCAATAACGATTTGACCACTGGTTGAATTAATAACCCATCCACCGAGTGATTATTCCGGTTCGATGACTGATCCGGGTCTGAAACCATTGCACACAAGTACTCATAGGAGGAGAATTCTTGCCATATTTAACTCTGGTATCGAGTCAAGTATGTGCCACCATGCTTTGCCAACTGTGATAGTGATTTAAATATGAGACAACTTCTTTACACAATGACACGAACTTATGTCCAGTTTGTCACTTTCTGTAGGTAAGCAGGACCAACAATGAGTGGTTTGGCCTATTTATGATCAATTTTATTGATTCATGAATGTCTGGGAGTGAAATGGGTGCATATATAAATATAGGGCTTACCTTTAATTGGGATAGGTTACACGTGATTCTTACTATTGTCATTGTTTTTGTTTTGTCCTCTGATTGATCATAGCACGTATTGAGACACTTGGTCAAAGTAATGCCAAGAGGCTTAATGGATGACAAAGGCAGGTCTCTTTCTTGCATGCAAAACAAAGTGAATACCAAATAATAAAACATTTGGTACTGGGAGTGTTATAGTGATTACTTATAGTATTTTTTATTCGAATTAAAAGTTTCATGTTTATATATCAAAAAGTTAGATTACCTTTTGTGCTAGTATTTGCTCAATGTTACAAAATGACTCGAACTAACCTAATGCACACGTGCAAAGTGCGTGAAAAACTAGATTGATTGTATATTATGGGTATTATGGGTGAGTGGATAAATTTTAGGTAGTTATTTTTTATCAACTCCTCATATAGTTATCCCATTAGTAGAAGGAATATGTAAAATACTTATATGAAAACATGTGAAAAAACTACTCCAAACATGTAACCGTTTAAAATTCTCCCGCTTTACATAATAGATATGGGGCTTAAGAACACATTTGGAAATAAAAGATGTGAATAATCACGACGAAGTATGTGTGTGTGTATATATATATACATAAATATAGAGAGTGATCCATATCTAGTGTTAGATGAGGGCACTATTCCATCTAGTTCATCTCTCAGCGTTCAAGACTAGATCCAATAGTTCTAAATTAACCAACAAATTACCTTCTGGAGGTCTAAGGCGCAGAAGGGAAAGTTTTAATTTTAAAGTAAAGTAGGTTAGCAAAATACATATTTGTCCCTGAAAATGAAAGATTTTAAAATATTTTTAGTACCTTCTGGGCCTTAGGCCCCGGAAGGACTAAAACATGTATTTAGTCTCTACTAGCAATTCAAAAGTAATGGCATAGTTGAGTAAATTTGCATTATAAATTATATCCATAACATAACATAATATCCTTTTAAAGGGTAAAAAACCTCATAATATCCTTTTAAAGGGTAAAAAACCTCCCTCCTACTAAGTATTATATAGTTTATTATTAAATGATATTGGGATAAGGAATTTGAAGACATAATTATTCTTAGCTTAGTTACTTTATTTATAATTTCTTTCTAAACTAATATTCTCTCTGTTTTAAAAATAATATACTTCCTTTCTAAATTATAAGATCATTATTAATTTTTGAAAGTAAATTTTAGATATTTTTAAACTCAAAATTGAGATGATTCTTGAAAAACTATGAAACAATAAATCTTACAATGAGTAGGACCCTTTTAGATAATTTACAATATTTATCATTGTATTGACTAAAATTAAAAGAAATCATGTCAATTTTGAATTTGAAAATGTATTAAGTTGACTTCAAAAAGTTAATAATGGTCTTATATTTTGGAATGGAGGGAGTATTATTATTGACTTTTTGAAGTCAATTTGAGACGGCTTCAAAATCATAATTGACATATATTTATATAATTTTAATCAATATAATGATAATTATTATAACCTATTTTAAATTATTACGAATTATAAGTTTTATTATTTCATAATTTTCACAATTCTTATCAGTTTTGAGTTTAAAAATGTCTCAAATTGACTTTCAAAAGTCAATAATATTATAATTTGAAACAGGAAGAGTCATAGTTATCTTTAAGAAGATAAAACAATATATAAGATTACTAATCCTAAAATTATGTTAAAGAAGATTGTAATATACATGAACATAATGGTTTAATTTAATCAATATAATTATATAAGATTTGTCCTTTATACTAACCGGAGCAAACACATCTTTTTATAAAGCAAAAATCTTGATGAATTTGTTTTGGAATGAATAGGTTTGCATTCCTAGTAGAACAATACATGTTTCAGTCCTTCCGGGGGTCTAAGGACTGGAAGGTTCTAAAAGTATTTTAAAATCTCACTTTTTATGGACAAATATGTATTTTAATAGTCTACTATATTTCAAAATTAAAACTTTCCCTTCCGGGACTTAGACACCCAGAAGGTAATTTTTTAATTAATTTAGAGCTGTTAGATCTAGCAGTGAACGGTGGGGGAGATACATTAGATAAAATAGTGCTCCCATCTAACACTACTATGGATCACTCCCCTATATATATATGCATACATATATATATATATAAATATATATATATATATATATATATATATTTAAATTTATAATTAAAGATTTCTTTTATAAAACCTTAAAATGGAGAACCTAACCTTAAGGGGATAAAACTATGTCGTTTTATTAAGTAGTCTTAGCCAAGCTTGGCTAAGGCAGGCCTTATATTACATTTTCCATATATATATATATATATAACTAACCAACCTATGAAGACTTGGTTTATTCCTTTAGCAGCACAACCTTATTTTTTCCCCCCTGTTTCACTGCACAACTTTATCTTGTAGTACTCCATCTTTGTCGTGTAGTAAATTACTTGGAACGAGTGGAATCTTATACATGAAACAGTTGTCTTTGTACTTGCTGAGGGATCGAGTAACATTTTTGGTCTTGGTTTGGGCTCAGCTATTAAAGTATTTTTGGGTATCTCAGTTTGATAAATATAGGGATTAAAGTTTTGGAAGTGCTGTGTTTCTCTCCTACTTTTCCCTTTCCACTTCTCTTTATCACAGACTTCTCCTATCTTCTTGTATCAGTTTTTTTCTATCAATAAAGTTTATTTTTATTTTTTATTTTTTTAATTTTTTTTATGAGTAATCTGCAAAATTGTCCCTTGTGTTTACCAGCTTTTTCAATGTGCTCCATGATGTTCTGATTGCCACAATCCTTCATCATTTATTAAGATTTTACAATTCTGTCACCTTTGCCCATTAATTAGTTTTATATGAATATTATTCCCTTCAGTTTGGTGGAAAGATGAAGGCTGTATTGTTTGGGTGAAAATAGCCTTTTGTTTGGGTCACATGTTTCTCACGTATTCAGTTTCCCTAATTTAATGGGCAGAGGTGACAGAATTGCTATAGATGGTAGTAGACATTGCACACGTTGAAACAATCATGGAGCTGCAATAGAAGGGCAAGCCCAAATGTGGAAAACATTCAAACAAAGTCCTCCTATGTCGCCATGCGATGGAGAAATGCAAATTAAGTGAGAGTTAGCTCACAGGAAGAAATGCACAGGACGTATGTATATGAGAGAAACTCTTGTTTGGCCTGCTAGCCTATTACAAAATCACAATTATCAAGCCAATTTGAGTTAAAAGGCAATGAAAATATCTTGACTAAAGAATACCTTTTTCCTCTACGAAATTTGTCAAGGGTAGAGACGAAGAGGCTGAGAGTGAACCAAATGCATAAAAGAATAGAGAGGAGAACACCCTCCAGGTATCTCAGGTCTAGGATTGTGAAAGTTGGAAGAAAATGACATACGCAGAACTGTGCTCATGTACTTAGTTTTGTATCTATTATAGCTCTACTAAATTTTCGGGATAGATAGTTTAGATGACAGAACTTTGTGGGAACACTGTTTCAGCTTAAGACATATACGGACTTACATCCTCATTTTCATTATGTTAATTCGTGTGCACCTTGTCTGGAGTTGTATACAACATTTATAAAGTTGATTGCTTGGTGGTGTTATTGCACATTACAACCTCTGTTGTGTATAAAACTTGATCCAAGTAAGTGGTATTTTATTGCTTACAGTGTTATACATATTGTGCGCTGATTTAATTGCAGATGTGTAGGTTTTATCTTATTCTTTTTCTTTTTTTTTTTTGTTGTTGGGCAGAAGTATAGGTATTTGTCTTTTAGGTTTAGCTCTATAAACTAGGTATTAAGTTTTGCTTTGTGTTTCCGAGCTAAGTCATGTAATTTTTTGGTAAATGCTTTGTCTAATACGTATCCATGACTTTTCAGGATATTAGCTAATTCCAAGCCTTGTCCAAAGTGCAAACGCCCAATTGAGAAGAACCAAGGTTGTATGCATATCACATGCACACCACCTTGTAAATTTGAGTTTTGCTGGTAAGTTGTTTACTGTTGCTACTTGTTACAATAATAGAAAATATAAATATATGAGGTATCACATATATCACTCATTATAGAAGTTTGTCTGTTTAATGAACCCTTTGAACCGCAATTCTTATCCTTTTACATTTTATGCCCTTTTCCTCAAGTCTTTTAGGATTGAGAAAGAAGTTGTGAGCTTTTACACTGGTCCTTCCGAATATAATGATGTTTTGTAAATTATGCTTGCAGGCTTTGCCTTGGTGCTTGGTCAGATCATGGTGAGAGAACAGGTGGTTTCTATGCATGCAACCGTTATGAGGCAGCAAAGCAAGAGGGCGTGGTAAGATAATTTAGTGTGTGAATTTAATTCTTAATCCACTGTGTTTTCTTGCAACTACAACTACCGTAAGTCATGGTTGTTATGTGATCAGCTCATTGTATGCATCTAATATGTTATGCTCTTATAGTACGATGATACTGAGAAACGAAGAGAGATGGCAAAAAATTCCTTGGAAAGATATACTCATTATTACGAGAGATGGGCTACCAACCAATCGGTAGGTGCAGTTTTTAAAATAATTTTGTTTCAGTGGCATTATTTTTTGGAACTATCTGTAGTACATATTTTTGAGGAATCTGACTAAGAATAGAACATCATGTTATTCTATCATTTGATATTAGACTACTCAATGCATAGTTCCAGCTTTCCTGATTAACTCACATGAAGATCATGTTTTAGTTCTGAAATTCTTTTGCCCTGCTTTGGTTAATTGGCAACAGCAATCCTAATTGTATGAATGAGTTTATGTAACTGAGGTAGTCCTAGTAACTATTCTATTCACACTAGATTCTGTCAACACTACATGATTAAATACTATTGTCTTTAAATCTTTCATTGAATAAGGTTGTATGAATCATCAATTCTCTCTGTGTAAATTGAATTTACAGTGAGGCTAAGGCTGTGTTTAATTAGCTCTTAATGCCTCTTAATAGGCGTACCTCTTATTCGGTCAGAGCCAAATCTTGTTTGGTAAATTTTTTTTTGCCTCTTAATGCCTCTTAATCGGTAAGACTCAAAATTAAATCTTAACAATTTAGAGGCACATCTGAACGGAATTGACTTTTTTTGGACAAAAATGACCTCTTCGATATTCCAAAATTCCTCTTTTATCTCCAATAACCCTAATTAACCTGCAGATCAAAAAATTTCAAAATGGGTAAGATTTCAACTAAAGATTCAGGAAGTTCATGAATTAAGATTTTTATGGAGGTTGATTTGAATTTTGGGTATCATATATTCTTGAATCTGACATCTACTTACTTCTTCCTTCATCTTCCAATAATCCGTTATTAAAAACTCCATATATACCCATACCCAGAAGAACAAACTAAATCAGATCTACAATTTCACCGGATCACATTCATACATATATCCCAGAATAACAAATCAGATCTATAATTTCACCGTGAATAAATTTAAAAAAAATAAAATCAACCAAGCACAAATCCATGCCAAGCACAAATCCATGTCTTTGATCTACTTCGTCATCTAGCCTAACAATATCTGGACAAGAAGAAAAAAAGAGAGAAGAAAAAGAAGAAATGAGAAGAGAGAGAAAATGAAGAGACGGAGAGAAGGACGAGAGAAAGAGAGACACTGGATGGGAAAATTAAACAGGGAGGGAGACTTTAGGGGAAGTGAGGGAATAAAGGGAGGGATAATTTTAGGGGAAGTGAGTTTTTTTTTTTGTTTAAGGGTTAAAATAGTAAAATACTCTTATTCAGATATTTTGAAAAAATTAATTATCAAACAACATTTTTTCATTCAGATACAAGACAAATGCTCTATATTATTCAGATGTCTAAACTATTCAGATCTTAATATTCAGTTTTATCAAACACAACCTAAGTTTATAGACGGGCATGAAGAGCTTATAGATCTGAAATATTTAGTCTAAATTCTAAACTAGCTTTTTTTATGAGATACTGTGGAAGTTGATACAGGATAAAATCCAGCAGATGTATATTGCATTAGGCATGAAAAAGTGGGAAATTCGTAGCTGGCGTGGATATTCTGAACCACATGTTGATAATCGCAGGTAAATAAGAATGAGATGAAGATTTAAAGGAAAAAGGAAAAGAACGTGGATGTTGTGAACCACGTTGAACTATTATAATCACTGGTAAATGAGAATGCGATGAAGATTTCAAGGACAGAGGAGAAGAACGAAGAAATCTAGGAGTGGCACCTGTTTATTATTTAGGCCTTACACCCAAGAGGGTAGCAAAAGCGTAGGCATGATGACTAGGTTCTTATCCCGCACAGTAAGATGTATCACACATTAATCTTTCAGAAAAAGGAAATGCACAGTCATGGTTCAAAGTTTCATTTCCAGGGTATTCGGACTATCAAATATAAGAAACATTTTGGAGACGTTTTTAAATGCCATTAGAACTTTGTATATTTTGGAAACGCGTCAAATCACTGATCACATAAGTTTTATGCACACAAACACTCGTATAGAATTGTTTAAATTTATTGTGAGACATTCAAACGTCTTCACAGCTTGTTCCATAATAAATGAGATATATGATGATAACATGCACATAGCAGTGCAACTGTTAGACCAATAAATTTAGATACATGAAAACTAATATCATAATTATTAACATGTGATTTGCAAAGAACTTGATGAGATCCTCAATATATATGGTGATAGGTGTTAACTCTGATTCTTGTTGGTGAACTTCTTGAGGAGATTTTGAAGCTTGAGAGTAAATAGAGACTAAATAATTGGGTTTTGTTTGATAACGAATTTGTCAAAAAATTTAGATAGATAATGTTTTCGAGCAAAAACTATGAAACACAATTCTTTTCGTGGGAAACATTGTAATATAGAAACTATTACATCCTTTTTTCTTTAAACTCTACTAAAGGAAAAGTTTCGGTACAAACATGTTGAAATATTAAATCATGGTAACAGTACTTATTTCTGGAACCAATTTTTGTAGACCAAGAAGTGCTTGATATTGGATGGTAGGGCTTGGTTTTTGGTCAACAGGTGACCCATAACCATAATTGAGGGAGATCAATTTTGTTTTTCTGGAATCGGCTCCAAACCAGCTCATGCTAGACCAACCCAACCCACCTGTTCTCTGGTTGGTTATCAGTTCTAGTTTTTCTTGATTGGTTCATGTTAAAATTTTCAATATTTTAATTTGTAAAGCACATTGAAATAGTATTGGAAAAACTAGAACTGAGAAACTTAACCACCTAAATTTTTCTTCTGCTTTTTCCTTAAAACTTAACCACGTATTCAAGTTTCTCCTTCCAATGTTCTTCTTCCTTGAGCCTAGTAAGGTTTGCATCAAACCTGTTGGGTTAAGGATGAGAAAGTTTGTATAAAGGTATTCATGAAAGAGAGATGTTCAAGTCTAATGCATGGGCCATGATGGTTAGAAAAGATAAGAGGGCTCATTATTAGTGACCCTTAATGGATTGGCTTTTTTTTTTTTTCTTCTCTGAGTAATGATGGCTTGGCTGTTAGCAAACGCTTACTTTCTTTTCCCTTTTTTAATGGAGTTAGATGGATCCCAGTTGGGTTGTATGGGTAGATCTAGCTAACAATGGCTTAAGTTATATGTTTTCATTTGAAGCTCGAGTTTGAATGAATTTCAAAATTTTAGTCAAGTAAAAGGGGAAAAGTAAAGAAAAATCATTATTTAAGGCTGCATCAACTCTTGTGAGAAGATAATTCACAACGGAATTTGCTCTATGTTGCGTTACATACTTAAATTAGAACATAGCAAAGCATGTTTGAGATGTAGCAGGCGGCATAATCTTATGGTCTTGGTACACATACCCGTACTGGAAATTTGTTTCCACTTACATTGATAGATAGAATCTATAAATCAATGTTCATACTTTATACAGTTTCTCTCCTGGTAGTTTCTCACATGTCTATATTCTTGCTGAAATTCGTTATTAGAGCTACCTAACTATAAAAATGTGTCATATTTATTTTGTTTGGTTCATTTAGTTATACTGCCTCCTGGAAAAATCTATAGCAGGCTACCAGTCATTACTTGCTGCATCTTTTTTGCCTTAATTCATCTTATCATATTCTTACTTGCAACTTGAACCACTGACAGTTCATAAGCAGCAATTTATTTACACAATTTGGGATTCTGCATGAAAATTTTTACTTTCGCGTTCGACATTTCACAAATTAGTTTAAATTGTAGGCAGCCTGAATTCTTGCTTTCCTCTCTGCAGTCTAGGCAGAAAGCACTTGCAGATCTACAGCAAATGCAAACTGTGCATGTAAGACAAGTTTCTTTTCATGTGAAATGGTCTCCTCTCTCTCTCTCTCTCCCTCCCTCTCCCCCTCCCTCTCTCTCCCCATCCATATCCCTTAGACCCTCTCATACTAGCTGCCATCCTAGCCAACAGGACTTCTCGTAAAGTATTCTAATAATTAATCTCCTCCAAAAATAATGAGGATTTCACAGGCTATAGACATCAAAAAGTTTCACTCGAAAAGAGGATCATAGCCTCAGATGTTTAAGATCATAAGCATCAGTCGTAAAAAGGGATTTTGTTGTTCTAGGGAAGCATTTTTCTTTTTCATTTTGTCCGTCTTCTTTTTTTTTTCTTCTCCATTTCCTTCCTCTTTTTTTTTGGGGGTTGGGGGGGGGGGGGGGGGGGGGGGGGGGGGGGGGGGGGGGGGAAGTTGGGCTTGTAATGCAAGTATGCAACCACCAGAAAAATGAGGAGAGTCCTCATGGTTGACTACTTTTCTGTTTTCAGGAAAAGAAATTGTGAAATAATATATCAACCAATTTCTCTACCAACAAGCTTCGGCATAGTTGGTATCACCAGGCACCCCGGCCCCGTGGGGGGGGGGGCATGGGGCTGTAATGTAAATTCTAATACGACTTAAAAGTGCCAAACAAAAAAAAAATCCTCCTCCCCCCCTTTTTTCCCTCTCCCTCTCCTTCCATTATATAAACGTATATAAATTTCATATGTTCAAGAAATCATTGATGACCAAGTATGTACATAATGCAGCTTGAGAAGTTGAGTGACAAACAATGCCAACCTGAATCACAGCTTAAGTTCATAATAGAGGCCTGGCTACAGGTACTGTAATATTTCTGCATTTTATGACTGGAAATAAGTGTTCTTCTCTTTAAATATTGCTCTTGCTATTGCATTTGCTGTGATTGCAGATAGTTGAATGTAGACGGGTGCTAAAATGGACATATGCCTATGGGTATTACTTAGCAGAGCAGGAGCATGCCAAGAGGCAGTTCTTTGAATACTTGCAAGGTATGCCTTTTCACTATGCCAAAAATAATACTTATTATTTTAATAATTCATTTTTATACTTAATTCTGTAATCTTCCAGGTGAGGCTGAATCTGGCTTGGAGCGACTTCATCAATGTGCAGAGAAGGAGCTACAAGGGTACCTCAATGCAGAGGGTCCATCAAAGGACTTCAATGAGTTCCGCACAAAGCTAGCTGGATTGACCAGGTGATTCCCAATCAAAATTACTTAGGCAGTGTATTTTCTACCTGCGGTGAATTTTTGTTAGTAGATTATGATCAACGGTCTTACTATTGTAATTGCAATTACTCTTTCATTCCGGGGTAGAAAAAAGGGTGCTGGGGGAGCATTAGCATATTGTTCCTTCTGTCTTCTTATTCTTATTCTTCCTCTCCCCCCGCCCCCCAACAAAACCCCCGCTCACGCGCGGGCTCTCTTAATATTGACAGTTGTAGCATCGCCTTTACCTTGGCTAATATCACAATGATACCAGTCTTGAGGATTGCTCTGAATAATGCTGTCTATGTACCACACTCAATGGGGGACAGAAAAATGTAGTTATTCAAATTCCATACACATTGCATGACATATGGGCTGTCTGTGCTCTTCAAGCTTCAGTACACATCCTAGTACTTTCATAACTAATATAACATTCTATTTCAACCATTACCATTTACTCCCTTAATTATTGAATGGGATGTCAAAAATTAATGTTAGCAAACTAATGGTATTTTATGTGATTTGGTTCCTTTTTCTTCATCCTGTATTATTGCAGCCTTTGACTATAAAAGTCTTTTATCTTACATGATTTTTGGTGAAATCCAACTATTTCAGTGTCACCCGTAATTACTTTGAGAACCTTGTCCGAGCTTTAGAAAATGGTCTGTCAGATGTGAACTCCCATGCTGCATGCAGCAGGGCTACTAGTTCGAAGAGTTTGGGAGGGTGCAGTAAAGGTAGAAGCAACAGAGGCAAGGGAACTGCGTCTAAATCAAGTAGTTCTAGAAACATAGATGACTCCGGGCACTGGTCTTGCGAGTATTGCACATTTGCCAACGTCAAATCCGCCACTGCTTGCCAAATGTGCCAGCAACGTCGATGAACTCCATTTCCTATATGAATACACGTCGATAATCTATCCGTCTTGCTTTTCCCACACTGGTTATTTAAATGGCGTAATCTCCTTGGCCGTTGCAGGGTCCGAAGTTTTATTAGTGATTTTACAACAAAAATACAGTTTGTGCCCCAAAGTTTGTAGGGTTATTGAGATTGCACCCCAATATTTAAAACGTATCTAAGTGCATCCCAAGGTTCTTTTCTACAAAACAAAATGCACCCTCCTTTGAAACTTCTCGTCCCCAAGGGTAATACAAAAGAGCTGCTTCACCTCGGCTTGGGTTGGGCGAGATTTAAATTGGTCAAAATGCAAACCAAAGTTTTTTTCCGTTAAACAAAATGCACTCCCACTTTTGACCCGTTAAAACCTCGAAAAGAACTTTGGGGTGCACTTGAATATGTTTTAGACATTAAAGCGCAAATCTCAACAACCCTACAAATTTTGGGGTGCTAACTGTATTTTAGTCGTGATTTTACGTATGAAGGTTCTGGGAAAGGAAATCTAAATGAAACAGGAGAGAGCACTTAAATTGTAAGCCCGCTTGTACTGTATTCATTCGATATTTGTACATAAGCACTTGTTGTATGTTTTATATAGCCTTGTGACCCATCATATCAAGAATTCAGGCACACACAATATGTGTTTTCTGTATTTTGTCTAGTCAGATAAAGGGTATTTAAATATTTATAGATATGTAGTTGGCTTGAAGCTACTGAATGGATTTGTTGTAACTGGGGTTCTACTTGGGAACCCAAATGAAATAATCATATATGTTTCTTTGACATTTAAGGCAGTTTTTCGTGGTTGTGTATGATATAATTTATAAGCACATTGATACTTAAGAAGCATGGCATGAATTCAAGCTATGCACCGGAGTAAATTTATTTCTCGCATTATTTTCTTGCCATTTCCTTTTGTTTACTCCTATATGTTGTGTCAGTGGTTGAACTAAGGCCGTGCACTAAATTTCTATGGGGTTAGATTGGTTCGAGAAAGTTTATTTTTTATGGGTTGAGTTTAGTGGGAAATAGTGAGGAGAATAGGAAAGCAAGATATATATTTTGGGTAGGAAATAACAAGTAGAAACGGAAAGCCTCTTAAATGGAAAGCAAGATATATACTTTGCAGTTTTCTATCCCATTGTGGCATTGTCTAAGCCTCTTAGATGATGGGTATTTTTTAGCAAAAGAATTATTGTTCGGAAAGCAAGATAAATACTCGTTTCAAAATATATAATTAATATTGACATTTTAAAATCAGACAAAGAATTGATATTTCTTAAAGTAAAATTTGATATTTTTACAAAATTTCTCTTACGTAATTGTGAGACAATTTACAATTTATATGTGAGGGGATTTATGAAATTATCACATTTATTTATAGAAATATTAATTCCTTTTGAGATATTTTTAAATTTAAAATTGGTATGCATTTATTAAATTTACACAATATGATTATGAAAATTATAAATTATGTAAACAGTATTACTAATTATTAGATTATTGTTTATATATAAAATATAAATGAATCGCATTTTAAATTTAAAAATTTAACTTTGAAAAGTCTTACTTCTTACATAATCTTTGTTATTATTATAATCTGGTTAGTAATGAATTTTCCGACAAAACAAGTATCGTTATGTATTGAACTTATCCTATTAGTGATTCGCACTGTCACAATTCATTCATGACCTTCATAAAACTCTGTAGTGTAGTTCTTCAACTGTCACAATCCATTCACGACCTTCATAAAACTCTACAATTTAGCTCTTGAATTCCCTCATGTTGGAATTAAGGAAAGTAAAATCTATTTATGTAAAACAAGTTTTCTTCTGATCCCTCTACTTTCTCTCTAATTAAAAAATCTAAACTCCAAAAAGTTTACTTAAGATTTGGAGAGGATTTCTCTCCTGTTTGAAAGACCTTCCCTTAGATATCTTTCTTATTTTTATTTTTTTCTTGTTTGATGCGGTTTTGTACTCCTTGTATGGGAGTTTGATTTTCCTTGAGTTCTCATAAGAGATTCTTTATTTTCTCTTGTGAAATCTTGGTTTTCCCATTACGTGGATTATTTTTATTCAATTAGAATATCATTGTTCGTACTGATGACGGTAGATATGTACACACTTGAATGCGAGATTATTATTGGCGGCATGTTATCTGGGTTTTCATATTGAAAGAATTGATTAAATTTGTAATTTCTATTGATGATTGTGATATCTATATTTCAGGAGTTATTACGATGTTCACTAACTTCTGATTACAATTGACTGATTGACTCATCATTTTGGTTAGTTTGTTAACTATTCTGATGAATTATGTTTGCGTTCTTTTTCACTTATAATATTTTCATGAATTGTAACAGAGTTACAAATTTAGTATATTTCAGTTCTTTTAAGACTCCTCAAAAAGAAAATAAAAAATGAAAACAAAATTCATATGTATTTTTCTTTCCCAAACCGTACTAATTTACATGCCCAAGGGAGCCAACGAAAGTACCATTATTGTAGTTCAAAGAAGACTATCTTAGTGCTATTATGATTAAGGGTGTAAATGAACCGAGTTGAGCCAAGTATTGAGTTGCTCAGATTTGGTTCACAAAATTTACCGAGTATAGAATAAGGTTTGATTGAGACTCGTTTAGCTACCGAGTCGAACACGATCTCGAATCGAGCTCGAACAGTTTGAACTTTTCGAACGAATATGATTCAAGTATCAATAAAAAATTGCAATTTGATGAGATTTAAGTAATTTATTGAACTTTATAATTTGCTAATATTTGAATCATTTATATTTCGAATCGAGCTCGACTCAAACTTTTAGTCGAACGAGTACGAATTGAGCCTGAACTGCTTGCTGATTTTACAACTTTAAGTATCACAGATATTTAGGACTATATGATCAGTATTTGTGTTTTGTAAACTTGTTAAAAGTACCTGGATCCATGGTAAACAGGGCTCATAGTTTGGCTTTCCTGGCTAGGACTTCAAGATGTAATCGTTATTATGTTTAATGGTATGAAAACTTATTAGTACCCCCAAAAAAAAAAAAACACGCAAGGAAAAAAAGAAGAAAAGCAAGCTATATCTATATGTATTATCAATATTGTATTATCAATATTATAAAGCTTTTTATAAGGCTTCCTCTACAAGTTTGGTGATTTTGTCACATATTTTTTTTACTCATTTGCCCCTATATCGTTAGATATATTACTATTTTGTCATTTTTAATATTAATTTTTTATATGTCTATTTACTCTTCTAAATTTTATACAATTTTAATTTTACTTCATATAATTTACGCACACGATGCGTGTCCCGCGACCATTAGTGTAGTTAATGCACTTGTATTAATAAAATCAGCTTGGGTACAAACAGTAGAATGCCCAATATGACTTGGTCACTCTCTATAGACCAAAACTCAGAAGCATTAGAACAAAAATCATACAACGAAGAGATCTAGCCAAGATAATTCAATGAAGTAATAATAATAATAATAAAAAAAAACTAAGCCTTGCTAAAAGACTTTAGATCCAAGAACTTCAAAAACTCCGAGAACCTGCAACATTCCACCCAAAGGTAATAACCTTCCCTGCTTTTGTTAAACAACCACGTAACGAAAGGTGTATCGTGGCTCATTTCACTTCCATCAATAAATTCTGCCAGCATCAATAACCATAAAGCAAAAGTTAAAAACACTCAAAAGCTCAACGGCATGATAAAATCTGCACATAGACCTAAACTTCTCATGGTTGTCCCAACTTTGAAATTTTTAAGTCTAAGGGACGAGTTGAAAGTATAACTTATGTTACGTTTGGATTGGTGGAATAAGAGGGAGAATGGAATGACTCATTCCTATGGAATGAAAAAAATTGTGTTTGGTTGCGAGTAGAATGAAAAAAATTGTGTTTGGTTCCTTGAAGGAGGGAGAGCATATGGAATAATTCATTCCAACTAGAATGGAATGAATCATTCCGCTCTTTCAACAATCTAGATCATTTTATTTTAATAATTCTACAAAATACTCCTTTCAGTTTTATAAAATCTGTCATTTACAAAATTTGCTTAATTCAACAAAATACCCCCCCCCCCATATTTATCCTTAAATATAATGAATATTTAATTTTAATAGTGATGATATAATTGTCAAATTGTGTTTTTAAACTTTATAACATAATGTTATTTTATACTATTATAAAAAAAATTGTATACAAAATTTAATAAATGAGACATTTTCTATGAAACAGAGGGATTATTAATTAAAAACATTGCTCAATACGTATGCACCTTTTATTTTCTAAACTTTCAATTAATACCTATATATAAAGAAGCTCTTCAAAAATCTCCTGAGGTGGGCTCCCATTGCTCCCGGTGTAGGTCCGCCAGTGCTTGTTAAAGCATTTTGCATCGTTAAAGGCAGGCTTCAACGTAAATCTTATTCCATCGGTCGTAATCTTTAATACCTCCGGTCTCAGAAACAAAATTGTATGTTATTGCAGCTAGTTTGATATTTTTCATCTCCGTTTTATTATTTTTATTTTTTATTTATATTTTAATTGAGATTTATTATTTTAAGGGTGATTTTAGAAAAAATTGACATAAATGTTGACGGAGTTTGAAAGCTTGATTTTAATGAGGGGCCAATTAGATAGAGTCGTCAATTGGTAAATATTTAAATGAATGTACCAACTCATCCGGATTTTTAAGCTTTAATAATTGAGATGACCTATTATGTGACTCCAAAAAATTGGTCCGCAACCGAGATTCATAGAGTTCGGGGGCTTGCTTAAGTGAGGGAAATGTGTTAGACACCCCCCGACTTCTATGAAGACACGGTTACCGCTTTCCTAATATTTTTATTAAAAAATGAAATGACTTGAGAAATGTGAAGTGTGTGTGTGTTTGTGTGCAGTGTCTAGATGAATTGTGTTATTGGAGAAAATCTAGGATATCGTCTCCTAGAGTCAAGTCGTGAAATATAAGTAACCTTAGGGCTTGTCTCCTAAGGTCAAGTCGTGGAATCTAGGGGATTGTCTCCTAGAATCGAGTCAAATCGTAAATAACCTAGAGGTCGACTCCTAAGGTCAAGTCGTAGAATCTAGGGTGTTGTCTCTTAAAATTGTCAAATTTGTATACTTTGAGCCTCTTTGAACCTATGCACGAAAGATTTGATTTGAAGAAAAAGTTTCGTTTTAGCTTTTGTTATTTCCGAGAGACACAAAAGAGATCTAAAAGAAGGGTTGAATAGATCCTTTAAAAAAACTTTTGGCTTATTAAGAATGTATTACCAAATAATTAATTAAGTACAGCGGAATATTAGTTTGAAAACTCTTCAAAGATTTAATGAAATCTCAGCTCTTAATTTAGTTCTTGTGAATTTCAGTCACAAATAAATATAGCAGATAATAACAGAAATATAAATGTAGTAAAGATAATGACACAACAGGTTTTAAGTGGCTCGGAGTATAAATGACTCCTAGTCCACTCTCTACTCTACGAGTAGGAAATCCACTAAGGAAGCTTGATGGTCATTTAGACCAGATCACTAAGATCTATTACAATGAATCATTAAGATTCCTTCAAGTCACTTAGACTCGGTAAATGTTATTAAGACCGAGGTCACTTAGACCAGTTCACTTATAACTCTTCAAGTCACTTAGACTTGGTACAATGGTCACTTAGACCAGCAAATCACAGTTGTAAGATGTTTGTTTGAGGTGCTACTAAGTTACGTTTAAGCTTGACTTCTGAAGACTTAGTAGTAGAACAAGTAGTTCTTTTTTCGTAGAGTAGAGCTTTTAGAACTTTGGCAGAGGTTCAGCTTGATGATTGATGATTCATTAATGAACGAATGTACAGAGTCGAATTTTGCGGAACCGAACTTTACGGAGGGAACGAGTGAAAATAAATGCGAGAATATAAGAGAATCTAAGAAGAGGAGCTAAATTGCACAAAACAACTGGGAGAAAGAGAGGGGCCTCGTGGGGGTATAAACCCACCTGGCCAGCCGCAGGTGTCTGTACAACCAAGCCAGGTGGGTCTCACCTGTAACGAACGAGATTTTTATATTTGATCTTTAAATATTTATTGAATTAAATAAATATTTGTGTTGATTTATTTATTGAGTTAAATAAATATTTGATGAACTTATTTTAGATTAATTTAATTAAATGTGTTACATTGATTATATTAATGTGAAATAATTTTATAGTGCAAAGTGTGAATTTAATTGGGATAATTAAATTAAATGAATTGTTTATTAATTGTGATGTTATTCTGATTAATTTAATAATTAATTAGAGGTTTATTAAATTGTCATAATTAAATAAATGAGAATTTTAATTATGTGATAATTTGATTTAATGTGTAGTAGTGGCTTTTATTAAATAATAGAATTTGATTAATTAAAGTGTGACAAATAAACCATATAATAAGTGAGTTAATTAAAATAAACCAAAAAGAAGCTTATAGGGACAACCAAACATGGCCTTAAGAACATGGGAGCAGTTAAGTGCGTACTGGCCTTAACTGACACCCATGTTACGCCAGTTAATAACATCAGACTTATATTTTCCTTAGCCAATTTAGAAAACACAGAGACAAATACAGAGAGAATTTTGAGAGGATTTGAGAAATGGGAGAAGAATTTCCTTCATCTAGCAATTTAAACCACTAATCAAAGGTAAGTTCTTGAATTCAAGCTTTAAATTATGTTTTAAGTTTCTCCATGAATGTATACCGTAAGTTATCTGTTAATTGAAATTCATGAGTAGATTGTTGAAAAGTTATTTGTATTCATTAATATGCATGACTGAATCACCATATGTTCACAAATTGTTTTAGAGTAATTAATGCATGAAATTATGTTTTAATTGGAGTTTTGAAAGTTACAGAGGAACAATATTTGAATAGGGATTAAATGTATGAAAATTTATGTTTTAAATGCATATTAATCGGTAAATTGATGATTGATTATGTTCATACATGTAAAAATGAAAAGAACGAAACTTAAACGGACTGATTTGGTGTTATAAAGAATTTGTAATGGGAGATTTCATGAAATTCTACGAAATTTTGAAAAATAGCATGAACATGGAATTTATGGGTTTAAATTTGGATGTTGTGTTATTTTGTTGGTCAAAATTATATCATATATGTCTAGTAATGTTTCTGTAAAGATTATATAGTTTGGGTATGAATAATTCGTGCTATGAACAAAGAAATTGGAGTTTATTGGCCCTGTTTTGTGTTTTTTCGTGAACTTCAGATTCTGCAACTGGTGCATCACGCTGCAGCACCTCTAAGGAAGCTTGTCTGCGCGCCGCAACGCTGGCTACAGGCCTTTTGACCGAGCCGCAGCGCCTACAATGCCGCATCGCGGTATTCCAGGCCTTTTGGCCGCACCGCAACGCCGGCCAGCAGAATTGCCTAGAAAATTTTATTTAATTGTATAAGTCCAGAAAATATAATTCGAACCTAATCTAATGAACATGAAAATATAATGATCATGTAATGAGATATTAAAACAGATTATTAACATGTCAATGATGGTTTTACGTGATTAATTGATGAGTTGTGTATATATTTAAAGTCGTTAATTATGAAGTCTAATAATGTGTTTAAGTTAAGGATCGTGCATGTGGTTAATATAATCATATTTAGAGTTAAGTTAAGATATTCATGATGCTAGTTGTGTTATAATTAATTTGTATTGTGACTTTAAATGGTATGCATGATTAATTGAGGAACATGAATTTTAATTTATAGCTTACGCACGAGGCAAGTTTCCGTACCCTAACTTGATTTCAATTACACAAATTATAAATCCTACTCTTATATTGAGCAAGTTTCTTACTCTCGTTGTTCAAGTTCATGATTCCAAATGAGTTATTCTAACTCTTTTAAAGTAATACTTCAGTTATACAATGTTTATTCAATTGTATACATTTGATATTCAATCTTTGATTTTAAATATCATTTACATTATATTATTGAACCTTGATTGACTAGCGAACCCTTATTGATTCGACTAGTCCATAGTTGATGAACGTTCTAAATTCTAGAAATGTTATTGAAGTAAATCCAAACCAAACTTCCTTCGGTGTGGACTCTGATGTCAAACTGAGATGAACAACCCTTTTATAGGGGATTATATTTACGCATTTAGCGTTAAGATGTTGTGCACATACATGGTACAGATGGCTGATCCCCCTAAGTACGAGAAGTAAGGTCCATATAGTCTTACGAATGTTAAAGGTTAAAAGTAGAAATACTTGATAACCTAGGACATTGTTCGTGGTCTTGTGACCCTCAGATGTTCTTTTGATTCTTATTCTCTAATCTTGATTCAAAAGCCGAGCTTTCGATTATCCGATATCCACTGATTATTCACATGTTGTTGTTGTTATTATTATTATTATTGTTATTGTGATATTTGTTGGGCAATTGTTGCTCAATCTTGCATAATAACATTGCAGCTAAGGTTGAAAGAGTTGATGAACCATCTACTAGTAAGGGCAAGGGTAAAGCAAACAAGTGTTGAAGATTTGTTTAATTTATTTGAATGATGTTTATGTAATAGACCTATGTTATTTATGTTATGTTTCCGCATTGATGTTTTATTTAAGGTTAGATGACCTGAGATTGATGTTGTTATGATATTGTAACACTTTAATGGGAGGATTTCTATTTTAGTTAAGAGTTTTTTTATGGGTAGTTAGATGTGATGTGATTTATTTAGATAGTGGACACCAAATTCTGTGGGAATGAAGTACCCAAATTTGGGGGTGTCACACCACCCCACTCGTTTTGTTATACTCGAAGTTAAAACATGTCTTTTTGGGTCCAAATAGGTGTTCTTGCGAAGAATAATGTACTTTTGAGTCATAAATTATTTTTTTATTGGGAAAGGCATTTGGAGAAGCTAAAATCTGATAATGAAATATTATGAGGCCTGATAGCAAAGAAAACGGTTGAAAACAGGTCAAAAACGGTGAAGCGGACAAGTAAGCGAAGAAAGGATTGTTTCCTTTGACGATACGATTCCAATGGCAACGATACCCAACGATAACGATACGATTCCATCGGCGACTATACTCAGTAATGACGATACTATTCTGTTGGCGACGATACCTGGTGATGATGATACGATTTCGTTGGCGACGATACGGTGATGACGATACGATTCCCTTGGCGACGGTACCCAGCGATGACGATACGATTCCGTTGGCGACGATACCCAGCGATGACGATACGATTCTATCAGCTACGATACCCGGTGATGACGATACGATTTTGTTGGCGACGATACCCAGCGATGAAGATACGATTCCATCGACGACGATACTCGGTGATGACGATAACCAGTGATGATGATACAATTCCATCGGCGACGATTCTCGGTGATGACGATACGATTTAGTTGGCGACGATACCCAGCGATGACGATACGATTCCATCGACGGCAATACCCGGTGATGACGATATGATTTTGTTGGCGAAGATACCCAGCGATGATGATACGATTCTATCGATGACGACGATACGATTTTGTTGGCGATGATACCCAGCGATGACGATATTATTTTGTTGGCAACGATACCCAGCGATGACGATACGATTCCATTGGCGACGATAACCGGTGATGACGATACGATTTCGTTGGCAACGATACCCAACGATGATGATACGATTCCATCGGCAACGATAACCGGTGATGACATGATTGACGATACAAGTCCTCCTCCGACGATAATCGGTAGTGATATGATTGGCGATCCCAACGACGATACCATAATGGTTATCCCCAAAAAAGTGACACATGCGATGATATCATCGCGGGGTTCGAAATTTGTATAAAAATATAATTGACTTGCATCATTGCAGCATTCCATATCGTCTTGCATCATCGATATATCTTGTCATATATTAGGTGTCTATATCTTTATCATGTTCATTTCATTGCATTGCATAAACATGACAAAGAGGGGCATCTGTAGACATCCAAAATTTTGTATCTGTTCTCTAACCATGACAAGAGGGCAAAAGTGTCATTTCACCCCAATGCCAAGATATCCAAGCGAAGATTGCAAGGCTCAAAACGAGTATATAAACCTATCACGACGGCCTCCGAGCAACAAATTACATAAGGCAAGACAAATGACTAGTCGGCATCTACAGAAGGATGGTTTTCTGCCTTTTTCTCTATCTTTCAGGATCCAGAATTGGTCAAAGAACAATAATCAATTTTAGCTCGAATGGTTTGCAGGGGAACCCTACCTTCTCTGATCCATTCCACACGCGCAATCCTCGTGTGGGGCTAATAGTTTTAATTTCCCATCTCATGGAAAACCCTTTTTGCTCCGCTTAGCCTTATCCCCCTCTAGGGCTATTTTAGTGATAGGTTCTATAGGAACTGGACGATCCCTTGATGTCATTGCGTAGCTCTCAGAAAGAGCTTTCCGAAATGGTATGGCTTGTCTGCTAGTTCTTCCCGGTTTGAATGTTATGGACGTTTCAACGCGTAACACGAAAAACTGACCTCGCGCATGAGTACTGTAGACACCCGAAATTTTTCACCTGTTCTCTAACCATGGTAGGAGGGCAAAAACGTTATTTCACCCCAATGCCAAGATATCTGAGCGAAGATTGCAAGGCTAAGAACGAGTATACGAAGCTATCATGACGACCTCCGAGCTATAGAACACGCAAGGCAAGACGATTGACCAGCAGACAGCTACCAAGGGATGGTTTTTCCACTTTTTTCTCTATCTTCCCGAACTCAAAATTGGTCAAACTTGATGTCATTGCATAGCTCTCGAAAAAAGCTTTTCGGAATTGTATGACACGTCTCCTAACTTTTCCCGGTTTGAAAGTTATGGACGTTTTAACATGCAACACGAAAAATTGACTTTGCGACACGAAAACTGAGATAGGTGGGCCCCGCCCTAGGCCAGCCGCAGGTGCATCTGAGGCTGCCCTAGGCTGATTTTAGCTGATTTTTTTTAGAAAGAAGGCATTTGTAGAGAGAGAAAGAGTGTTATCTAGTGAGAGAAAGAGCAAAATCCTCTCTAAATTCAATTAGATCTAAGTATTCATTTCAATCTATTACTACATTAGAGTAATTCCTTTTAGATCCAAGTTCAAGGAAGCTCATTTCATCATCCTTAAGGTGAAAGATTCAATCTTTATGTAATTTCGATGTAGATTTAATACATTTGTTGTATTTTATCCACTGTTGTGCTTAGATTTTGTTTATTTTCTGATTAGTGTGTTATTGAGTCCCTCCTAACATCCTAGATCTAGGGTGCGTGGATCCTATATTGGGATTATGGATGGTTAGAGAGGATTTCTTCTGAATGCAATCACCTCCTAATCACCCGATGATATCCTTGTGTTGATTTATCGATTTTCCTTGGATTTGAATCGTTCTTACCGATTGTTGTGCTTGGAGATTGTTAAAGTTTGAATCTTTCCGCTAGATCCATCTTAGATCTAGTTTGGATCTAGCTTGTTGTCGGTTTCAAAGTTAAACGTTTTAACCTTTATGCTAGATTTGGCTTATATCTAGTTTGGATCTAGTTGTTTTATTGTTTTTAAAGTTGATTTTGCTCACCCCCCAAAACCCTAGATTTATGTCTAGTAGTGAGGGGATCCCACCTTCTAGCCGTTAAGGGATTCGAACAATTGAATCACTTGATAGCCAGTTTGGGATATATTTTCAATTAAATCCTGATTATATCATTGTATAGATCTAGGGGATCTTAGATCTACGGATTTATTCCCTAGATTCTATGTCCCTTCGTTAGATCTCATCAATACATATAGTTTCTCGCGATGTTAGGTTCGATTGTTTGATCTAAGAGATAGGGTCTACGGGAGCCCTTTCCTAGATTTTCTCTTTTGTTTTAAAATTTTGATGTATTGTTTGTTGTGATTATGTGAGCCTAGGAATGGAGTCAAGGGTCCTCGAATCGGACCTTGACGTAATTCCCACAATGGACATAATTTTGATTGTAAAAGTTATTATCTGATTATTGTACATGTAAATTTGGACCTTAAAACGGTATCGAGGGTTTCATCCCGAGAAAATCAGATTTAAGGCCCCGTAATAGTGAAGATTGTGGTTGCGGGTATTTGAGGTTATTGAGATGACTTTCATGCCAACAAGTAGTCTCGACCCCATTTTGGTGCTTGATTTTATCCGTTTATCACCCCAAAAAAGATTTTCGAACAATACGAAAAAGATCTTTTAAAACTAAATCGATTCAGGTCATTAGAACAAACTTTAAGCTAAAATTGAATGTAACGAAAAACCTCGATTCCTATTTGGCAAAGGGTTTGAAAACCATGTTTTTCAAAGCGTCACCCAAAAAGTTTTATCAAACAAAAGCTAAAACGAAACTTTTTCTTCAAATCAAATCATTCGTGCATAGGTCCAAAGAGGCTCAAAGTTACTTTCAAAATAATGCACAGTTCCCGATTTGACCTTATGAGACGACCCTTACGTTATCTTCGATTTAATTTCAGTTAAAATTTCCTTTAAAATAATATATTCACAACACACACACACATTTCATACTTCATCTTTAGGAAAATATTAGGAAAGTAGCAATCGTTTTTTCACAGAAGTCGAGGGGTGCCTAACACCTTCCCTCGCTTAAGCCAGCCCCCGAACTCTATGAATCTCGATTTTAGACCAATTTTATGGAGTCACATAATGGGTCATATTTCGTTCAAGTCTAAAATTTGGATGAGTTGGTACATCCATTTAAATCTTTACCAACTGGCAGCTCTGTCTAATTGACCCTGCATTAAAATCAACTTTTCAAAATTTCGTCGGTATTTATGTCAGTTTTTCCCAAAAATCACCCTTAAAATTAATAGACTTCAAATTAAAAGTAATAGAAGGGCAAGATTTTTTTAAGAAAGAAAAAATCCCAGCGTCGACAGATGGCGACTCTACTGGGGACTTTTAAGAGGGCTTAAGCTACGTTCAATCTTAATGTTTTCCTTTCATAATCTGCGTGTTATGCGAATGATTTGAATATATGTTTTGATGGATGCCTTATTTGTTTTGGATGCTTTATTTTAGTGCTCTACACAATGTCATCATATGCATGCGGTGAGGTACAATAAATGTATGTTAATGTATGTTGTGTGATTCCTCCACCAGGAGGCGAACCTGTCGGATGTTGATTACTGGACTTAAGGGGGGCATTCCCCCGCGAGGCTCAGGAATGGCACCACTCAGATCCGCTCTAATTGAAAGATCGGATTTACTCCCATCGAGTAGGTTGCGAAGATCTGGGGACCTTCGTGCCGAAAAGCCCGCGAGAGTAGCCCTAGGGTAGGTTAGCCTCAGATAAACCTAACGTTACGAGAAGTCTCTTCATGCCTTGTTACTCCTTATATGCAAAAATGTCATCCACCTTATATTGTTTAAATTAATCATCCTGCATCTTTTATCCTGTCATAATAAAACCACTAACTCTGTTTTGTAGGAAATTTTTTTAAAACCTTAAAACGCACATAATGCATTAGCATGCATCCATATATTCCGTGTTTCAAAACTAAACTCGGTCTTGTTGTATATGTAGATTGATCCTCGAACCTGTCTACAAGCTCAAAAAGTCAGGACACGACCCATCAGAATGTTTGAAACTCCATCACAGGACCCTGTTCCCATCTCCCGTGAAGAATTTGAGAGTTTCAAAAAATAAATAGCCGAAATGGCTAGTCTATTGAAAGAACAATGCAAGTTGGCCCCAGACTTTAGACCTGGTGCTCAACTTGAGTCCTCTATACAGGGAGGAAATCAAATCCCCATTAAGATCAACGATGCACAAATTCCCGCTCCGATATTCCAGTTCGGTAACAAAGCAACCAAAGATGCTACTAGTAAAATAAATGAGATAATCAATGTCCTCTAGGACGGAGAAACCGGAGAAGTTAGAAAGAAGATAAGACAAATGGAAGAAGCCATCCGCTCCATGAAAGGAGTAGGGACCTATGGTAGTGTCAACTACTCAGACCTTTGCATATTTCATGGTGCTTGCTATTCGGACAAATTCTAAGTACTAGACTTCGAGAAATACAATGGGCCAGGAGATCCCTACACCCACTTGAAAGTATATACAGAGAAAAACTAGGATCATATGCCAAAGATGAAAACTTGAGGATGCAACTATTTCAAAAAAGCCTGACTAGAGATGCTAGGACCTGGTACGCTAGACTAGACAATACCAAGATTCATAATTGGGAAGAATTAGCTCAGGCATTCCTAACTCAATACAGCTTCCAGTTTTAGATGGCTCCCGACTGTTATCAAATGACTAAAGTAAAGAAACAATCCAATGAATCATTCTGTGACTATGCACAGAGATGGAGAAAGTTAGCTGCACAAGTGAACCCACCCATGGCCGAAAATGAGATGGTAATGACCTTTATAGATATTGTGACGCCCCCAAATTCGGGTACTCAAATTCCACAGAAATGGTGCTCACTATCCAATACATTCACATCTAGCTACCCATATTGAAGGATAATAATAAACTTAAATAAACTTCATAAACCATCTTTCCCATTAAAGGGTTACATCAATAAAATCTCAAATAAATCCCAGGTCATCTAACCTTAATTATTACATCATTTGCGGAATAAAATAAGAATAAATTCCTATTACATAGTCTCATGAAGTCAATAATAACTTCTGCTTCATCACTTGTTCATCTTGCCTTTGCCCTTGCTCGTAGATGGCTCGTCGGCTTCTCATTCTTAGCCGTAATGTTTTATGTAAGGGTGAACAAACAATTGCTCACAAGTATAACAATAATAATGTTTGAATAATCCAACGAACTAGATTTCAACTGAAAGGTATAATCTTCTCGGAACTCAATCATCAATAATTTAAAGAACTGAAAGCTCAAAAGAAAACTCGGCTTTTGATTTAAGTCTGGGAAATAAGACCAAAAGTACATCTGAGGGTCACAAGACCATGAACTATGTCCTTAGGTTAACTTGTATTTCTACTGTAACCTTTAACAGTTTGATAGACTATAGGACTACCGCCTCGTATTCCGGGGGATCATCCCTTTGTACAATGTATTGTGCATAAACATTTTAACGCCACTGCGTAATATAATCCCCTATAACAGGGTTGTTCATCTCAGCATTGACATTAGAGTCCGCACCGAAGGAAGTTTAGTTTGGATTAACTTCGAAGAAATTTCCAAGTCTTTAGAACATTCATCAAGTATGGACTAGTTGAATCAAAAAGGGTTCGCTAGTCATTAATGAGTTTAATACAACAATATAAGATTGTACAACAACATCTATTGATCAAGAATTTAACAACAGTGAATCATAACTGAATAAACATTTCATATCGAGATAGTGTCTTCAAAAGTATTAGGAACTTGTTTAGAGGTTGTCAACTTTGAACAATCTAGGAAAACTTCATTTGAAGCAAAGAAGCAAACTTTGAGAACTTGTACAATATAGAAGTTGAGTTTAGAACTTGCATTCAACGAATATAGAGTGAATAGGGTTAAAAACTTACTCAATTTAAAAGTAGGGTTACGAAACTTGCCTCGTGCGCTTGCTATACAATTATATTTTTTGCTATTTGAGCTCCTACATATATATCACATAGGGTTTAGCATTCCAGCTCACGCGAATAACAAGTTAACATCTTTCATTACTTACTAATTTGTAATTTATTCTCGCCATCTATGTGATTTCAATCGATTTTCAAGTCCTATAGCATGCTTTACACTTACTATAATCATTCAATGAGATTATAAGAATATACCAAAGATGCTATACTTAAATACTCATTACTGGTCAGACTACACAGCAGCACAGCTGCGCTGCATTAACACTGGAAACCGACGCAGCTGCGCTTCAGGGCGCAACGACGCTGCCTTAATACTGGACACCAGCGCAACTGCTCTTTAGAGCGCAGCTGCGCTGTTCATACCCTTGGAACCGGTGCAGCTGCGCTGAGACTCAGAACCAGATTCTGCAGTTCATGAGCAGCACAGTTCCAAGGCCAAAAACAACTAACTTCATCACCCACGCGACAAATTAATCAAACTCAGATGTTTTAAACTTTATAGAATCAAAACCAAGCATGTATAACATGATTCTAACATCAAAACTCACCTAAATAACCAGTTAAAAGAGTTAAAACCTAAGTTCATGATCTTTTTAAATATTTTGACATGCTTAGCAAAACCAATCACTATGAACTCGATACACAACCAAATCAATTCATTCAACTTGCATTCTTTTCGTATTTCAGTGAGTTACAACAAACAACTATCAATCTCAGATTCTAAGCATGGATTGACACTCAATTTTGACTCTTAGGCATACCATATATTACATAGTGAAACCAAAACTCTAATTATTCCTATTTCTTACACATATGCAAATTTGATTACTGTAAACCACTTATAGATGCTTAATAATTAATTTATACACACTTATTAACATATATGTCCAACATATTATCAAATCATTCAACCAAAATAATTACAGTAAAGAACTTTGAGAAAAATATAACAAGAATTTAGGATTTTACCTTTAATTGTTTAGAAAAACTTAGTTAATCTTCCTCCTCTTCTTTGATTTCTTGGACTCTTGCTCTTAATTCACAAAAAAATTCTCTCTCAATTCTCTCTTCCTCTCTCCTTCTCTGCGTTTTAGTCTTATGAAATAAGCTGACAAAACCTTACGTGGTTCATCAGTTAGAAAATACCAAGGGTCTCTAGGCCATGTTTGGCTAAAACCCAAAATCTCCTTTTTAATTTTTTAATAAAATCTCCTTATAATATGATACACTTGTCACACTTTATTAAATTAAACTCAATTATTAATAAATCCAATTTAAACCCTAATAATAAAATTATAATTTCTATTTAGACAACCATAATTATAATTTTATTTAATACATCATTTTATTAAATAAACCATTAATCCTCTAATTTAATTATTTAATTAAATTAGAATATTATCATTATTCTTGCATAATAAAATACACACCAATTATAAAATTATTTATCTTCAATTTACTTAATATTATCTTACTTAAATAAATCATACCACAATAATTACCATCAAATATTTATTTAATTAAATAAACATCCCAACTAAAATATTTATTTTATTCGATAAATATTTTCAATTATTACGAAAACCACATTCGTTACAGATATGTAGGAAACACCATATTACGAAAAGATTCTAGCGGGAACAGGTAAGCCATTTTCAGAGATGATAAAACATGGCGAAATGGGATTAAAAGCAGGAAAGATCAAAGATTTCACAGCTTTAGAGGTTGTAGCCGAGCAACTCCAAACCGAAAATTATGGTGGTGCTGCCAGAAGAAGTCAACAACAGAAGGAAGAAGATGTGTCCTTCAATTTATAGGGGTAATCTATGAGGCCCAACAATAGTCCTCCTATTTGGATGAAGGGAAACAATCTGCCACAGCAACAACAGGCCGCATTCAACCAAAGCCAGGACAAACAAAGAAAATTTGAAAGAATAGAAAATCGGGAAGTTACTCTTCTAAGTGATTCCCTCGAGAACATATTGGCATTATTAGTCGACTAGAAGAAAATTACTGAATTGGCTTCCCCCTTATATCCAAAGGGCAAAAGATATAACCCAAACAAGCGGTGCACTTATCATTCAGGATCTCTAGGACATGACACGCAGGAATGTTGGTCATTGAAACATAAAATATAAAATCTAATAGAAAGAGGCAATATTGTAGTCAAAGGACCTAACCAGCCAAATGTCAATACCAACCCACTGCCACAACGCAACACAAAGGGCGTAAATATGATTGGGTCAAGAAATATTAGGATGGACCCAAATTATAAGTACATACGGAGGATTGAAGAGTATCCCCAAAGGAGTGAGACAAATGTTCTAGGATGGAAATATCCGGAGGAGAATAAGATCGTAAGATAAGAATTAGAGATGATCAAGTATCAAGTAAATCAGTTAGCAGAGCTGGTAATATACCTACATCAGGTTACAAGGCAGCTCTTCACTCAACTATCAAGAAACCAAGAGAAGGAAGAGGTTAACCAAAATTCAAGCCTATACCCCTCCAAGATGATCCAGCTGACTGAAGAAGATCAAAGTAGGCTAAAAGGGCAGGAAGAGTGGAATGATAAAATTAGTAGAAAATCACAGTAGCGGAGCTCCAGAAATCGCACAAAAGAATGCTAATTCTCACAGAAGAAAGGTCAAACAACATCTACAAGAGACCAAAAATTCACCCCTTTGAACAAATCAAAGGAAGAAGTGCTACATCTTCTGATAAAAGAAGGAAAGATTATAGAGTTGCTGCCTCCCACAGGTCCCAGGATAAAAAGATATGATCCCACCAAGATATGTCTCCAGTATTCTAAATCACTTAGACATGCGACTGAGGAATGTTGGGCTCTGCAACATAAACTCCAAAATCTTATTGAAAATGGAAAGGTGAAGATAAAAATTCCCACCATCAATGAAGGCAAAAAAAGGAATGAAGAGCTTAAGATTTCCACCCGAGACAGACAGTTCAAAGAAAGTGGTAGCTTTGATCACCAATCTTAACGGAACACAAGATAAGTTGATCATAATTCAGGGATTGGTAAAGGAAATAAGAAAGTCCCCTAAGAAAATTCCACCGCCATTGTCAAACATCCTGTTACGCAAAGTTAGCAACGACATTCCCGATTCGACCCTCCTAGAGGATAAAGAGGAAATAATAATCCTTTCCAATGAAGAAAAAGCCAATACGGAAAGTTTCTTGCAAGAAATACAACAACAGTTCGAGAAAAATTTCAAAGTCGAAACATCTCGGGCCTTGGAAGAAGATGGGGGAAAGGACCAATCAAAGGGGAGTGCGGGCGTTGGGGAAGCCAACCCATCGAAGAATCAGGAGCTCATCCTTTTTATCGACTGGTCCAGTTCGAGCATCCCCAAGTGGTGAGCCGAATCAGGAAGTGATCAAGCTATGACAGTTATTGAAGATATTCCTGACCAGGAAATAACCTCCATCAAAGGCAACATGATCATTGGCAATTGGACTATCGAGCCTCAACTAACTAGGAAAGGGTAGATTCAGAGGATACGGTTGTAAGTTCCAAGAGATGTTGGGACAGTATCATTTGCTTAGCTTTATATCTTGTTTTCGATTCATTTCTATGCTATGCTTTGTTATTTATCGAAAAGGGAAACTCATGTATTAAAAAAATCGATCAATCTTATGATATGCTTTCCTTGAACTATGTAAAACCTGATCTCCTTTTATAGGAGTACGTAGGCAAATAATTATGCTGTAGTCTAATCCTTATAAAAGTTCCCAAAACCCTTTGATAATTCGACAATTGTAAACCATGACCCTTCAATAAATCAATATCTTTGAAATATGTAAGACTTGATCTCCTCTAACCTATAAGAGTATGTAGGCAGCTATCGGGATGCAGTCTATCTCATACCTGACAACCTGTTCCTCGATACAAAACCCACAAATCCAGCCTTACAGATCGAACAAAACCTGGTTAAAACCATCACATCATCCGATTAAGTGGAATCCAAAGGTATCTTGACATCAATCATCGAAGTTGAAGCAATAACATGAAATCAGAACCGCAACAGTATATCAAGCATGATCATAAGCAAGGACGAATACAACCTAAGACGATAAGAAATATCGACTTAACGATACAAAGTAACTATCCGATGACCCCTCTCATGACCCTTAAAGAGCTGACACCCTCAATCACAAACCTTCGTCAAATTAGGAGGAAAAAGTCATCGAAGCCAAATGCACCTACAAGTCAGAAACAATGATTGGGGCACCCGAACGTCAAAGCTCATACCCTCTACCTGATCACTATATGGGTCATAAGGTAAAAGATTCTTACAATCTCGACATCTTATCAACTCATCCGTTGTAGACACCCAAATTTTGCGTTCCCTGTACTAACCATGACAGGAGGGCAAAATCGTCAATTGAACCGGCTTGCGGGAGTGAAGGAATGGGCCCAAGGGCGAGCGCCCGACACCGCCGCAGGGATTGGCAATCAAAGCTGATGTGACAATAAGGCCATCCGAGACAGACATCCCCGAATGAGGTGACGCGTCTCCCGGAGATTCCCGGACTGCAAAATACGAGCCCTTCGACGGAAATCAACGGTATGGCACGGAAATCGAGACAAGGTGCGGAAAATGAGAAAATCAGCACAGTCAGCCGCAGATCAATCCGCGGCCAAGGACGGAACTCGAGACGGCACGAGACTCGAGTGCACGGGACTCGAGCGCGGCTGGGGGGAGAACCAAGGGCCAGTCGCAGATCAATCTGCGGCCAGCCGCAGATCAATCTGCGGCTGCCCTTGGCAGTCCTTTATCAGGCCATTTCGCATACAGGGAAAAAGAGGGGGAAGAAGAAGAAAAATCCAGCAGCAGCAGCTCGGAAATAGGGAGAAAACAGCAACAAAATAAGGGCAATTAGGAGAGAAAAAGAGTGAAAAGAGTGAGGAATTGTACCAAGTTTGTGAGATTATATCTTATATTTTCTACTCTACTCAATACACAAATTCCTACATATTGTGGGGATCATTTTGCAAGGTGAAAATCTTTTGTTTTGACATTCGCTCGTACCATTTTGATAGGCTCTTATTATCCGAGTCCTCTTAAATGTATCCTTTTTTTGCGTTGTATTGTGAAATCGCGGATTAGGGATTATTAGTGAGGGTTCCATTGGAACAAAATTCTTCCTAATAACCCGAGGATATCCAACGGGTGGAATTTCTAGCTTTTTTATGGTGATTGCTTGGATGTAATTTAGTTAGACTATCATTTTCGGATATCATGGTGTATTAGGCTATCCGTGTTGTTTTAGTTTCGTAGACTTCGTTTTGCGGGTATGTAGTAATCTTGGGTGTGAGCCTAGGAATGCGACCCCGTGGTCCAAATCCGATGATGGACGTTTTGATATATGTAATGGATGCAAGGTACTCGTTTTGTTGTAACATGTAATCGTTGGGCCTTAAAACGTCGCTAGAGCGAGAATCGGGTTTAAGGCCCCGTGATAGTGAAATATGTGATTGTTGGCGTTAGGGGATATTTTGATGGCTTACATGCCCATGAATAGCCCCCTACGCGTTTGATATTTAGTTCGATTTGTAAACACCCAACAAAAAGATTTCAAAGCCAAGACAATAAAGATTTTGCTAAAATTAATCAAAGTAGGATATTAGCATCACGAGGCTAAAAATTGGAAGTGTTAATGAAAGTCGATTCCTATTTTACGAGAAAGCTAAAAGGAAGTTGTTTCCAAATGTCACAAAAAATGGTTTTATAAAGAGAAATAAACGTTTTACTAAACCTTGATACATAGGGCGAAAGAGATTCTAGAAATTGCCTATCATTTAGGAAAGCAACGTATAAATCTCGATTCCTATTTTGGCTAAGGTTTAACAAACTCGCGTTTTACCAAAACAAACACTTAATAAAAATCTCATAGCTTTTCTCAATTTAAAATCAAATCTTTCTCAATAAGAAAATAAGGTTTTCTCGTAAATACCGAAAAGACATTTTTTAGCATTCTCAAAATTAAAGCACGATTTTCCCTAAAAAAATCCAAATGATTCTTTCATACAAACTCACCACAACTTTCATTTAGGCACACACACACACACACACGCACGCATATACGTTTCATGAATTAAAGGATAGGAAAAGCATCAAGATTGCGGTAACCGTATTTCACGAAAGTCGGGGGGTGCCTAACACCTTCCCCTCGCTTAAGCAAGCCCCCGAATTCTATGAATCTCGATTCGCAGACCATTTAATTCGGAGTCACATATGAGCCAGCGATTTATAAAAAACGAAAATTCGGATGAGTTGGTACATCCATTTCAAATATACCAACTGGCGACTCTGGTTAATTGGCTCATCATAAAAACGATCTTTCAAAACCCCGTCGACATCAATGCCGATCTTTTCCAAAGAATCATTAAATCAAAAGGCAAAAAATTGGAAAAGACTAGAAAAAAGAGACGAGAAAAACCCGGCGTCGACATCCGTCAAACACACAACGAAGCGATTACCCTGACGATAAACGAGACTGGGGCAATTCTAGAACCAACGACAACTCGACACTAGGGCATTCATCGACCATCTCAAAAGGGAAAATGTGCAAATTGGTGCCCATAGCGCGATCCCATCAACAGGCTCCGTCATCATCAGAGCTTCCCTCATATCATTTCACTGGTTAGCCGGTACGATCATTTGGTCTTTTTCAATCATAATTTTCTTAGGATACAACAAACTACATGTAAGGTACGACTCTTTCACCTCATTATTTTTTTTATCTCCATTTACATACATTAGGGATGATAGATAGTTTAAGTATAGATAAATCTTGTATTGGAGCCTGAGAAAAAAAAGAAAAAAAAGAAGAAAAAGAGAAGAAGAAAACAGTTTTGGTAAGAGAAAATTTTATTTGACTTATTATGAATTGGATTAATTTTGATAAGCGTACGTGGAGCAGGAATCATGGGTATGATTAGAAGATTAAAAATATTCAACCTTTTGATTAGGCACAAAATCCTAGTTCAAAGCGCTATTTGGAGAAAAATCGACCTCATATGCATGTCTGCACTTTGTGTTTGCCCTGACTCTTAGTTGTGGGGTATAAAGCTATGACGACAATGATAACAGTTAGTGCGAAGTCAAAGGATAAATAATGGCCAATCTAATGTCTCGAGCATTACAAGAGGGGTAGATGCTGGAAGAAGGGGAGACCTGAGCAGATCCAGTTCGTGGCCTAGGTTATTCGAGTAATTAAGCCCGAGGGTGTTTTTACACCCGGTGCCCTAAAGCCGTCTGGTTTGGGAGTCATCGGTGTAATACCCAAGAAAATTAAACGATTATTGTTAATGAAATGAGAATTATTTGGAAATAATTATGTGCACTTATGTGTGATATGTGATTATGGAAGTAGTAATAAATTTGAGTCATGTATGGATTATGAGAAGAAGCTAAGATGAGATTATTAAGTATGATGAGCTTAAGTTATGAATTGATTTAAGCTTGAAAGAATGAGCCTTGTGTGGCATAATGATTCGTGATAAATCAAGTAAGTGTTTCATTAGATTATGAAAAAGGATTGTTATAGATCCAAATTGATAATTGGTAGTTAAGTTATAAAGGAGAATTAAGTTAACTATGTATATATCATAGAAATGAGCCTAGTGGGAAACTGATATCAATTAACCTACGGTATGTGTATGAGGTGAATATCATTAGCCCAATTAATCTACGTTGCAAACAGGCTATTAGAACCCAACGAGTTATGTTGGTATAGATACCCCATGATAAGGACATCCTTAGCTCAGGAGTGAATGACAACCATGGATTGGATCCAGTGCAAGTTCCAGTTGGACCAGTGACGAGGGCTAGAGCTAAGCGTTTCAAGGATGGATTACTTGTTCTTATTCAAGCCGCTTGGAAAGAGAAAGGAACGAGTTTGGGAGCTTTGGATGTGGCATTTAAGTTCGTGAATATGATAGGAGTTGTGACGCCCCCAAATTCGGGTACCTTCAAACCCGCATTCGGTGTAACACGGTACTAATCATACTACTAGCATCCATCAATCTCATCTCCATAACATGTAAATAATTACTAATTATTACAAACATATTCTTACAAACCCAGGTTCTAAGACCTTTAAAATGTTCATACATAATATCATTAGGTATTATTTACAATAACTCTAGCTATTACATAGCACTGCTGTGCCTTTACTCGTTCATTTCCCTTTCCCCTTATCTTTTTCGGAACCTTCAACACATTCGGGCTTAGCTGAAAATATTTAATTACAGGCAAGGATGAGCATTTAATTGCTCAACAAGTAATAATAATAATTAAAGATAACAATATAACAAGAATTAAATATTTTTCGTAACATTAAATTCAACAACTGAATGATAGTTGTGAAGAAATCTGAAACAATTCTGATTACCAAATACTTTTGAAACTACATATTGACTGACATGCTGAGCGGTCAAAAGACCAAGAACTTTTGTTTTTCTTTTTGAAAAGGTCCAACAGTAATTCAACTATGGAACCGTCTTATCTTACGGGCACGGTGGGTGATCAGCCCGTTATGCCCTGCGTTGATCAACACTACATACTGAAACGACAACTGCGTTTTGTTAAAGGCACTTGAAGCCTGGTTAGAAATATCTGACAAAAACATTTCCCCGTATTAGGGTTTTTCATTCTTAGACTTGAGTCCATACCAAGTACAATTGGTTGGAAAGCTCTACTTTGATAACATTTCAGAGGATTATAATGAAATCAATAGAATGTTTTAACATGTGTGTAGCCAATACAATTGTCATTGACATACTTCTTAAACTGTTCATGCATATTAGAACTTGAAACTTGACAATTCATACAATATAGTATAGTCGAACATTTATACAATCAAAGAGTTTGTACAAGTCTGAAGTTTACACAATCGATAAATATTGTGTAAATCGAAGCATACATAGGGATTATTCATAAGAATACACATCCACATACTTAAAACCAACATTCAAATGAAAATTGAATGGAGTTAGAATACTTGCCTTAGCGGCCTTTACAACTTTTAGCGTTAATCGCCCTTTACAAGTTCTACACATTTCGGGCACATAAGCATACCAATTAGCAACGTATACAAGCCATTCATGGTTTACATTAATGCTAAACTATGTTTCTCATTCTCTAATAATTAGACTCGAGAATCTTAGCTAGCGGGGTTCATTGGTTCGGCGTTCCGAATTACTTAACACGTTTTGACCCCTCGACTATACGATCGCCTTGATTAAAGCTTTATTCAAAATTAATTCTGACACTTAATATTTAATTCTCATCGAAAGAGTTGAGGTCTCTTCGTTAGCTTTTCGAAACATCTTAGATTACTAAAATCAGAGTTCGTATGCAAAAGTTACGCTTGATTGAACAAAAGTTGAAAAATTACAAAAGTTGACTCAGGGCATTAGCGCCCATGCGCGCTCAACAAAGCTGAATAAGCTCGCCCCGGCGCGGATCCCTTTGCTGAGCGCGCCCCGACGGGAAGGTCTGAAACTTAAAAAATTTTCTTCTTCTTCTTTTATTTTCTGTAGTTAAAGCTTTCGACGCGCGATTGATTTCCAACGGTTCAATGTACTTCTAATATACCACTTTAACTATAACTTGTCATATTCAGGAGAATTTCCCGGATTCCTAGCACATTCAAACATTAGCTCAAAAGTCCCGCCACGGATGACTTTTTCAATAAACGACGTTTTCGATGTTAACTTTCATTTTATCGTAACTCGTCCGTCCGACATCAGATTGAACTCGTTCTTGAGCCCACAACTCACATTTTACATGGCCTTCAAAAGCCCTAACATTTTAGACTTGCTCGAATGCGATAGCCAAAAATCTACCCCTCAAGCGGTATTAAGTCATATTATCGTTTTAAACGCCTTTCCGGACATTTTTCGCCATAACTTCGTTATGGTGGATTCTTCCCCCGTTCCATGTGGAACTTTACAAATTACACTTGTGGCTTATACCAGATGACACAACCACCATCTTTTAGGTTCGTTTTACGTCCTCTACGAGTTTTCAATCCATTACGCATAGGTTTAGGATTTTAATTTTTCATTTCACTTTCATGGCATTTACTGGTAAGTTTTTATAAGGTTCTTATATATTACACTTCCTTATCTCTCTATGATCCTTCTTTGATCATTAAATCAACAACCACCAACAAGCACTTCATAACATGCTAAAAAGCTTTTAAAGCTATAAAACTAGTAAAGGAAAAATGAAAATGATGGTTGTTATTCTTACCCTTTTTGGTTCTTCTTAGTTCTTTCTTTGTTTCTCTTGCTTGATTGATGATCAAATTTATGGCTTGATCCTTCCTCTTGCTTGCTATCCCACCCTTTCTTTTGATTTCTCTCTCTTTTCTTTCTTCTCTTTGTTCTTTCTTTTCTTCCTTTTCTCTCTAGCTTTTTCTCTCTTAGAATGGATGATGGAATGAATGGCTAAGTCTTGATAACCTAGCCTATTTCCCCCACTAACTAACTTAACCTTCTTCATTGGTTAGGTTAACTAACCAAGGTTTATAGACTTAATCATTGCTTAAGGTTTTGTTTGGATGACTTAATGGTTTAATGGGGAACCAAGCAATAAATGCTTGTCTAACAATGGTGAGTCATGGTAGATGACTCACCTTCTTGTCCCCTTTATCCTCACGTGGCTGTCCACTTTGGCCAAATTTGCCCCTCCTTGGTTTCAAAATTACTAAGTGCTTTAATCTCAATTTTATTTAACTCTCATTTCAACCAACCTTGCTTAAGGCTTAAGTTTTTAGGGTTTAACCCTAGAGCTCAAACCATGGCTCAACCCTAGCCAAGCCACCATCAACCCCTGGCTTAACCTTTGGCTCAACCCTAGCCAAGCCTTCTCGAACCCTAGCCAAACCATTTCTAACCCTAGGCTCAACTTGGCTCAATTACTTCGAAACTTAGTTTCGAATTCTAGTTTCTTTCTAGTTAACTTTTATAACTATTTAGTTATTAAAAAGACCATTTTGCCCTCCCATATAATCGATTCGGGTTTGCATTTCTGAAGCCATTCGGTTACCCGATTACTTCCTAGTTAGATCTCCTAACTCGTTACGCATGCGAAAATCGTGAAATTTCTTTCATCAGTTTTATTGGAGATTTCATCTCCAATCCTCAAATAAATAACATCCCGTGATTCAAAATTTCGTAAAACGAAAGATATTTTCTACATTTTATGAATAGTGTTTTCGGCATTTTTCTCAAAAAATTTATATTTCGTCTATGAAATCGCAACACGTATACATAATCACATATCACATTCGTTAGGTCAATATCGACCTTTAAATCACATAACACACCATAACATCAATAAAATTCTTATTTTATTCAATTATATTTGGAAACCCGAATTATAAGGATCCGAATATTTACAATCGTTACATTCTGTCCCCTTATAAAGATTCCGTCCCCGAAATCGTAAAACAAAATTAGGCAAATAAATGGGGATAATTCTTCTATATCATTTCTTCGAGTTCCCACGTTGCTTCTTCGGCATTGTGGTTTCTCCATATTACCTTTACTAAAGATATGACTTTATTTCTTAGGACTTGCTCTTTCCTATCAATTTTCTGAATCGAAATTTCTTCATATGTTAAGTCCTTTTCAACCTGTATAGGTTCATATGCTATTACATGCTTATAGTCTGGTTTATACGGCCGTAACACCGATACATAGAATACATTGTGAATAGGCTCTAACTCTGGAAGTAGGGCTATTTCATAGGCCACCTCTCCTACCCTTCTCAATACCTCAAAAGGTCCTATAAATCATGGACTTAACTTTCCTTTCTTACCGAAACGTATTTTCTCCTTCCAGGGCGATACCTTCACGAATACGAATGATCCGACTTTAAAATCTCTTTTCTGACGATGCTGATCTGCATACTTCTTTTACCAATCTTAAGCTGTTACCAATCGCGTACGTATTAACTTAACAATATCTGTAGTCTGCTGAACCAATTCTAGTCCTAGCAATCTACATTCCCCTACCTCGTCCCAACACAGTGGCGTTCTGCACTTCCTCCCATACAATGCCTCGTAAGGCGACATGCCTATACTAGCGTGGTAACTGTTATTATAAGCAAATTCGACGAGTGGCAGGTGCTTATCCCAACTTCCTTTGAAGTCCATGACACAAGCTCTCAACATATCTTCTAAGGTTTGTATTGTTCTTTCACTCTACCCATCAGTTTGAGGATGGTACGCCGTACTCAACCTTAGCTGTGTTCCCATGTGTTCCTGCAAGCTCTTCCAGAAATTCGACGTGAACCGCAGATCCCTATCAGACACGATCGAAACTGGCACCCCATGCCTAGAAATGATTTCCTTGACATAAATTTTAGCTAATTGGTCTAGGTTAAACCTGATCTTAATTGGCAAGAAATGTGCCAATTCGTTAGACGATCCACTAGAACCCATATAGCGTCGTAACCTTTATGCGTACTTGGAAGTCCTACGACAAAATCCATGGTAATATGCTCCCACTTCCACTCAAGAATCTCTAACGGTTGAAGCAATCCACTCGGTCTCTGATGTTCAGCCTTGACTCTTTGACAAGTCAAGCACCTACCAACGCATTCTGCGACCTCTTTCTTCATGTTCGGCCACCAAAAATGTTATCGGAGGTCTTGATACATCTTCGTACTTCCCAGATGTATCTAGTACCTCGAACAATGGGCCTCTTATAATCTCTTCTTTCAGCTCCGATTTTGTCAGAACCAAATTCTTCCTTCAAGTCTTATCATCCCCTCGTTATCGAGATTGTATTTTAATTCTTCACCTTCGGAAATCCTTTTCTTAATTCCCTCGCACTCCTTATCTTTGAGTTGTGCCTCCTTTACTCTGTCCAAAATGTTCGGACGAGTCTCCATTGCATGTAACTTCTCCTCTGATTTCTTTGGAAATTTCACCTCCAACTCCATTTTAGCCATCGCTGTTATTAGCTCTTCTTGAGCCGTTAACATCGACAACTTTTCCCGACCCTTTCAACTTAAGGTGTCGGCCACTATGTTCGCTTTTCCTGGGTGAAATAGAATTTCACAATCATAGTCTTTGATCAATTCGAACCACCTTCTCTGCCTCATATTCAACTCCTTCTGTGTGAAGATATATTTTAGACTCTTGTGGTCTATATATATTTCACACTTCTCCTCGTACAGATAATGCCTCCAAATCTTTAAGGCAAAAACCACCGCCGCTAATTCCATATCATGAGTAGGATATCCCTTCTCATAATCTTTCAATTGTCGTGACGCGTACGCAATGACCTTCCCGTTCTGCATAAGCACGCATCACTGTACACCACAAAGTTACCCGTATCATCCGGTAAGGATAATACAGGTGCCTCAATCAATCTTTTCTTGAGTTCTTGAAAGCTCTCCTCACATTTTTCCGTCCATACGAACTTAACTGTCTTCCTCGTCAAATTTGTTAACGGGGTAGCTATCTTCGAAAAATCTTGGATGAATCTTCGATAGTAGCCCGCTAACCCTAAGAAACTTCGTACTTCTGTTGGCGTCTTCGGTTGCTCCCAATTAATCACCGCCTTCACCTTCGCTAGATCTACAGATATACCTTCCTTGTCAATCACGTGGCCCAAAAATTGGACTCTTTCTAACCAAAATTCACACTTCGAGAATTTCGCGTACAACTTCTCATTCCTTAGTGTTTCCAATACTATTCTAAGATGTTCAGCATGATCCTCCTGCGTCTTTGAATAGACCAGGATATCATCTATGAATGTGACGCCCCCAAATCCGGATTTCCTAACCTCGAATTCGGTGCTCACGATTCTCAACAACAACGTACTTTCTAACTAAATGCGGAATAATAAACATACATTGTTTATCGAATAGAAATAAAGTCTTACAATTCCGGTCCCAAGGTTCTTTAACCTTAACATAAAACGTACCCTTAATACAATAAAAGGTTCACTTAATCAAACAACATTCAAGAATAATTAGTACATAGGCACTAACGGGCATCTATTCTTGCACCTTCCCTTTTCCTTTGTCTCCTCTAGACGTTTCTGCCTTAGCTGAAATAAAGATCATGATATAGCAAGGGTAAGCAACTAATTTGCTTAGCAAGTATATACACAAAGAGATATATCATGATAGAAGGAAGTTTCACTTTCAATGTTCAACAACAGTATAAGAGTGTGAAGGAACATGAATTAGTAAACAACAGTTGAATATCCGAATGATTGAATGACAATTACTGAGTGGTTTGAAATAACCAAGGACGTTTTCCAAGGTTCTCAGCATTTAAACTGGACCTCTTAAAAGTTTTGGTAATCGAGGGGATCAGCCTCTCATACCCCGTGATTTATGCATAAACACTTATAACCAGCATTGATATCATGCCTTAAACAAGTTTATCCTTTTCTCAGCCAAGAGTTCTTAACACAACAATTTAATAAGAACAACTTTTAAAATACCATTGTCTTAACCAATTTAGACATGCTGGATCTAGCTGATACAAATAGCATAGATCGATCTCATAAACAATTCATACTTGAAAGAACTTTAATTAAATTTACAGTTCAATCATAATAGGATAGGAATTCAATTGCACCATGTGCGAATCTCAATAATCAGTATAGATGTGGATAATCGACAATAATTATTCACTAACATGCTTCGAAAATAATAACTCGAGATTGAGTTAGGGAACTCGCAATAATGTCAGAAGTTTAGGGTTAGGAACTTGCCTGTTTGCTCAGCTACAAATAATTCTAGCTTTAACTATTTGGCCTTGAAGAACCTAACATAGATAATGTCGGTCTATCAATTAGTACTGCGTAGTTGTACATCGATACGCTTACTTATGCTATTTATTTAACAATTAAGAAATTCACATAGCACACAGTAAATAAACTATAGCAATTTTATAAGGCACTTAATTGACTTTTAGGTTGATGGTTTAAATAAATCAACCATATCTCCCTTAAGTAATAAACACTTATTAATCCCTTAAACAATTAATTATAATTGTTTAATTAATTAACATTACTTTTTCTTAATTAATATTCATTTATTAAACCCTTAAACAATTAATTATGATTGTTTAATTAATGAGTTATTTAAACTCCCTCTCCCTCTATTTTATTAACTCTATCTTCATTTAATAGTAATTAATTAATTATCTTCAGTTATTAATAATAGTAATTAATAACTAATTATATTCACTTATTATTCAATTATTAATTAAATAATAATCGAATTATAATTTTTAATTGTCTTTAATTATTATTTAAGCTTAAATAATAATTAATTAGGTTTGTTTATTATTTAAGGTTAATCGAAAAAATTAAAAATAAATAATTAATTAGTAAATATGAATTATCTTTAGTTATTATTTAATAATAAATAATAACTAATTAGATTTATTTATTATTTAAGGTTACTCAAATAATAGTTAATTAACAAGTATGAATCACCTTTAGTTATTATTTAATAATAACTAATTAGGTTTATTTATTGTTTAATGTTAATCAAATAATAAATAATTAGTTAGTGAGTAATAATTATCTTTAGTTATTATAAATAATAACTAATTAGATTTATTTATTATTTAAAGTTAATTAAATAATAAATAATTAATTAGTGAGTAAGAGTTACCTTTAGTTATTATCTAACAGTAAATAATAAACTAATTAGGTTTATTCATCAATTTAAAGTTAATCAAATAATAAATAAAAAAAAATAAAAAAAAATAAATAAATAAACAATTTACTATACATGGAAAATATAATAGCATATAAGGCTATTATTTTATTACTTCTTATTCATACTTAATTATTATCTAATAATAATTAAATATTTATTGTTTATTGATAAATACTTTATTCATACATATGTAGTATCTTTATTTATTATTATTTGATAATAAATAATTACTTTATTAGCTTCATTTATTATTTAATATTAATTAATTAATCATTAAATATTTATTATCTTAATTTATTATTTATTGATAAATAATAATTAATTAACTTACTAATTTTATTTATTAGTTGTAATAGCTAATTAGTTTACAAGTGTATCATTAGCTTCAACTAATAACCACTATGACAGTACATTCGAGTTACAGTTGGCTCCATTGAATTACACAACTTATTCAAACAATTCAGTTGGGGTATATTCAGTTAATGGCTTTGTGTTGCCAAGATCATAGTTATAATGACATCCAGCCCCTAAATTTTATCCCAAACATTTACCCAACACATTAGGCAAACGAACTCCCAATTGTTTTACCAAAATTCTCAGTTCTAGTATTAGCTATAATACCCACATAACTAAAAGTTGATTCCTGTAAACAATGTGTATCAACTACATGATTATCACCAACCGAGACTACAACCTGCAATTAACCCCCAATGTGCATACAACACAATACCAGATTTTCCCAAATCAAAACCAACAGAAATTAACATGATTCAATACCAGGTTTTTAAACCAACCAATAAAATACTGTGTATATCAACCAATTCAATGTATCAACACTGCCAACAATACTAATCCTAATACAGAAGAAGAAATTTGCACAGAGCCTAACATAAAGCTATCACAGCACAAACGACAACACCAATCCAAGTTCAAAAGAAGGAAATTTATACACAACCCTATATAGAACTTATCATAGTACAATATCAACTCAACACAGTGTTATAAACGAACCCAATTGGTAACATAATACAAGTATAGAAAAAAAAAATTCCCAAAAACTAAACCCACAAGAATTCGGCAGCTTGGTATACCTTGGGATAGTTCGAATTGCTACCTTCCTTCTTCTCCCAATTCACGCCGGCGACTGACTATTTCTCTCTAATTTGGACTTACAACAAAGGGATTTGGCAGCTAGTTTAGGTCATGAGGGGTTCAATTTATAGCACAAAAAAATTGTACCCAATTCGGCTAGGTATTACCCCAATTAGCCAATTAAGGACCGTCGGGTAGAGGAAGGTAGCGACTGACGACCCATCACTTCCCAGCTGGGTCCGGCCGGCATCTCGAGCCGTGTGTTGCCATGGGTCACGTCGCCGGTCACCTTGAATCCACCGGTCCGATTGGTTGTCCATGACAGTCCCTGGCTTAGCCCATTGGTCAATTCCTCTACGCCGCCCCACACGCCGACGCCGACCTGCCGAGCCTCTGACCTCCCTCACGTCACCGCGCCGGTTTCCTTCCTCCCGTCTCTTGCCCGATGGATTGAAAGCTTCGAATCCCCCTTTTTCCTTTCACTGGTTCCGATTCGACTGATGGAGGATTTGGGGGTTCCCATTTCAATTGCTCGGCTGTTTTGGATTTGGGGGTTTCATTTCCCTTTTGGTTCGGTCATCTCCCAAATAAATCCCACCGGTCAATTCCCAAATTAATTGGATCCACCCGATTGGAATTTTGTATTGGGCTTAACCCAATAGGGTTGGGCTGGTCGAACCAATTTAAAAAGGCGGCCCACTTCACTTAATCTGACCCGCCCACTCGTTTGGCCCAATCCGGAAATAAAATAAAAGAAATGGGCCAGTCCAAGTAAAATAACATTATGCTCTTATCATTTTAATTGCATAATTAGTTCAATTAATTATTTAAATATTTGTTTTACCCATAATTCTTGATTCGAATTATTTAATCCGATAATGATAAAATTATTTATTAATTCCCCAAATTTTCTTGCAAATAAATTCTTAGGGTTAACTTACTAATTTATTTAAACTCTCAGTGAGTCCCTTTAATGCACAGAAATTTATTGGACCACGTATTTATATAATTAAATAATAATAATACCCACATGGATCCAATTAAATTCGTAAAATTAAATAAAATGAATTTCATATATTAAAATAATTCAATACAATGTTTAGAAATTCCTGGATATTACAATGAACACCACTACAAATTTATCCAAATACGGTTTGAACACTCTATTCATTAAATCCATAAATGCGGCTAGCGCATTTATCAACCCAAACGACATCACCAGAAACTCGTAATGGCCGTAATGAGTCCTAAATGCGGTCTTTGGAACATCTTCTGCTCTCACTTTCAGCTGGTGATACCCAGTCCTTAAATCTATTTTTGAAAAGTATCATGCCTATTTCAACTGATCAAATAGATCATCGATCCTGGGCAACGAATACTTATTCTTGATTGTTACCTTGTTCAACTCCATGTAGTCGATACAAAGTCTCAACGATCCATTCTTCTTCTTCACAAACAACACTGGTGCTCCCCATGGAGACACACTTGGTTGGATATACTTCTTATCTAGCAATTCTTGCAATTATATCATCAATTTCTTCATCTCTACTAGGGCCATCCTATATGGAGCCCTCAAAACTGGTGTCGTACCAGGCACTACGTTAATCACAAATTCGATCTCCCTATCCGGCGGAAGACCTGGTAACTCATTCGGAAAAACATCCGTGAATTCTTTTACGACGAGTATCTGACCCATCTCTGCTCCCACTCGTTGTGTATCTACAACGTAGGCTAAATATCCTACACATCATTTTCTCAACAATTTCTTTACTTACATCATCGTTAGACAACGCGACTGTCTTGGTGATTTACTACCGTAAAATATTACCTTAGACCGCTTCGCAAGTTTAAGGTTTACTAGCTTCTTTTGGCAATCTATTATTGCCCCATGGTTAAATAACCAATCCATACCCAAAATTACATCAAATTCCCCAAATTGAATCAGAATTAAATCTACCATCATCTCATGATCTCTTATCTTCACACAACAATTCCTATAGACATGCTCTACAGGGATTACTTCTTTATTCGCAACTTCTATGCTTAATGGTGTTTCTAGGTTCTCTAGAGGTAAACTTAAACATCTAGCAAATTCATACGATATGAAACAACGAGTCGCACTTGAATCAAAAAGCACGTAAGCATTAATATTATTGACCGGGACGATACCTGAAACTACATCCTTAGATGGTACTGCCTCTTGGGCCATTAGGTTGAAAGTTCTGGCGATCGACCTATTTGGTGGAGCTGGACCAGTTATTGTCAGCTTCCCATTGTTATTCCCCTTGTTGTTGCTCCCTCCGTCGGCTGCCTTCTTTGGGCAATTCCTTACCATATGATCCACTGACCCACAAACAAAACACCCACTATTCTTCCTCGGGTTGGGGCAGTTAGAAGAGATGTGTCATACTTATACTTATAACACACTGCGTTCCCTTTCAAACACACCCCTGTGTGGTTCTTTCCACAATTCTTACAAGCTTCGACCCTTTTCTTTGGGTCTCCTTGCTTATTCCCGGGGTTATTCCATTTCCTCTTTCCCCCTCCACTTCCGCTACTACCTTTAGCCTTGACGGCTCCCTCGGATTTAACCTTATTTTTTCTCTCTTTGTTGTAGAGGCTCATGGCCTCACTACCCCCTTCGGCTATGATAGCCTTTTCCAGGATTGTACCGAATGATTCTATCTGCAACACCAATAATTTATTATAAAGCTAGGGTTTTAAACCCTGCTCAAATCTCCTCGCCTTCCTCTCCTCTGTGTTCACCTGCTGTGGAGCAAACTGTGCTAGTTCATTGAACCTGACTGCATACTAGGGCACTATCATGTCCCTCTGTTTCAGTTCCAAAAACCGAATTTCCATCCGGCTTTGCATACTCGCAGGGAAATAATTCTCGAAAATTATTTCTTTGAATCTTCCCCATGCAATCACTCCTTCCCCGGCTCTATTCTGGTTTGCCTCCCACCAGAAATTAGCCTCTCCTTTCAACATGTACGTGGCAAACGTAGTCTTCTGCTCCTCACTAACCCTAGCAATATTAAATGCTTTCTCTATTTCTTTTATCCATGCCCGAGCCTCTATAGGCTCAGTGGTCCCCTTAAATTCTGGAGGTCCCACACTCTTAAAATCTTTAAAACTGGCCAAAGGTGCAGCTGGTAGATTCATATTAACATTAGCGGAATTTCTAGCTTGAAACGCCCCTAACAATAAATCTAAAAATTGCTGCATGGGGTTCTCTTCAGCCCCTTCCTTATTTTCATCACGCGATTCTGCTTCTTGATTTCTTTGTCTTCTTCTTGGCGGCATTTTTTATTTATAAAATTTTTATTATTATTATACCATTAATCATTTTAAAGCATTTATATTTAATGCTACTTACAACCATCACAAGCATATTTAATAAAGTCTTATATTAATAAGCTTCATCACCTTATATTAGTATAGCTAATCGCTATATTTACATAGTATAACACCTCCAGCTATATACTTCTACATCCCTCTATTACATACAAAAGATGGGATTTACCTATTCTAATCCTTAACTGATATTAGAGTTAGGATTTACAAAAGATGTCCCGCTACTATAATCAAAAGCTATGATTTATATACACACATACATAAAAGTATATTTACATAACATTACACATACTCCTATAATATATTAGCCCCACCGACAAGGGTTCTGACACGCTCTTCTTCCGTGATGGAAATCACATGGGGTCAAGAGATAGATGTTGGTAGGTTTCGCAACCGATAAAACACGCGTAAGTATACGCGGTCAACAAGTAATAAAGAGTAAGTAAAGTATCGATCCCACGAGGAATTGTTTCTAATGTTTACCAAGTATTAACTTTTTATCATTTCAATCTTATTTAAACAATGAAAACTTGAGTTGTTTGATTAACTAATTGACAAGCTTTTAAGATAATGAAAATCTAGTATTAACAAGTCTAAGATTATAATTACCCCCAACACTTTATTTAAATCTCTTATCTCTCTCATTTTCAACTAGTTAATTCATAAGAATTGTTAACCGAGAAATTCACCTTATTCATAAGCCTTAGTGTATGGTCATATGAAAATCACCCATACACGACACATAGGTATATGTTTATCCTACATGCCAATAATCCATTCAATTCCATGAATAATCAACAAGACACACGCCACATAATCTTATACACCACCCACAAGAATCTAGAACTTTCGTATGATATCAAAACTAAGTCTCAACACTATAATCCACTTTTCAATTTTATATAGGTGATCAATCAATTATACTTTCAGCATAAATCATGCTAGACATTCAATTCGCAATTTATTACGTTAGAATGTTGGTCGAGAACACGAATGTAAAATATGGCCACCTCTCGATGCACCATATTCGTATCACACTAAATCCACAATTGATAGAATGAATGTGAACACCCTAGATGACTAACGCACTATATCTCTATGTGACTTACAATCAAAAAGGGTTGAAGCATAAGTTCTCAATTGGCCACATATGGTGCTTTGGTATATCTCTATCCTAGGCACGAAACTTAAATTCCATCACATGCAGAATTCATGAACACATGCTAGCATAATCAGATCTCAATCTATATTTCCTTTCTCAATTCCATATAAATTATCACATTAATTGATGATCAAGGTAATTAATACATGAAACACAAATTATGATATCCAATTCTAAAATGATAACTAATATCAAAGAGAGATAATTTGATTCAAACTAGGTGTTAGGTTCCATTGAAATCTTAGAATAAAAATCTAGTTCATGGTAGCTACAAATAACATCATATTCAATTTATACATCATGTTGGATTACAAATTAGAAGGGAAATTAGAGATTAAACCATTTTTGATGGATATTCAGATGTTTCTTGTTGGGTTAATGATGATCTCTAGCTCTTCCTCCTTGATTTTGCAATCCTTGATGCTTTAGCTCCTTGGCCTTTGCTTGATATAGCTTGATTTGTAGCACTTTGGCCCTCCTTGGTGATGAATTTGGTAGCTCCCCCCTCTCTTGAATCTGATTTCTGGGGTCTAGCTCTCTCTAAAATGGAGGCTACATATTGTATTTATAGTTCCCCTAGCAAAAACCTAGCTTAGCCCACGAATTTAGACAAAAAATAAGCTGAAATCACGAAATCAGGCGGATCGGGCGCAGCTGCGCGCAAGGATGCGCTGTATACTGAACTCCCTGGATATCGGGCGTAGCTGCGCTAACTTTGGCTTGCATCCGGGTGCAACTGCGCTGCCCAAATCCAAAGATTCTACAGGAAGGGCGCAGCTGCGCCGAAATTGTACTAGGAATGGGCGTAGTTGCGCTGCATTTTCCAGCTTTGACGTCTGTTGGAAAAATGGCCATAACTGCTTCGTTCAAACTTGGATTGAGGTGATTCAAGAGGCTACGGAATGCTGAGAAGTAGCTCTACAACTTTCATAACTGGAGCTTGACGAGATACAGATCATAGCAAGGCTCAAATTGAGCCCGAAGCAACTGCTGCGTAAAATCCATGTCAAATCCGACGGTAAAATGACCATAACTCTCTCATACGAACTTCAAATTGGATGATTCAAGATGTTATGGAAAGCTAAGATCAAAATCTACAACTTTTGTGCTTTGAGTTTTGAGAGATTCAGATTGGATCATGGGTGAAATTGAGAAACAAGTAGCTGAAATGCCAAATTCACGCTGAAAACGTATTGATCCCAAGGGCTTTTATTTCAATACCTACAAAACAATGTAAAAACACATAAAAGCACACAAATACGTATAAAAGTAATACAAAATTATATTACACAACAATAAGATGAAAACACATAAAACTATACGAAATAGCTAAAGACTTACAAATTATCAAGGCTAAAAGTACCCAACTTGTGTATATAAAACACACTCATTAAATACCCCCAAACTTAAATCTTTGCTTGTCCTCAAGCAAAACAAACCTAAACTACACAATTTAAGCACTTCTAATAAACCTAAATTGAGCAATGAATTAATAAGCCGACAATGGTCTCAAAGGCATCAACACATGGAACTCAAGAGAACAAACAAAACGTTGCAAGTCTAAAATTTCAGTTAGCTAGTCATATCTTGCTTTAGGTCCCTTTCGTGTGTGTGTGTGAGTACCCAATAGCGCTAAGCCAACCAAGCTCGGATGAACTTATGCAACCACATTACCTTATGAAATAATGAACATAAACCCCAAAACAACATGCTTAACTTATTACTCAAAACAAAGGTATACAAATTACAATTCCAAAAATTTTGAGACTCAAGGGCTATAGGTGAGTGCATTTTATGCTCCATCTCAACCTTAAGCACGCTCATATGGCGAGTGCGTTTTACGCTCTATCTCAACCCCCTGCAAGATTTGCAATACAACATTTTCTTTCTTTTGTCACAAAAATAAGAGAGTGCGTTTTACGCTCTATCTCCCCTAAGCATGTGTCCATGAGTGAGTGCGTTTTACGCTCCATCTTAACTCAACACATGACCAACGAATCAAACACAACAAATTTGGATACCTTACTTCAAGTGATGTTTAAACGAGTACTAGAGTTTATAGATATTTCCCATAAGCATTCAATTATAAAAGCCTTCTCTAAGCATACGACTAGCTCAATACTCATGGGTAAGTGCAAAAGAGTGAAAGGACGCATAAGCAAAACAATAATCAATAATAACGATAAGGCAGAAAGACTAAGCAACAATTGTCTACGTCTCATGAGCTAGATTCTCTTTAAACAAGCCATTGTCATAGACCATGGATTATAGTTCAAATCAAATTAAGACAATGCTCAAGAGACACATCCTAAAAAAATTTTAATTTTATATTTTTTTTATACGAAAACACACTTAAAACACACAAACATTACATATTAGCATATTAAATACCCCCAAACTTAAAATTGACATTGTCCTCAATGTTTAAAATAGGAAAAATTAAAATAGAGGACATCCCTGAGAACGTGTCAAATGTCATTTATATCATCTTCCAAGTCCTCAAGCTGGGGGGCGCACTCCATATTGTTTGGCCATGGCACCTGAAAACAAGTGAGTAAAGAAATTAAAATGCAATCAAATAAACCAAAATTTAATCAAACAAAAACAAAAGCAAAACAATAAACTTGGGTTGCCTCCCAAGAAGCGCTTGGTTTATAGTCGTTAGCCCGACTTCACCATTTCATTTCAATCCGGCTCAATCGCAAAAATGACCATAGCATGCCGTCTTGCTGTTCTTTCTTTAATTTGCATGGCATGCATGCCTGATTGACGACCCCCAAGCTTAGTTTCAATTATTGGCACAAAGAAGCTTTCCCCGCCCGATTCATCCATTGGTAGTGATGTAACATTTGAGGGTTTCGCTTTAGTAGGAGTCATTGTATCACAATCACCTAGTTTGATCTTTTTAGATAAGTGCCCAATTGCGAACGTTGACAAACTAGGTGCTTTTTCTTCCGTTGTGTCTATGATAAGATTAGGGCATTGGGGCTTGACAAGCACAACGGGGTCTTCTTCTTTCTTCCTTTCCTTGGCCCACCATTGTTCCAAGTTTATGTTAGCTCTCATGTCAAAAGGAGCTTTACCGATGACATGACTACCAATTGGGCATGGTTTTGTAAAACTGACTGGATTCTTGAATTTTGCTGACGAAGGCACTTGGGGCACTAATACAATTGACTCATCTTTGTTAGCACTTACAGATAAATCTTCGGTGGCCTCATTTTCCATAGCCCCACTTGTCTCCGCTTTGTCGACATCTTGTGGCGCATCCAGTTGTATATTTGGCTCGGGCTTACCGTCAGTCTCAAAATCCATGTATTGAGGACCATTGGTTGAGGTATTGATGATTTGTTCCATCATATTTTTAATTTCTTTGGATAATGCTTCCTTCCTCAAATTAAAATCTTCGTGGACTTTCAAAACCTTATCTAGGCCAATATCCACCCTCCTCGAAAGTGTCTCAATTCATGCTGACATTATAGGTGGGCATGAGAATTCCGGTGTCTACGTTGGATTTGGAGCATAGTATTGATCTTCATAATTATAGCTCCATGTAAAATTCGGGTGATACCCCCAAGCTTAGTGATAATCGGTATAAGCATAGCTGTTGGGAAAATCACCACCGTAATGTACCGGTTCAACATTGACAGTGCATTGATGACTCGGATGATTGTGAGCATAATAACCACAAGTAATTGATCTATTTTGAGTGCTTTTTGCTTCAAAAGCATCCATCTTCCTTTCAAGTATCTTAATTTGTGCTGAAATTGAAGAAAATACATTAAGTCCATCAATTCCCGTCTCTTTTGGTTCAGTCATATTTGTGTACGACCATTGATCATTATAGCCAACCATGGTGTGCCTCGCAAAGAAGAAAGCATAAAAACAGAAAAATGTTAAACTAAAGCAAAAACAAATTTATATACAAGTTTAAATTAACACCAATTTGATTATAATTAATATCGGAAAAAACACTAGAAAAATAATTCCCCGGCAACGGCGCCAAAAACTTGTTGGTAGGTTTTGCAACCGATAAAACACGCGCAAGTATACGCAGTCAACAAGTAATAAAGAATAAGTAAAGTATCGATCCCACGAAAAATTGTTTCTAATGTTTACCAAGTATTAACCTTTTATCATTTCAATCTTATTTAAACAATGAAAACTTGAGTTGTTTGATTAACTAATTGACAAGCTTTTAAGATAATGAAAATCTAGTATTAACAAGTCTAAGATTATAATTTCCCCCAACACTTCATTTAAATCTCTTATCTCTCTCATTTTCAACTAGTTAATTCACAAGCATTGTTAATCGAGAAATTCACCTTATTCATAAGCCTTAGTGTATGGTCATATGAAAATCACCCATACACGACACATAGGTATATGTTTATCCTACATGCCAACAATCCATTCAATTCCATGAATAATCAACAAGACACACGCCACATAATCTTATACACCACCCACAAGAATCTTGAACTTTTGTATGATATCAAAACTATGTCTCAACACTATAATCCACTTTTCAATTTCATATAGGTGATCAATCAATTATACTTTCAGCATAAATCATGCTAGACATTCAATTCGCAATTTATTACATTAGAATGTTGGTCGAGAACACGAATGTAAAATATGGCCACCTCTCGATGCACCATATTCGTATCACACTAAATCCACAATTGATAGAATGAATGTGAACACCCTAGATGACTAACGCACTATATCTCTATGTGACTTACAATCAAAAAGGGTTGAAGCATAAGTTCTCAATTGGCCACATATGGTGCTTTGGTATATCTCTATCCTAGGCACGAAACTTAAATTCCATCACATGCAAAATTCATAAACACATGCTAGCATAATCAGATCTCAATCTATATTTCCTTTCTCAATTCCATATAGATTATCACATTAATTGATGATCAAGGTAATTAATACATGAAGCGTAAATTATGTTATCCAATTCTAAAATGATAACCAATATCAAAGAGAGATAATTTGATTCAAACTAGGTGTTGGGTTCCATTGAAATCTTAGAATAAAAATCTAGTTCATGGTAGCTACAAATAACATCATATTCAATTTATACATTGATGAGTGGGTTGAAAACCTATGAATCAAGTATGTTTAGCTTGAATTATTGTTAGTTTTTGAGTATTGTTCGTATAATTTCCTTGTGGTTGGTGCTAATTTTGTAGGAATGGAAGCTTAAAAAGGATGAGCTGAAGAAGTTTGCTTGCTGACAGGATGGCGCGGGGCGCGCGACTTTAATGAAGAAATTGGCGCGGGCCGCGCTAGTCTGTCCGTGAAGATGCTGCATATGTGGCGCGGGGCGCGCTGTTTGTTAAGGGAAAGTGGCGCGGGCCGCGCCATGCTGACGAATTTGAATTATGAAGAGACTTTTGTTTCCTTGTGAGGATTGGAGTTGATTTAATGAAGGATTTCTACTTACCTATTGTAATAGGGTTTTAGTTAGCTATAAATACATTGATATAATTCTGGTTTAGGGGGACTTATTCATAGATTGAACTTTCAGAGCTGAGCAAGGAGATTGGAGAGCAAGCATCATGAGGAATTCAGAATTGAAGAGCTGGAGATAGATTGAGTTTTCTTTTAATCTCTTATCTCTGATTTGTAATTAATTATGATGACTTATTTTGGTATTCTAGTTTTTATTGCCAGTATGAACTAAATTCTTAGTTAAGGCTATAATGGAACCAGTTACATTTATGAATTGATTATCTATTTGAGTCCAATTGTTTAATTGATGGGAGTTGTCTATCTTATTCTATTCTTATTGATTAATTGTTTGGCCGACAATTAGCGGGTTACTTTAGATGAATTCGGGAGATGAAATCTAGGGTTAGAACTGGATAAGATAGCATGTATTCTTAATTATTTGTATGTGTTGAATAATTAGATTTATGAAGTGAATAGGGATATCACTTTGCTGCATGTAACGATTGGAAATTAGAACTTAATGAATTTAATCCTTGAACTTTACATAGGAATATCATAGAGTTAATTGGATTAGATAGAATTATTTGATCACTTGGAAAAGGGCTTATAAATACAATTGAATTTCTGTTAACAACTCCATCGAAGTGAGTAATTGAAAGACATAGATAGATAGATTGATTTATGATACTTAACTGGGGATATTGTAGTCTTAATCATCTTAAATCTGAATTTCAACCTTAGAATTAATTGTCAGTGTTAGTATTTATTTAATTAGTGCTAATCAAAAACCCCAAATTGTGATTGTTTAATAGAATATGCATAATTTAGATTGGCAGTTGGAGATTAAAAACATAGTAATCCTGTGGGTTCGACACTCTTCCTTATCACTTTATTACTTGTTGATCGTGTGTACTTGTGCGTAATTACTGATTGTGAAATTGGGCAACAAGTTTTTGGCGCCGTTGCCGGGGATTATTTGTGTTTATAATCTTCAATATCAGTTTAATTAAGTCTGTTTTAGTTAAGCAAACTTATTTTTCTTTTTCTTTTGTTTCTTCTTGTTCAGGTGTCTTTTGGTTCGTTTATGTAAACGCGATCAAAACAACCGGAACTCGTGCAGTGTGAGGATAATCTTGAGAACAAGCTTCGTCAGTTGAGAAAATTCTGTCGGGAGACACTTGAGAAAGAGAAAATGGATAACGAAGAACAAAAATCATTGAGGGAATATGCTATGCCTAAGATAGATGAGATCAAATCTAGTATCACGAGACCAGTCATCACCGCTAATTCCTTCGAAATTAAGCTGGGAACAATTCATATGCTTCAGAATGCGGTACAGTTTGGGGGTTTAGCTAACGATGATCCAAATGAACACTTGGTTAGTTTTTTAGAGATCTGTGATACATTCAAATATCCCAATGTGACAGATGATGCAGTGAGACTACGTCTGTTTCCATTCACACTAAGAGATAAAGCAAAGAGTTGGTTACACTCACTTCTGCCAGGGTCCATCACAACTTGGGATGATCTAGCTCAGAAATTCTTAGCGAAATTCTTTCCGCCAGCTAAGTCGGCTAAGTTGAGAAACGAGATTTCTACTTTTGGGCAACAGCATTGAGAGTCACTATACGAGGCTTGGGAAAGGTTCAAGGAGTTATTGAGAAAATGTCCACATCATGGGCTACCCAAGTGGCTACAAGTTCAGACATTCTACAATGGACTGAATAATGACACTCGAACATGCATTGATGTAGCTGCGGGAGGAGCACTTATGGATAAAAATTTTGATGAAGCTTACACTTTATTAGAGACTATGGCGGCAAATAACTATCAATGGCCGACTTCCAGACTGAATCAACAAAAGGTAGCTGGAGTATTGGAAGTAGATGCGGTCACCGCACTAACAGCTCAGATGGCAGCCATGTCTAAGAAGATTGAAGCTTTGGCAGAATCAAAAGTCCAGCAAGTAGCCTATGTGTGTGAGCTTTGTGCAGGTGCACATCCGACGGAGTATTATGCCATTAATCCGGAATCAGTACAGTTCGTGGGGAGTTATAACAGGCAGCAACAGCCATATCAGAACGTTTATAATCCGGGGTGGAAGAATCATCTGGGATTTTCTTGGAGCAATAACACTCAGACTCAAAATCCAGCTCCAAGATCACAGAATCCCCCAGGTTTCCAGAATCAAGCTCCACAACATGCAGAAAGAAAATCGAGTTTAGAAGAATCGTTGGCAAGGTTTATCATGGCATCTGAGAAAAGAATGAATGATCAAGATAAGCTTTTAACTCAGGTAGATTTGAACGTGAAAAGCCAGGCAGTGTCAACTAGGAACTTGGAAAATCAGCTGGGACAATGGGCTCACGTCTTGAATACTCGACCACAAGGAGCACTTCCAAGCGATATAGAGGTTAACCCAAGAACGGATGGAAAGGAACATTGCAAGGATGTCACCTTAAGGAGTGGAAAAGAGCTCCCTGATGCGGTTAAAGGAAATTCTAAACCAAAAACAGTTGTGGAGAATGAGGATAAGGAAGCCCCGGTGAAAAGTAAGGTGAATGAATTCGAAAAGGTAAAGGACACAGGTTCAGAGGCAAAGTCAAAGGAACTCAAGCCAGATAGTGTAGTACCTCCCGTACCATTCCCTCAAAGATTGCAGAAAGCCAAGCTAGACAAGCAATTTTCCAGATTTTTGGATGTTTTCAAGAAACTGCACCTTAATATACCGTTTGCAGAAGCCCTGGAATAGATGCCCAGTTACGCAAAGTTCATGAAGGATGTTTTGTCAAAGAAGAGGAAATTGGGTGAATTCGAGACGGTGACACTTACCGAGGAGTGCAGCGCAATTTTGCAAAATAAGTTGCCACCTAAACTAAAGGATCCAGGAAGCTTCACTATTCCATGTGTGATTGGTAACCAGTTCTCTGGAATGGCATTGTGTGACTTAGGAGCTAGCATCAATTTAATGCCGTTATCAGTTTACACTCAGCTTAGGCTAAAGGCACCAAAACTGACGAACATCATCTTGCAGTTAGCAGACAGGTCAGTGACATATCCGAGGGGTATTGTGGAAGATATTTTTGTTAAGGTTGATAAATTCATCTTTCCGGCTGATTTCATCGTTTTGGATTACGAAGAGGATAAGGAGATCCTCATCATTTTAAGTCGTCCATTCTTAGCAATAGGAAGAACGTTGATAGATGTACAAAAAGGTGAATTAACAATGAGAGTTCAAGATCAGGAAGTCACCTTTAATGTGTTTAAATCGATGAAATTTCCTACGGAGGGCGAGGAATGCTTACGGATAGACCTGCTTGATGAAATCGTGAATGAACAAACCATTGCAATTATGATTGAAGATCCATTAGAAGCTGCACTAGTTGGGATAGATACTTTTGATGATCCAGAGGAGTGGGATTATGACAAGGTTCTAGACTCATTACCTATTCCTCGAAAATTTAGCAGGCAATTTGATGTACTTGACCGGCCAAACGAAGGAGAAAAGAGGTCCAAACCGTCAGTGGAAGAGCCACCTGTGCTTGAGCTTAAACCTCTTCCATCTCATTTACGGTATGCTTATTTAGGAGACTCGGACACACTACAAGTAATAGTTTCTGCACATTTGAATGAATCTCAAGAAGAAAAACTATTAAAGGTTTTGCGTGAGTATAAAACAGCAATTGGGTGGACAATAGCAGACATCAAGGGAATCAGTCCGTCGTTTTGCTTGCACAAAATTCTGCTTGAAGAAGGAGCGAAACCGGTTATTGAGCAACAAAGAAGATTGAATCCGATCATGAAGGATGTAGTGAAGAAGGAAATCATCAAGTGGTTAGATGCCGGTATTATCTATCCGATTTCAGATAGTTCGTGGGTGAGTCCTGTATAATGTGTTCCTAAAAAGGGGGGGATGACAGTGATTGAAAACGAGAATAATGAACTCATTCCTACAAAAACAGTTACAGGTTGGCGAGTGTGTATGGATTACCGCAAGTTGAACAAGGCTACTCGCAAGGATCACTTCCCACTGCCATTTATTGACCAGATGTTGGATAGGTTGTCCGGTCATCAGTTTTATTGCCTTCTTGACGGTTATTCAGGATATAACCAGATAGTCATAGCTCCGGAGGACCAGGAGAAAACGACTTTCACATGCCCTTATGGAACGTTCGCATTCCGGAGAATGTCTTTCGGGTTATGTAATGTATCGGCTACATTCCAGCGATGCATGATGGCTATCTTCTCGGATATGGTTGAGCAGAATTTGGAGGTATTTATGGATGACTTTTCTGTATTCGGTGACAGCTTTGATTTGTGTCTTGGTAATCTCATCTTAGTGTTGAAGCGTTGTGTGGAGACAAATCTGGTCCTTAATTGGGAAAAATACCACTTTATGGTACAAGAAGGAATTATCTTGGGGCACAAAGTATCCGAAGCAGGTTTAGAGGTGGATAGAGCGAAGATCGAAACCATTGAAAAGTTACCTCCACCGACCTCCGTGAAAGGTGTTAGAAGTTTTCTCGGACATGCAGGATTTTACCGTCGTTTCATCAAGGACTTCTCAAAAATTTCAAAACCATTGTGTTCACTACTTGAGAAAGATGTTCCCTTCAAGATGGATCAAGCTTGCATCGAAGCCTTTAAAGTGCTGAAAAAGAAGTTAATCACAACCCCGGTCATAGTTGCTTTTGATTGGACTCTACCTTTTGAGTTGATGTGTGACGCAAGTGATTATGCAGTAGGAGCTGTGTTGGGACAGCGAAGGGACAAGATTTTTCACACCATTTACTACTCAAGTAAGACACTCACTAAAGCTCAATTGAATTACACTACTACAAAGAAAGAGTTGCTTGCAGTAGTATTTGCCTTTGACAAGTTTCGAGCATATCTGATTGGAACCAAGGTGATAGTCTACACTGATCATTCAGCTATCAAGTACTTGATTACAAAAAAGGATGCCAAACCTAGGTTGATTCGATGGGTCCTCTTTTTGCAAGAATTTGACTTGGAGATTCGAGATAGGAAAGGTACGAAGAATCAAGTGGTTGATCATCTTTCAAGGTTAGAGAACGTCGACATGCAGAAAAAAAATGATGTGGTAATCAATGAATCGTTTCCAGATGAACAGTTGTTTGGTATCAACACCGAAGTTCCTTGGTATGCTGATTATGTGAATTTCCTAGTCAGTAATGTTCTTCCGCAAGATTTTACTTTTCAGCAAAGAAAGAAATTTCTCCATGATGTCAAACAGTACTTCTGGGATGAGCCATTCCTCTTCAAAACTTGCGCGGATCAAATGATACGACGTTGTGTGCCACAGGAAGAAATGGAGAGTATATTGACTCATTGCCATTCGTCAGATTATGGAGGACATTATGGAGGAGAAAGAACTACAGCAAAGGTGCTACAGTCAGGATTTTTCTGGCCCTCGTTGTTCAAGGATGCTCATCTTTTTGTTCTAAAGTGCGACAGATGTCAAAGGGTTGGAAATATTTCGAAGCGGCATGAAATGCCTCTCAACACTATCCTTGAAGTTGAACTATTTGACGTATGGGGTATTGACTTTATGGGGCCGTTTTCGTCGTCATTCAACAATCAGTACATACTTTTGGCTGTGGATTACATGTCAAAATGGGTTGAAGCACTTGCATTACCCACCAATGATGCCAAAGTGGTTCTACGGTTCTTGTAGAAGCATATTTTTACTCGATTTGGTACACCGAGAGCCATAATCAGTGACGAAGGTACTCATTTTTGCAATAAGCAGTTCACTAGGTTGTTAGCTAAGTACGGAGTCAAACACCGGATTGCTACGGCTTATCACCCCTAAACGAATGGCCAAGCTGAGGTGTCGAATTGAGAAATTAAGCAAATTCTGGAGAAAGTGGTAAACCCGACTCGTAAGGACTGGGCGATGAAATTAGACGATGCTTTATGGGCGTATCGCACAGCTTATAAGAATCCCATTGGAATGTCGCCGTATCGCATGGTTTATGGGAAAGCCTGTCATTTACCGGTTGAACTTGAGCATAAGGCCTATTGGGCAATTCAGAAGTTGAACCTTGATCTTCAAGCTGCTGGTGAGAAAAGGTTGCTCCAATTGAACGAGATGGAGGAATTTCGTCATCACGCCTATGAGAATGCTAAGCTGTACAAAGAAAAAGTCAAAAGGTGGCATGACAAACGGATAGTTGATCAAAAATTCGAACCAGGACAAGCTGTGCTATTGTTCAACTCAAGATTGCGGTTATTTCCTGGGAAGCTGAAGTCTAGATGGTCAGGTCCTTTCATTATCACTGTTGTAGGTTCTCACGGAGCAATTGAAGTCGAAGAACCCAACTCAAAGCGCACATTTAAAGTCAATGGTCAGCGACTCAAACATTATTGGGGAGGCGATGTGGACCGGCAAGCATCAGTTATTCACCTCTCTTCTCCTGATCAAACTGCAGACTAATACCGCTGAGAAAGTCGGGCTGACGACTATAAACCAAGTGCTTGATGGGAGGCAACCCAATCATGTTACTTTATTACTTTCATAGATTTAGTATAGTTAATAATCTGTTTTTAGGAGTAGTTCAATTTGTTTTTGTTTGAAATCATTCTTAAAGTCTTTCTTGGTTGAACTTATTTATGATGTTATTCTGTGGACCAGGGATAAAATCTATGGGAATGTAATGGAAAACCACAAAAAAAGGGGACAGAGCAGAGCGGGGCGCACCAGTTATGATTCAAAGTCAGCGCGGGGCGCGCTAGTGTTGCAGATTGTGTGAGGCAGAACAGCGCGGGGCGTGCTAACAATACATAGCAAACGGCGCGGGGCACGCTAGTGTGACAGAGTCTGGGGCAGGGATGACGCGCAGGCCGCGCCACTTTTACAAAGCAAACGGCGCGGGGCGCGCCAATCGGTAAATTCAGAATAAAATAAGGGTCCCGTCCCTTTCTTTCATTCCTAATCCAATTCAAATTCATAACCCTCCTACTCCCTTTCAAAAACCGACTCCTTACCCCATTCCAATTCACAATCTAATTCTTAACCCTACCCACAATCTATAAATTCTAATTCTAAACCAACTCAATTAATCATAGCATCTCTCCTATTCACTCCCAATTCCCACTTGGTCTCTCCAACTTCTCTCAATTGATTGACACCACCACTTCTGACGGATTGTTTTGACGGGTATTCATACTTTGCGACAAGGTCTCGAGGCTACATTACATCGGGGTCAGTCTTGTAGAGATTTCCTTAGTGAGGTAACACGGTTTTGTGAGTTTCATATATTTGCTACACTATAGTGTTTTGGATTGCTTTGTTGCTTCATCTTGTTGGCAATTGTTTGGATATCTTGGGGTTATTGAGTTAGAACAAGGGTTTGCATGGTGTGTTTTCAATTTTGGGATATTTGTTGGTACAAAAGAGACTAAGTTGGAGGGCATTTGTGTACGCCCACCAAGTGTTTATGTTTTTGCCTCAACCACATTCTAGTTGTTTTGGAACAAAGCTTGTGCATCTAAGTCAGGATGTCAACCAAACGACAACGAGGGGAAGGTTCTCGTGTGCGGCCACGATTCGATGCTTCCAGATTTGTGAATGAGGCTACTGAGGCACGTTTCAATAAGGTTATTAACAAGAAAACTCTAGTTCTGGAACGTGGGTTGAAACCGGATGCTAACCTAAATGGAGATATGACACTTATGATTGTTGAGCGCAACTGGTTTCAATTAGTTGAGCAGCCCCAACCCGCTATGTTATCTATTGTTAAGGAGTTTTATGCAAATGCAATTGCACATGTTAACCGGGTGGTGATGGTTCGGGGTAGGACGGGTTCGTTTGCCGCCGCTGCTATCAATGATTATTTTGGGTTGCCAACTCCTTCTGATTTATGTTATGAGGATCATTTGCCAGACTTGGACACGTTGATTAAGCAGCTTTGCAAGCCGGGTACACAGTGGGTAACGAAAGCTGACACCGATATCAAAAGGACTTTCCCGCACTCCGCGCTTAGTAAATATGGAAAGGCGTGGTATGCGTTCATCTATGCTCGACTAATGCCAACACGTCACCAAAATGACGTAACCAAGGATCGCGCACGTCTTCTATATGGGATTGTCTACCACCAGTTGGGGCTACATAACGAAGTTGAAATTCTTGAAGTTGACGTGGGTATGTGTATCCAGGAATCTATTGATCGAGTGCTACGAGGCAGTACTACAGGGGGTTTATTGCATGGATTTTTGATCACTGATTTGTGTCGTAAAGCTGGGGTCTGATGGCATGAGTCTGAGCCTCTCTACTAACCTATGACAATTATCGATCATGCAACTATCGACAAATATAAAGCTTGGGATGGGGCAATGTCGCATCCGCGAGGCATGGGGTACATTGTGAACCGCCAACCCACACCATCAGAGAAGAATGAACCAATTGTTCCTGCGCCTGAGTCATCTAGACGTTTTCAGCGGAAAATGGAAAAGCAAAATTTGAGGTTGGCTCAGCGTCAGGCAACAATGTACACTTACACGGTGGGGCCTTTTACTGCTTTGGCGGCTGTATTTTCTCGCTTTAGCCCTAACACCGATCCTGTTTAGCTACCCAGTCCACCTGTCCTTCCTACTTTTCCCCCTTCTGATGATGAGAGTGATGATGGTGCCGCGTATTCCTCTACTGATACTTCTGACGATGAGGATGAAGAGTCGCGTGCGGACTGACTCGCGAATCAGGGAAGTCCTCTATGCTTCTATTGTTTATTTTTACGTTATGAGGACATAACTTGATTTAAGTTGGGGGGGGGGTAATTCATTTTCATTTGAGCTTTGGGTGTTAGTTTTTAATTTTTGATGATTTTGATGGTTAGGTTTTGTTAGTTCTTAAGCATCGTAGGACAAAGAATTCATAAAAAAAAACACTTCATTTATATAGGATTCTATGTTAGTAGTTTCATGAGTATATGATATTGCATGTTGTTCGAGCATTGAGCTTTGGTAGTATTTTTTTTGGCCAATGATGAGTTTGATGGTTTGATTTGCATGAAACTGAGTAACATGTGCCCGTATGTTTTGATCATAAGATCCTCACTGCATGACTTATGTACTTATTAGCATTTTAGCACATCAATTGATTATCAGTGGCGATTAAGGACTTTATGTGTATCATATCATGGACTATCCACCCGATTATTGATTGAAGGCGAGCACTGGAGAAAGCATAAGTTTGGGGGAATCTTGGAAAATGAAAAAAAAAACAGAAAAGAATAATATTTGTGCATAAGGAATAAAAGTTGACTTCGCTTAACTCTGTGGCCTCTATTACTCAAACAAGTAAGCCCTAGGGGATGTCTTTACACCCAGCGCCCTAAAATCGTCTGGTTTGGGAGTCGTTGGTTGAAAGTTCGTTACATGGGTAACTTTGAAACGCCTAAGGGGGTTGAGCATTGCACGAGTCAGTTAGTGATTAAGTAGTGGGATGGAGCGTAAGACGCACCCACTAATTATTTGATATTATTGCATTGAATCTAGATTCTCTGTTAATTATGTGGATGCCGTGTTTGGTTGATAATTGATGAACGGGTTGGTGGGTACATGGAATTGATCATATAATTAACTTTGAGTTGCTGATATGATGTTGAACTATATACAGAAAAAGAATGGAGTTGTGTCAGTGAGGTTAGGATGAGAGAGATTATATGTGTGCATGATGCATGGTCGATTGTAAAGTCGTTAAGTATCTCTGAGGCATTTGCATAATCTATTCCTAAGGCTCTTGCTCGATATCATTAGTTGCATTGGTAGTTTCATTTGTTTTAGTTTGCTTGGGGACAAGCAATTGTTCAAGTTTGGGGGAATTTGATGAGTGGGTTGAAAACCTATGAATCAAGTATGTTTAGCTTGAATTATTGTTAGTTTTTGAGTATTGTTCGTATAATTTCCTTGTGGTTGGTGCTAATTTTGTAGGAATGGAAGCTTAAAAGGGATGAGCTGAAGAAGTTTGCTTGACAGGATAGCGCGGGGCGCGCGGCTTTAATGAAGAAATTGGCGCGGGCCGCACTAGCCTGTCTGTGAAGATGCTGCACATGTGGCGCGGGGCGCGCTGTTTGTTAAGGGAAAGTGGCGCGGGCCGCGCCATGTTAACGAATTTGAATTATGAAGAGACTTTTGTTTCCTTGTGAGGATTGGAGTTGATTTAATGAAGGATTTCTACTTACCTATTGTAATAGGGTTTTAGTTAGCTATAAATATATTGATATAATTCTGGTTTAGGGGGACTTATTCATAGATTGAACTTTCAAAGCTGAGCAAGGAGATTGGAGAGCAAGCATCATGAGGAATTCAGAATTGAAAAGCTAGAGATAGATTGAGTTTTCTTTTAATCTTTTATCTCTGATTTGTAATTAATTATGATGACTTATTTTGGTATTCTAGTTTTTATTGCCAGTATGAACTAAATTCTTAGTTAAGGCTACAATGGAACCAGTTACATTTATGAATTGATTATCTATTTGAGTCCAATTGTTTAATTGATGGGAGTTGTCTATCTTATTCTATGCTTATTGATTAATTGTTTGGCCGACAATTAGCGGGTTACTTTAGATGAATTCGGGAGATGAAATCTAGGGTTAGAACTGGATAAGATAACATGTATTCTTAATTATTTGTATGTGTTGAATAATTAGATTTGTGAAGTGAATAGGGATATCACTTTGCTGCATGTAACGATTAGAAATTGGAACTTAATGAATTTAATCCTTGAACTTTACATAGGAATATCGTAGAGTTAATTGGATTAGATAGAATTATTTGATCACTTGGAAAAGGGCTTATAAATACAATTGAATTTCTGTTAACAACTCCATCGAAGTGAATAATTGGAAGACATAGATAGATAGATTGATTTATGATAATTAACTGGGGATATTGTAGTCTTAATCATCTTAAATCTGAATTTTAACCTTAGAATTAATTGTCAGTGTTAGTATTTATTTAATTAGTGCTAATCAAAAACCCCAAATTGTGATTGTTTAATAGAATAGGCATAATTTAGATTGGCAGTTGGAGATTAAAAACATAGTAATCCTGTGGATTCGACACTCTTTCTTATCACTTTATTACTTGTTGATCGTGTATACTTGCGCGTAATTGCTGATTGTGAAATTGGGCAATATACATCATGTTGGATTACAAATTAGAAGGGAAATTAGAGATTAAACCATTTTTGATGGATATTCAGATGTTGCTTGTTGGGTTAATGATGATCTCTAGCTCTTCCTCCTTGATTTTGTAATCCTTGATGCTTTAGCTCCTTGGCCTTTGCTTGATATAGCTTGATTTGTCGCACTTTGGCCCTCCTTGGTGATGAATTTGGTAGCTCCCCCCTCTCTTGAATCTGATTTCTGGGGTCTAGCTCTCTCTAAAATGGAGGCTACATATTGTATTTATAGTTCCCCTAGCAAAAACCTAGCTTAGCCCACGAATTTAGACCAAAAATAAGCTGAAATCGCGAAATCAGGCGGATCGGGCGTAGCTGCGCGCAAGGATGCGATGTATACTGAACTCCCTGGATACCGGGCGCAGCTGCGCTGCCCAAATCCACAGATTCTACAGGAAGGGCGCAGCTGCGCCGAAATTGTACTAGGAATGGACGCAGCTGCGCTGCATTTTTTAGCTTTGACGTCTGTTGGAAAAATGGCCATAACTGCTTCGTCCAAACTTAGATTGAGGCAATTCAAGAAGATACGAAACGATGAGAAGTAGCTCTACAACTTTCATAACTGGAGCTTGACGAGATACAGACCATAGCAAGGCTCAAATTGAGCCTGAAGCAACTGCTGCGTAAAATCCATGTCAAATCCAACGGTAAAATGACCATAACTCTCTCATACGAACTTCAAATTGGATGATTGAAGATGTTCTGGAAAGCTAAGATCAAAATCTACAACTTTTGTGCTTTGAGTTTTGAGAGATTCGGATTGGATCATGGGTGAAATTGAGAAACAAGTAGCTGAAATGCCAAATTCACGCCGAAAACGTATTGATCCCAAGGGCTTTTATTTCAATACCTACAAAACAATGTAAAAACACATAAAAGCACACAAATACATATAAAAGTAATACAAAATTATATTACACAATAATAAGATGAAAACACATAAAACCAAACGAAATAGCTAAAGACTTACAAATTATCAAGGCTAAAAGTACCCAACTTGTGTATATAAAACACACTCATCAATAGAACGTCTGACCTGTCCCATATCATCGGGGTACGTCCACACCTTATCCTGGATATTCTCTATGGAAGTCAGGTAGGCGAAGTTCATCATATCAGCCTTTCTTTTCACCCCCTTTGCCTCTAGATCGAGGTTGAAAGCCTGCTCCTCGGCTCTCTGCCTCCTGTCAATCTCCTCATCCCACAAGTTATTCAACTCATGGTTCTCCACCTCCAGCTCCCCAGTTTTATTCACATAGTATTGGGCCTTGAGTTCGGTCGCCTCCAGTTGGGTATGTAACTTTGTGTTTTGGTTCACGAGCTGGTGAACCAATACTCCTAACTGTGCCAATCCCTCCTAAAGCTCAAGATTGACATACTCATCATCCGACCCATCCCAGTGCTCAGACGGATCCTCATCAGAATCAATCTCTACCTCTGGGTCACTCTCTATTGGTACTACCGGTACTGGCTCTAGTATCGGCTTAGGTGCCATCTGGGCTGGAGCGATTAGCTCCTCATATATAACTGGTATATCTCTACTATCATCATCACCTGACATCTACAATAAAACTAATATCTGATTAGCACATAGCATTAAATATATTACATATAACAAATAACAGTTGAATTTATGTTATTTTTACTTCTTTATACCTCTTTTAGATGAATTTCCTCAATCCATCTCTATACAAACTCTATATGAGTTTATTTCTTTTCCTTATCTCTAATTCTTCTAAGGTTATAGCCTAAGTTAATTGTTAGGTATGTATAAAACGCGAACATGCAATCAAATTACATAAATAAAGCGGAAGCGCGATAAAATGAGATTTTAAAATCTTATACAAACCATCACCATGATCTTTCTTTATGCACAATTATTAATTAAACGAAAGAATTGAAGAATAAGAATTATACCCTTGTAGAATTCTAGCTTCCTCAGGTACAAGTTCACCTCCAATTCCTTCGCGTTCTCTTTAAATTCCACTGATTAAATTCCTTCCTTTGATCAACGTTAGCTACCCAAGTGTTTGGCCTCTAGAGGTGATCCACCAAGGAATAATATTTGTTCAGAAGTTGGGTGTTGGGAAAACCCTAGTTTCTATCTCTATAGAAATTGTAAGTACTCTCCACAATTCTTATGCAAGAGTGTGTAACCCTAATCTATGATAAGACTTCTCTTATTTATAGATGTAGGAAAAACCCTCCCCTAAACTATTTAGGATTAGGGTTTCTATTCTAATTAAACTCCTTTAATTAAACTCCTAATCTAATTAGGAATTCATGAGAGAGTACTTCTATTAATTAATTCTCAATCCCTTTTAGGAATTAAATAATAGTAATAGTAATAATAATAATAATAAGACTCCTCTTATTAATTTATATTTAATATTTCTAAAATATTAAATAATAAATATTAAGCTATTTAATTTATTCTATCTCCATAGATTAAATTAAATACACTTAACTTATTATTACAATTATGCCATTTACTTCTTAAATAAATATTTTTCTTTTGCGGTGTGACCCTTTAGGTTTTCTATATTAAACCGATTATGAATAAATCAATTAGAACAATTCTAATTATATTTAAATAAATAAATTAAACTATTTAATTCATTTAAATAAATAATATTTATTTTACAATAAGGGTAAGCCCCCTTAGCGATCAACGACTTTCTAGATAATATAGATTTCAACATTTAATCACAAAAAGAACCTTTCAGTACATAGTTACCGTACAATTCAATCCTTCTACCATACAATGTCCCAATTAAATATAAGACATGGAACTACTATCAAGTCTTATTTTATTTAATTATATGTATTTCGATTCCCAAATGCACAACTCTAAATAATGCAAATTAGAAACTCCTTTCTAATTTCATTCTGCCTTGGCCAAGGACTACTGAGTTGTCATTTATCAAATCATATAGGACATTCATATCTTTTACTAGACATGGTAGATTCTTTGTTGATTATTCACCTATCTCCATGTACAACTTATTATACCCAATCATACCCTTTGATATACCCTAAATGTCTTAAGGGATATGTCAAAGTATAACTCATTATACATAAGATACCATGATGATCTCAAGTCCAAGGATCACTTGTACTACTATCACTAGAGGAATTTCTATTGACAGCCAAGTAAAATTCCATTAGGTATTCCTTAGCGAGCCACGTTCAGTGAACTTATTCTCCAATAAGCACCTACATACTTGCTTTAGTGTCTCTACACAAATGATTATGAGATCAACCATTCTCTTCCTAAGAGCAAGCAACGTATGTACTAATCTATCCGGATTCACTAATCCCCTTTTTAGTAATCCAACGATTAGGAACAATTTTAGTTTGTGAGCTATCTTGAATTTAGATCTCATTAGCATGATCACCACCATGATTCTAAAAGCATTGCTCAAAACTATGTGTTTATCACATTTAATATAGCAACACTATGTAGATAATATAAAATTCCTTTTAAGAAAATCAATTCTTTTATTAATAAATGAATAAGATTTTAAAGTATATGCTACAACATATCAAATATGATTGACTTGTGTGCATACTACTTTCAATCTCCCACTTGCACTAAAGCCAATCACCATGGTATCTAATACCCATCTTCAATAAATGACAATCAAACTACTGTTGTGTTAAAGTTTTAGTAAATGGATCTGCAATGTTGTTTTGAGAGTCCACACGCTTCAGGGTGACATCTCCTCTTTCAATGATCTCTCTAATCAAATGAAATCGCCGCAACACGTGTTTGGATTTCTGATGAGACCTGGGTTCCTTTTCCTGTGCAACAGCTCGGTGTTGTCACAGAATAAAGGTACGACTCCTCTAATGCTAGGAACCACTCCAAGTTCAGTTATGAACTTCTTCATCCAAACAGTTTCCTTTGCAGCTTCACTTGCAGTTATGTACTCTACCTCTGTCACTGAATCAGCAACTGTTTGCTGCTTGGAACTTTTCCAACTCACTGCGCCACCGTTTAAGGTAAATATATACCCTGAAACGGATTTACTGTCATCTTGGTCCGTTTGAAAACTTGAGTCTGTATAGCCCTCTACTTTCAATTCAAACCCACCGTAGATAAGAAATACATCCTTAGTTTTTCTCAAGTACTTTAGGATATTTTTCACTTTCTTCAAGTGCTCTTCTCCTGGATTTGACTGATATCTGCTTGTTACACTAAGTGCATGAGCGACATCTGGTCTAGTACATATCATACCATACATGATAGATCCTATTGCCGAAGCGTAAGGAATCTTACTCATACGGTCTCTCTCTTCAGGTGTCTTTGGGGCCTGTTTCTTGGAGAGATGTATTCCATGGCTTATCGGCATGAGTCCTCTCTTGGAATCTTCCATGCTAAACTTCTTTAGCATCGAGTCAATGTACTTTCCTTGGGTCAAGCCAAACATCCCTTTAGATCTATCTCTATAGATCTTTATCCCCAAAATATAGGATGCCTCACCCAAGTCCTTCATGGAGAAGTGTTTAGATAACCAAATTTTGATCGACTGTAGCATAGGAACATCATTCCCTATCAGTAATATATCATCTACATATAATACTAGTAATGAAACAGCGCTCCCATTAACCTTCTTGTACACACACGATTCATCCTTATTTTTGATAAAATCAAACCTTTTGATTATCTCATCAAAATGGATGTTCCACCTTTGAGAAGCTTGCTTCAATCCATAAATAGATCGTTGTAGCTTACAGACTTGGTTTGTTCTAACCATTGAAACAAAACTCTCTAGCTGTATCATATATACATTCTCCTCAAGCTCTCCATTGAGGAAGGCCGTTTTCACGTCCATTTGCCAGATTTTGTAATCATAATAAGCTGCAATTGTAAGCAAAATCTGAATGGTCTTGAGCATAGCTACTGGTGAGAAGGTTTCATCATAGTCAACTCCTTATCTTTATTTGAAACCTTTTGCAACCAATCGGGCCTTATAAGTCTCTACCTTGCCATCCGCTCCAATCTTTCTCTTAAAGACCCATTTACACCCAATAGGCTTAATGCCCTCAGGTGGTGAAACCAAAGTCCATACTTGGTTTTCATACATGGAGTCCATCTCGAATTTCATGGCTTCTAGCCATTTCTCTGAGTCTTTTCTACAAATAGCCTCTTCGTAAGTCAATGGATCATCATCATCTATGATGTGTACCTCATCATCATCCTCTATGATGAATTCATACCTATCAGGTATCTTCGGTACTCTTCCAGATTTACGAATAAGTTGTGGTACAGTAAGTTCTTCCACTTAGTCAGGCACCTGACTTTGATCCGTAGTGTTTTGTGGTTCTTGAACTTCTTCAAGATATATATCTTACTCCCACTGACCCCTTCAAGGATAAACTTCTTTTCCAAGAAGGCAGTGTATTTCACAACAAACACTTTTTGATCAGTAAGATGATAGAAATAATATCCTAAACTTTCTTTAGGATATCCCACAAATATACACTTATCGGATCTAGTCTTCAGCTTATCATGCTCAAACCTTTTGACATAAGCTAGACAACTCCAAGTCTTAACATGCTTAAGACTAAGTTTCCTCCCTGTCCATAATTCATATGGGGTCTTTGGGACGGATTTGGTAGGTACCTTATTAAGTAAGTATCCAGCCGTTTGTAGGGCATAACCCCAGAAGGATACTGGAAGGTCGGTATAACTCATTATGGAACGAACCATGTCCAACAATGTTCGATTTCTCCTTTCAGATACACCATTTAACTGTGGAGTCCCTGATGGAGTCCATTGTGGGATTATACCATTTTCTTTGAGACAACTTAGAAACTCATTGGTCAAGTATTCCCCTCTTCGATCCGATCAAAGAATTTTAATACTCTTACCAGTTTGCTTCTCTACTTCACTTCTGAATTGTTTAAACTTTTCAAATGATTCAGACTTGTATTTCATTAAATACACATATCCAAATCTAGAATGTGTTAGGTTTGTATATAACGCAACCATGCAATCAAATTACATAAATAGGGGGGAAGCGTGATAAAAACGGATTTTAAAATTTTTCATACAAACCATCACCATGATCTTTCCTTGTGTTCAATTATCAATTAAACGAAGGAGAAAGAGAACAAAAATTATACCCTTATAGATCAAAGCTTCCTCGGGTACAAGTTCACCTCCAACTTCTTCGCGTTCTCCTTGAATTCCACCAACTAAATTCCTTTGCTTGATCAACGTTAGCCACCCAAGTGTTTGGCCTCTAGAGGTGATCCACCAAGGAAGAATAGTTGTTCAAGAAGATGGGTGTTGGTAAAACTCTAGTTTCTATCTCTATAGAAATTGCAAGTACTCTCCACAATCTAATGCAAGAGTGTGTAACCCTAATCTATGATAAGACTCCTCTTATTTATAGATGTAGGAATAACCCTTCCCTAAATTATTTAGGATTAGGGTTTCTATTATAATTAAACTCTTTTAATTAAGTATGCTCCTAATCCAATTAGAAATTCATGTGAGAATACTTCTATTAATTAATTCCCAATCCCTATTAGGAATTAAATAATAGTAATAGTAATAATAATAATAAGACTTCTCTTATTAATTTATATTTAATATTTTCAAAATATTAAATAATAAATATTAAGCTATTTAATTTATTCTATCTCCATAGACTAAATTAAATACACTTAACTTATTATTACAATTATGCCATTTACTTCTTAAATAAATATTTTCCTTTTGCGGTGTGACTTTTTAGGTTCTCCATATTAAACCGGTTGTGAATAAATCAATTAGAACAATTCTAATCTTATTTAAATAAATAAATTAAACTATTTAATTCATTTAAATAAATAATATTTATTCTACAATAAGGATAAGCCCCCTTAGCGATCAACGACTTTCCAGATAATATAGATTTCAACATTAATCACAAAAGAACCTTTGAGTAAATAGTTACCGTACAATTCAATCCTTCTACCATACAATGTCCTAATTAAATATAAGACATGGATTTACTGTCAAGTCTTATTCTATTTAATTATATGTATTTCGATTCCCAAATGCACAACACAAATTAATGCAAATTAGAAACTCCTTTCTAATTTCATTCTGCCTTGGCCAAGGACTACTGAGTTATCATTTATCGAATCACATAGGACATTCACATCTTTTACTAGACGAGGTAGATTCTTTGTTGATCATTCACCTATCTCCATGTACAACTAATTATACCCAATCATACCCTTTGATATACCCATAAGGTCTTAAGGGACATGTCAAAGTATAACTCATCATACACAAGATACTATGATGATCTCAAGTCCAAGGATCACTTGTACTACTATTACTAGAGGAATTCCTATTGACAGGCGAGTAAAACTCCATTAGGTATTCCTTAGCGAGCCACGTTCAGTGTACTTATTCTCCAATAAGCACCTACATACTTGCTTTAGTGTCTCCACATAAATGATTATGAGATCAATCATCCTCTTCCTAAGAGCAAGCAACGTATGTACTAATCTATCCGGATTCATTAATCCCTTTTTTAATAATCCAACGATTAGGAACGATTTTAGTTTGTGAGTTATCAAGAATTTAGATCTCGTTAGCATGATCACCATCATGATTTTAAAAGCATTGCTCAAAACTATGGGTTTATCACATTTAATATAACAACACTATGTAGATAATGTAAAATACCTTTTAAGAAAATCAATTCTTTTATTAATAAATGAATAAGATTACAAAGTATATGCTATATCATATCAAATATGATTGGCTTGTGTGCATGCTACTTTCAATCTCTCACTTGCACTAAAGCCAATCGCTATGGTATCTAATACCCATCTTCTCTAAGTGATGATCAAACTGCTGTTGTGTTTAAGGTTTAGTAAATGGATCTGCAATGTTGTCTTGAGAGTCCACACGCTCTAGGGTGACATCTCCTCTTTCAATGATCTCTCTAATCAAATGAAACCGCTACAACACATGTTTGGGTTTTTGATGAGACCTGAGTTCCTTAGCCTGGGCAACAGCTTCAGTGTTGTCACAGAATAAAGGTACGGCTCCTCTAATGCTAGGAACCACTCCAAGTTCAGTTATGAACTTCTTCATCCAAACAACTTCCTTTGCAGCTTCACTTGCAGCTATGTACTCTGCCTCTATCACTGAATCAGCAACTATTTGCTGCTTGGAACTTTTCCAACTCACTGCGCCACCGTTTAAGGTAAATACGTACCCTGAAACGGATTTACTGTCATCTTGCTCCGTTTGAAAACTTGAGTCTGTATAGCCCTCTAGTTTTAATTCAGACCCACCGTAGACAAGAAATGCATCCTTAGGTCTTCTCAAGTACTTTAGGATGTTTTTCACTTCCTTCAAGTGCTCTTCTCCTGGATTTAACTAATATTTGCTTGTTACACTAAGTGCATGAGCGACATCTGGTCTAGGACATATCATACCATACATGATAGATCCTATTGCCGAAGCATAAGGAATCTTACTCATACGGTCTGTCGACGCCGGGAGGGTCGCTTCGGCTGCTAATTATTACCCTTTCCAATTTTAGCCTTTTTATCAAATGATTTTTGGAAAAGGTCGGCACTAATGTCGACGGGGTTTTGAAAGATCATTTTTTATGATGAGCCAATTGACCACAGTCGCCAGTTGGTATATTTGAAATGGATGTACCAACTCATCCGAGTTTCATTTTATCGTAAATCGCTGGCTCATATGTGACTCTGAATTAATTGGTCTGCTAACCGAGATTCATAGAGTTTGGGGGCTTGCTTAAGCGAGGGGAAGGTGTTAGGAACCCCCCGACTTCCGTGAAACACGGTTACCGCACTCTTGATGCTTTTCCTGTCCTTTAATTTCTGAAATGTGTGTGTGCGCGCGTGTGTGCCTATATGAATGTGGTGATGAGTTTGCATGAAGAAACCATTTGGTTTTTTATGAAAAAGTCGTGCTTTAATTTGAGAAGGCTTTAGAATATCTTTCGGCCTATACGAGAAAACTTTATGAGAAAGGTATGATTTTAATTGTCAAAAGATGCAAGATTTTCATTAGGTGTCGTTTTGGCAAAACAAGAGTTTTTTAAACCTTCGTCAAAATAGGAATCAGGACCTATACGTTGCTTTCGTAAATAAAATGACGGGCAACCTCTAGGATCCTTTTAACCCTATGCACAAAGATTTAATAAAACATTATTTATTTTTTATAAAACCATTTTATGTGATGTTTGAAAATGACTTTTTCTTTAGCCTTCTCGTTTAAATAGGAATCGACATTCATTCGCACTTCCAATTTTAAGCCTCGTGGTGCCAATAACCTAATTTGATTGATTTTATGGAAATCTTCATCGTTTAGCTTTGAAATCAATTTTTTGTGTCGTAAATCAAATCAAGCATTAAAATGCGTGGGGGCTATTCATGGGCATGTGAGCCATCAAAATAACCCCAACGCCCACAATCGCATATTTCACTATTACGGGGCCTTAAACCCGATTTTCGACTTGATATCGTTTTAAGGCCCGATAATTACATGTTTACAATAAAAGGTATATCGATCCTACTACATACACCCATAAATGTCCATCATCAGATTTAGACCACGGGGTCGCGCACCTAGGCTCACATCCGAAATTGCTACATACCCACAAAATGGATACTACAAAAATTAAACAACACCGGTTGCCTAACACATCACAATATCCTAAAATGGCAATCTAAATACATTACGCGTAATACATTACCATAACGAGCTAAAAAATTCACCAAATGGATATCATCGGGCCATTAGGAAGAATTTTGTTCCGTTGGAACCCTCACTAATAAACCCTAATCCATGTATGCTCAACAATATCCACAAAAAAACTACGTTTAATATAATCCGAATGATAAAATTTAACAAAATGATGCAATAAAACTGCTATATAAAAAAAAAGGTTCTTCACCTTATAAATGACACCACGACGTGTATAAACTCGTATATTAATTAGATTAAAAAGTGTATATAATACAATCTAATCAAATGGGTATAAATCCTCACTTTTCCTCTATTTTTCTCTCCTTTCCCGCTGCTGATTTAGTGCTATTTCTTCCTCTCTTTTTCTTCTCTTTACTGCCGTTTCAACTCCCTGTATGCCAAATGAAGAAATGCGTTGATAAAGGCTGACCAGAGGCAGCCGCAAATTGATTTGCGGCTGGCCGCAGATTGATCTGCGGCTGGCCTCGGTTTCTCCGTGCCCACCGCGGACTTCAGCCCGTCGCGCACTTCAGTTTTATTTTAATCATTGGCCGCAGATCAATCCGCGGCTGGCTGGGCTGATTTTCTCAATTTTCGTACTGCACCTCGATTCTCGTGTCGTACTATTGGTTTTCGCTGAGAGGCTTATATTTTACAGTCCGGGAACCGCTGGGAAATGTGCCATATCATTTCGCTTTAATCGTTGTCATGTCGGCTTTGATCGCACGTCGTTGCGGTGGCTCTGAGTGTTCGTACTTATGTCTACCTTTCGTTCTCGTAGGTTGGGTTAATTGACGATTTTGCCCTCCTGTCAGGGTTAGTATACGAAGTGCAAAATTTGGATGTCTATAGCTGCCCCTCTTTATCATGTTTATGAAATGTTAAATGAAATGAACATGATAAAGAATTAGACACCCGATGCATGAATGGCAGTACATTTATGATGCAACACATATAGCTTATGATGCAGCACAAGATGTAAGGCATGCAAAATTTCGTAAAGGCGTCAATGCATCATGCAATCGTAAATTTATTGTGAGTATGGATCTCAACAGGACTCAATCGCTAATCGCATCGTTGTTATCGGGTTCCGTCTCTAACAGGTCGTTGCTATGATCGTTATCGCAAATGTCGTGCTCCGTCTCGTAATCGTCATCGTCTTGGAACTGTCGTCGCCTTATAACTGTCGGGTCTCGTATCCGATCAGTCGTCTCGTAGATGTGGGGTCTAGTCTCCGATTGATCGTCTTGTCTGTATCGGTTCTCGTCTCCGATTGGTCGACTCGTCTATATCGGTTCTCGTTTCCGATTGGTCGACCCGTCTGCACCGGGTCTCGTTTTCGGTTGATCGTCCCGTTGGCACCGGGTCTCGTTTTCGGTTGATCACCTCGTTGGCACTGGGTTTCGTTTCCGGTTGGTCGTCTCGTCGGCACCGGGTCTCATCCCCGGTTGATCGACTCGTCTATATCGATTCTCGTCTCCAATTGGTCGACTTGTCTGCACCGGGTTTCGTCTCCGGTTAATCATCTCGTTGGCACCAGGTCTCGTCTCCGGTTGGTTGATTCGTCGGCACCGGGTCTCGTCTCCGGTTGATTAATTCGTCTGTATCGGTTCTCGTCTCCGATTGGTCGACTCGTCTGCACCGAGTTTCGTCTCCGGTTAATTGTCTCGTCGGCACCGGGTCTCGTCTCCGGTTGATTGATTCGTCTGCACCGGGTCTCGTCTCCGGTTGATTGGTTCGTCGGCACCGGGTCTCGTCTCCGGTTGATTGATTCGACTGTATCGGTTCTCGTCTCCGATTGGTCGACTCGTCTGCACCGGGTTTCATCTCCGGTTAATCGTCTCGTCGACACCGGGTCTCGTCTCCGGTTGATTGATTCGTCTGCACTGGGTCTCGTCTCCGGTTGATTGGTTCGTCGGCACTGGGTCTCATCTCCGGTTGATTGATTTGACGTGTTCCATACCCGATTGGTTGAAACCTCGTATTTTTAAGTCAAATGGATTTGAAATTGATCAATTTTTGCAAAGGAGGAAAAAGGAGGGAAACAAGGCCTAGCCGCAGATTGATCTGCGGCCAAGATCGAGTTTTCTTAACCGATCGCCCCTTCCCAGATCTGTCGTTTTCAGCCCTTTTCAACTGTTGCTTTTCGCGATTTTTCAACCCCATACGTCCTTTTTGCCGGCTTTTTCAACTTTTTCGCAAAAACCGCTCCGGTTAGGTCGATCTACACGCTACGGGTAACATTTTGACCGATTGTTTTCTTATTTCGTCAATGTATCGCTATACATTTGGCTATTTTGCATGTTTAGAGATAGAAATGTATGCTTTGAAATGCTATGCCATGTATCATTGCATGTATATGTTATGTCTCAACTGTGCGAGTCATATTCTATGCTCATGATGCGGGTCATACATACTTGTCATTTTTTTTGAATGAGAGCATGTATTATGGTCATTTTCATGTTACAATTAACCATATAAAATGCCATTTTGATCTGTTGTGGCTTGGGTTAATTTGAAAACATGTCTGGCTATGCATGGGATGCTTGTTTTATAGACGAAACTCTGCCGAAATTTCGGAAAAACTGGAATCCCATCAAAATCTAATTCATGCATATATAGTAACCATGCATCATGCTGCATTAATTCTATGATGAAGATAGGTAGATAAAATGTTTCATGACACAATTCGAAATATAATGTACCTCCCTCTTTGATTGTGTCATTCCCAGCTATGGATCCTGACGCTCCCAGCAGCTCCACTGCACCTCGTGCTTCGGGCGTTCGCCACCGTAGGGCTGTGCCTGCCCCAGTCTTGCCTCGGACTCGCCAGGCTCGTCGATTGGCGGAGGCTGTTGTCCGGCCTGATCATCCTGAGGTTGACGAGGCCGTTCTTCCGGACACTGAGGCAGATGGGCCTTCCTCTGGCACACCAGCTCCCTCTTCTCGCTGCGTTTTGCCCGGCGCCTCTGTTCAGGTGCCCGATCTGTTGGGTCGAGATCTCAGTCGTCACCCCTCAGCCTCTCTTGTCGCTAATGAGGTATACTCATTACTTCTTTGAATTCATTCTCAATCTCTGCTCGTATCCGGACTGATCCATTAGTGATTGCCACAGGTGCCCGAGTTCACCCAGCCGAGGGGTAACTGGTTCAACATATATTCCCTTTACACAGCACTGCACGCCGATTACCGCACGGTGGTGGACTCCTGGGGTTTCCGTTCTTTCTTCACCATCATTCCCCGTCAGTGTCCATGGGGTTAGATGAGGGCCTTGTCTAAGCGATGGTTCTACCAGACCCAGTCCCTTCATCTCTTGGACTGCGAGGTTGTGCTGACTCCTTGGGATTGGAGGTATATCACCGACATTGAGTTCACCGGGGTCCGTGTTCCCCTAGATCTCGATATCACTCCAGCGGAAGTCCGATCTCTATTGGGTTTCGCCGCCGAGGTCCGGGTCTTCAAGGCTCGCAACATTCGGTCCAGAGCATTGGCTGTTGATGCTGTTGGAGGTATCTATGCGACGCCCTTCCCTGTAGACCGAGTTACTCGTGACATTCTGCTCCGGCGTCTGTTCCTGACTATCATGAGGGGTTGTTTCCTAGGGAACAACTCTTCCACCATTCATTTTAGTGTTGTCAGAGCCATTAGGGACGTAGATCGGATCGGTGATTATGACTGGGGGTCCTTCACTTTTGCCTATTTCCTCCATGGCCTCCGTCTTCGCTCAGAGGGACAGACAGACGCTTGGCTTGGATTTTACCACTTTCTGCTAGTAAGTCTTCTTTTCTTACTGCACTTCCTATCATTTCATTTCCCTTTTCTGCATCTGCCAATTACTCATGTCGTTTCTTGTCTCTGTTCACAGTTTTGGGCGTACGAGCGACTCCCATGCCTGAGGCCTGTGAGGACTCTCGGTCTAGACACCTATCCCAGGGGTCGGCGGTGGCACCACAGTACCTTGGAGGAGGTCCTGGTGTCTGGCAGCTTCGCCCATTGCCGCATTCAGCTGGAGCTGATCACCGCTGCTGAGGTCGTCTGGACTCCTTATCTCTCTGAGCATCTGACTGTGGGGATTACAGATGGATATCCCTCCGGCCCAGAGTTCGCACTTTCCACCCGTCGCCTTACCTTGCAGAGTGTTGAAGGATGGGTGATGTATTTGGGAGAGCGCACATTCAGGTGTGTGACGGGAGAGATCTGTATTCCGCATTCCCTCCCACTTACTACATCCTGGCCAGTGGACTCTCAGCCCTCAGAGATTATGCTGGAGGGAGAGGATGGCCGGACACTTTCTATGGGTCCCAGCACGAGTGAGGCCTTCCGTACCTGGTGGGTGCCCCGAACTATTGGTCCTCAGACTCGGGCCACATTCTTCCTCGGGGATATGGTCCCTAGATCGGTGATGATGACTGATTGGGCTGCCTGTGTTCGGGCTCCTACACATGCTGAGCAGATTGCTACTTTGACCCGCCAGGTTGACCAGCTATCCTTTTATCTTCGGGTGTTAGGCCGGACCCCAGAGGATGCTTATGCGTATGACCCTGATAGTGCGGGTTTCGACGCAGGTCCGAGCTCATCTGATATCTCAGTGCCCCCATATATCCCAGATATTAACTTTGGGGCTTCGACTTCGACTTCTACTCCAGGGGATCAGTTTGGGGACCCTGATTTCATAGATGATATCACTTTTGATTAGATCATGATAGGATAGGGCCTTTTGTACTTGAACCTGTTCGATTTCTTTTTCCATTTCATGCACTATGTATTAAACTCCTTTATTTATTTATGCACAGTTTTATCATTATGACAGTTGAATTGCCCTATTTATTAACTGTATGATGCATGCTCTTTTTTTTTATATTCATGGATGGATAATGACCCCTGCACAGTCTTTTTGATACTGTTTTTCACAGATGTCGTCACCAGATGTCGTGGTACATTTGGATCTCGGTTTTCCCACAGGGTTGGTTGGCAGGCTTTTTCGCTGGCTGAACAGTTTGTCGCCGGGCGACAGGGTCATTGCAGATGGTCTTCTGGGACATTCCTGGTCCTTATTACCCTTTTAGGTGTCGGCGGGCTTTGTGGAGGGTATTCTGAGCTATTGGACCCCTGCCCGTCAGGTGTTCAGATTAGGGACAGTGGAGCTGACCCCTACTCTCGAGGAGTATGCTTGCTTTACCGACTTATCTTTGGATGGTCCTTGTGCCAGGGTCACAGCTAGTCCCATGTGCCGTCAGTTCTTGACTTTTACTGGATTACGGAGGATAGTTCTGTTATCGGTGATCACATCAGACCATCTAGTTCCCCCTTCATTTCTTGATTGACCGATTCGGCTCACTCGACAGTTTTCATCTATTCTCCGGTGATTTTTCCGTATTTGAGGAGCACTGGGGCGCCTTGAGAGTAGATGTTTTGATGGCTTGTGTTATCTCAGTTTTGTATCTGCCACCCGGATCCGATCTGTTGGATATGCGAGTTATTGCGGCCACTAGAGCCCTTCAGGAGGATCACACCATTATTCCCATGATACTAGTAGACACCTACATGTCAGCTTCATATTGTCAGTCTTTCCGAGGCAGAGTATTCAGAGGGAGCTCCGTTTTGTTATATGTATGGTTTATGAGCCATCTCAGCCCCATCGGTCATTTCCGTCGCCATGGGTTTTGCTTCAGCCATGACATAGCCATGCAATTCTCGTTCCGTCCCGTGAGCTGTACTGATGCGGCTTCCTGGACAGAATTCTTATCGGCTATTGAGGAGCCTTTTCATTTCTTGATCTATTCGGGTTATTGCTCCTTCATGAGCTTCTTGACTCATGTGCCCACCTTGGATTTCATCCCTATTTCTAGCTTGAGGGGCGTGACGACTTATCATCCCTTGGCGGTTATGGGGCAGTTTGATCAGATACAGGATTTTCACCCTTTCACGGGTGCAACCGACTATCGATTCCTCATATCACCCCAGACAGAGAGAGATCTACTGCGGGTATACGATCTTTGGTCTCGCAGGTGCCGAGTATAGTGAGAGCTGCCCCATTCAGACATCTGCTTATGTGCAATGGTTGCACGGAGACTCCGATATGGTCGGTTTGAGTCAGACTAGAGTATTTCATGACTCTCGAGTGATTTTCACAGATGATACCACCCCAGAAGTATTTATCCCTCCTGAGTCTACAGAGATGATATCCAGATGTGAGTTTGAATGCTTCTCCACTCCTGCCCAGACTCCTCATTCCATCTCAGCTGATTCTGCCCCTAGTCGGGTTACTGAGGATAGTCGGAGCCGACTGGCCTTGATTACTGCTGAGGCTGAGAGAGATGCTGCTCTTGCTGAGAGAGATGCCGCTATTCTGGCCAGAGATGCCTTTGTATTACAGACTAGGGCAATTATAGATGTTCACTCTAAGACTGTTAGCCGAGCCACTGCTTTATTGGATCGCATCGCCGTGATGGGGCAGCAGATTGCAGGGGACATCGATGCTTCAGATCTATCCACCACCTTATCCATCCTGCTCCAGTTAGTTTCAGATTTGTAGATCATTTTAGTTCCTGCATAGACTATGTCAGTTTCATCGGTTATCGAAAGAGAAATCTTGTAACAAAATGAGTTATATATGTAGACATGCATTTAAATTTAGTCATTTTCCCTTTTTATCGTATCGTTGCCTTTTTTTGGATCCTTATTTTATCCAGCTAACCACGATTTTGATATTTCGCCTTCTTTCTCTTCTCAAGTCTTGATGAAGATTTGACAGTTATTGTCGCACACCCTGTTGATTTCATCGGACTGAGTCTTAGATTTTGGCTAACTGTTTGGTTGGGTTAATGTTATGTCATTTGAGATGAAGCTGATTAGGTGGCTGGTTTCAGAAAGGTTTCGAGGGTATAGGAAGGTTTTTCTGGCTGTTGGGAATCGGTTAGGGTTAGAGAAAGTATTATTTTGTAAAGAAATGGACCGTGCCATGATGGCTGCCTACGTACTCCCACAAGTCGGGAAATCAGGTCCTACGTAGTTCGTTCTTCCAAGAAAAAGGAGAAAATGATGATGATTTTTTTTTTAGGCGTAGAACCGTTTCACCGAGTCAGAATTTATGGGCTGGGGAAACACCTCACCATCCATCTCTTGAAATATGAGGGCTCCTCCAGACAGCGCCTTCTTAATCACAAAAGATCCTTCCCAGTTCGGGGCAAACTTCCCTTTGGCTTCGTCTTGACAAGGCATGACTCTCTTTAGCACTAAGTCATTTTCCTTGAACTTCCGAGGTCTTATCTTTTTGTCGTACGATCGAGAAACTCTTTGCTGATATAACTGGTCGTGCAAAACAGCCGCTACCCTCCTTTCATCAATTAGGGCTAATTGGTCGAACCGACTTTGCATCCAATCCTCCTCGCTTATCTGAGCATCAATCAAGATTCTGAGGGACGCCATCTCAACCTCAACCGGCAGAACCGCCTCCATTCCGTATACCAAAGCGTAAGGGGTTGCCCTTGTAGAAGTACGTACCGACGTTCTGTACGCCAGCAGGGTGAGAGGTAGTAGATCCGGTCATCCCCGATGATTGGCGAACATTCTCGCCATGATCTTCTTGATATTCTTATTTGCAGCCTCCACTGCCCCATTCATCTTAGGACGGTAAATGACAGAATTGAGGTGTTTGATCTTAAACTGGTCACATAATTCCTTCATGAGGGCATTGTTCAAATTCTTAGCATTGTCAGAGATTAAGACCTCAGGTTGCCCGTATCGGCAAATGATATTATTCTTGATGAAACGGACGATGATCTCCTGAGTTACTTTGGGGAAAGACGCTGCTTCTACCCATTTAGTGAAGTAATCGATCACGACGAAGATAAATCGGTGTCCGTTGCTTGCTTTGGGCTCCACTGGTCCGATTACATCCATACCCCACATTGAGAATGGCCAAGGCGAGGTCATACAATGCAGTTCATTGGGAGGCGCATGGATTACGTTGCCATGCGCCTGACATTGGTAACATCGTTTGACATGATCATCGCAGTCGGCTTTCAGTGTTAACCAGTAATGCCCCGTTCTCAAGATCTTTGTGGCCAGCATCGGTCCACTCATATGTGGCCCACACACCCCACCATGTATTTCGTCCATAATCTTTTGGGCCTGCATTTCATCCACACATCGCAACAATCCCAAACCAGCATCCCTCTTGTATAATGAGTGCCTACTGAGATAAAACTTCATTGCCATCTTTTGGATTCTCAACCTCTCAGCTCGGCTGGCTCGGTCGGGAATGGATCTATCCCTCAGATACTCTCTTATGTTGTGATACCAAGGCTGCTTTGGCAGAACCACCTCCTCCGATAATACTGCCACATGCTCCTCGTACGCCGGGGCATTCTGTACCGTTATCTCAATCTGTGGGACGTCCCTGCTTTTGATTATGTGGATTAAGGAAGCCAGAGTTGCCAATGCATCGGCAAAATCATTCCGTCCCCGGGGAATATGTCGGAAAGCGATATCTTCAAACTCTCGCATCAATTGGATAACACATCGGTGGTATGGAAGTAATCGGAGCTCCTTAGTACTATACACCCCGATCGCCTGTCTGATTACCAGCTCTGAATCCCCGAACACCGCTAGTCTCTTCACTCCCATATCGCAGGCAAAACGGAGTCCCAATATACATCCCTCATACTCAGCTGTGTTATTCGAATTACTGAACTACAATTTAGTGGCCACGGGGTATTGCTCTCCGGTGATAGAGACCAGGACTGCTCCGGCTCCTGCCCCTTCAGCATTCATGGCACCATCAAAATACAACTTCCAGAACTGCCCCTCGTCATCACATCTTGTGTGTAAGATCCATAATACATCTTCGCCCGGCAAAGGAGTTTCTAGCGGCTCCATCCCCCCTGGTGGCGTTTTTGATAATTGATCTGCAATTCCCTGCCCTTTCATGGCTTTCTGAGTTATGTATACGATGTCGAACTGCTGTAAGATTAACTGCCACCTTGATAACCGACAGTTCAGCATGGGCCTTTCAAAGATATACTTCAAGGGATCCATTCTCGATATCAGGTACGTAGTGTGCCCATGGAGATAGTGTTGTAATCTCATTGCGGCCCATGCTAGAGCACAACAGGTCCTTTCGATGGGGGTGTAATTCTGTTCACATCGGCTAAATCTCTTGCTGAGATAATAGATGGCCTGCTCTTTGCCTGATTCATTCTTCTGTCCTAACATACATCCCATCGTAATGGCATTGACCGATATATACATAAACAGCGGGATCCCATCCTTCGGGGGTACCAGCACCGGTGCTTCTGTCAGCTGCCTCTTAATGGTCTGGAAGGCTTTCTGGCATTGCTTATTCCACTCTTGGGAGACATCTTTCCTCAACAGTTTAAAAATCGGCTCGCATGTAGTTGTCAAGTGGGATATGAAGCGGCTGATGAAGTTTATTCTTCCCAAAAATCCTCTGATCTCCTTTTCTGTGCGGGGTGCCGGCATATCCACAATGGCCTTAATCTTCGCCAGATCCAACTCAATGCCCCGATTACTAACCAGGAATCCTAAAAGCTTGCCCGACTGCACTCCGAAAGCACACTTTGCCGGATTGAGCTTCAAATTATATTTTCTGAGCCGATCGAATAGCTTCTTGAGATGGGTTATATGATCAGATTCTACCCTCAATTTCACGATAATGTCATCCACGTAGACCTCTAACTCCTTGTGCATCATGTCGTGGAACAGGGCCATCATGGCTCTCTGATAAGTAGCCCCCGCATTTGTGAGACCGAAAGCCAATCGTCTGTAGAAGAAGGTGCCCCAAGGGGTGATGAAAGCGGTCTTTTCCCGGTCTTCCTCTGCCACCATTATCTGATGATACCCCGCAAAGCAATCAACAAAAGAGTACATCTCATATTAGGTTGTGTTATCCACCAGGATGTGTATGAAAGGCACTAGGAAGTTGTCCTTGAGACTGGCCTTGTTCAGATCTCTATAGTCGACACATACCCTCACCTTCCCCCCAGGTTTAGCCACTGGGACTATATTGGACAGCCATTCCGGGTAAGTGGACACCATAATGATTCCAGCCTTGAACTGTTTGACGACTTCTTCCTTCACTTTCAAGTTCCACTTCGGTTTTAGCTTCCTTAGTTTCTGCTTGACAGGCTTGAAACCCTCCTTGATGGGCAACCGGTGTACCACAATGTCGGTGGACAATCCGATCATGTCCTCATGAGATCAGGCAAAAACATCCTCATACTGGCTTAGCAACTCGGTTATTTCTGTTTTGTGGCTAGGGGTCAAGTCTGTCCCTATCTTGAGCTCTTTGGGTTTGTCAGGGGTTCCGATATTTATGGTGATGGTTTGGTCTAAGTTGGGTTTGGGTTTGTCTTCGACCCATCCTTTGATCTCATCAGGCGTGTCGTCATTATCTGTCTTATCTGCTCAATGCCCATTAAATCGAAATCCAGCTCAATATCAAAATCATAGTCATCTTTCAAATTTGAAACATCATTTGTTAGGCAAGAAATACTCAAATTGGTACACCTGACATGAAACAAAAATATTTGTCATATATATAAGTCATTTTCCCACGATGATCATCTTTAAAATAACATGACAAAATAACATAACCATGCAAAATTCAAAATAAGGGACAACAACTGGTATCTATTCATCCCCCCCATCCGGGGTATACCACCCTGACGCCATATTTTACCCTTGTTTGGATATTACTGGCTCCATCGTCCAGTTGTCGGTGGTCAAATCGGCCGGAATGTGACAGATGAAAGGCGGCTTCGCATCGGAAACTTCCTCGATGACTACAGCCACATCGCATTGGTCCTTCTTCATAACCTCTTCAGGAATAGTCAGCCCTGCCCAATTGATGACAGACACGCTCTGTTGGGCTCTTGATGGCGTGGCAACATCATTCCCTTTTCCACTGCTAACTGACTGTCCAGGGACATAACATTTGGTTTCAAACTGTTGCATGACCTCCTGCAGGAAACTCTCCCTTCTGGCCGACTCATCATTCGTGGGGGTCAAATTTTCACCTCCTATCTAAGACATAGGCTTGCCAGTACCTTGTTCATTGTTGACTTTCGGCATCAGACTTTTGGCCAGTCGAGTTGGGGTCTCCACTTGAGAGTGTTTCCGTTCTACGCCTCCATAATACCCCAACCCTGCCTTGCCTATCTGATTGAGCAATTGAATAGGCTCAGTAATTCCTTGACTGTTCTTTCCCAACCCTTGCCCAGGTTGAAATTTCATCTTCATCATTTCTCTAGCGACAAAGGTAAGTCCAGGAGAGACTGTAGGTTTCATGGCTGGAGCCCCCAGACATCTGTAGTGAGGAGTATTAATTTCCAGTGCCTGAAAACTGGCGGGTACCGTCGATTCGTCCAAATTAATCACCGGCATGCCATTCCTGTAAGGAGAAGGGTCATTATGCTCCGCAGAGACTGTCACCAGGTTCCCGTCGATGATAAACTTAATTTGCTAGTGTAGCGTAGAGGGAACTGCCCCGGCCATGTGTATCCACGGCCTTCCCAATAACATGTTGTAACTTGCCGCGATGTCCAGGACTTGGAATGAAATATCGAAAGTACAAGGCCCTATTTCCACAGGCAATTCTATCTCCCCCATCGTATCCCTCCGGGATCCGTCAAAGGCTCGTACCACCACATAACTGGCCCGTAGGCGCTTAGGATTGACGTTCATTTTTTCCAATGTACTGAATGGACAGATATTCAATGCTGATCCCCCATCGGTTAGCACCCTATTCATAACATATCCGGATGAGATTACCGCAATATGCAGCGGTTTCCGATGCCCCCTTCCTTCTTTAGGGATATCATCATCTGTGAATGATATTACATTGTTTTCTAACAGATGGTCCACTAGATGGCCGAACCCTTCTTTACTAATCACCTTGGGAATGTGTGCCTCTTCCAGGACTTTGGCCAGAATTCTGCAGTGATCGTTAGATGATAATACCAAATCCATGATCGATGTCAGGGTCGATTCCTCGCTCAATACCTTGATCCCCCTCGCTTCTGGATGATTCATCTTCCTTAAGAATTCCACAGCTTTCTACTCGGATATCCTTTCGTTCCTCTTCTCTTTGCTCTAAAGGACTCGTCCTGGAAGATATAAAGGATTCCCCTTTGATGTTACCGAAGCACAACTGGCCGCCTCCTCTGATACTCCCCCGTAATTCCATGGTACTGTTTTCAGACTGCTAATGGGGATTTGTGGTCTCGCTGCAATGGTGAAAGGTTTCAGAGCCATTAACCTGATAGGCCCCTCCGTGATACTCCTGCTCAGACCCGCCAACCTAATCGGTGTCCCTCGTATATTCTCCTGATCACTTGTCATGCCAATCATCTCATCGATTCTCCTTATATAATTTAGCCTTGGTGGTCCTCCGGCTTCGTTGGCTTCCACCACATTGACCTCTTCCCCATCATGCTTAGGTAGAGGATTGACTTTAACATTTGGTAACTCTGGTTGCTCCACCACGATCTCCCCGCTATCGATCATGTTCTGAATCTTGTGCTTCAGCGTCCAGCATTCCTGAGTATCATGACCAGGGGAACCTGAATGGTAGACACACTTCTTATTCGGGTCAAATCTTCTCCCTTTCGGGTCAATCGGGGGTGCCAAATCGACTATCTTTCTCTGTGCTATTAAGACCGCCAAAATCTGTTCAAGAGGATCCCTAAGCGGGGTGAACACCCGGTCCTTTGTGGCCTCAAAACTTCTTCGTCCGTCTATCCTTTGATTATGGAAATTAGATTGTCGGGGTGGCATTATTCTCTGTATTTGCACTGGAGGGCTATGCTCCACCTTCCTAGACGGTCCCTGCAGGATGAGGGAAACATCTTCCTCCCTTTTCTTTTGGGTCCTGCGGGAAGTACTACCATAGTTTCCACTCTGGATTTGCTCCGCAACTGCCTCTAGAGCTGTGAAGTCCCGGATCTTGCCAGACTTTAACCCCATGTCAACCATTTCTCCATGCTTTATCATTTCGGCAAAAGGTCTTCCAATCCCCGCTATCACTTGCTTATAATAAGGCGCCTCCTGAATATCCACAAAGGTCATTACCATTTCTGCCTCGCTCATTGGGGGATTTACCTGTGCAGCCATACCCCTCCACCGCTGTGCATAGTCCCTAAAAGATTCTTTTGGTTGCTTCTTGATCTTTGTCATCTGATATCTGTCAGGGGCCATCTGTGCCTAGAAACTGTATTGTGTCAAGAAAGTATGGGCCAACTCCTCCCAGTTGTGGATCCGAGCATTATCCAGGCGGGCATACCAAGTTCTTGCTTCTCCCGTTAGGCTCTTTTAGAATAACTGCATCCTCAGTCCTTCGTCCTCTGCATAAGACCCAAGTTCCCCAATGTATATCTTCAGGTGTGTATAAGGGTCTCCCTTCCCATTATATTTCTCAAATTCGGGGATCTTGAACTTCTCCAGATACCTGGTTCCTAGAAAGACACACAGGTCTGAATAATTGACCCTGCCCAGGGAACCTATGCCTTTCAGAGATTGGATAGTCTCCTCCATCTGTTTCATTTTCTTTCGAAGATCAACGGTATCTCCCTCCTCTGGAATAGTGATTACTGGCCGGTTAGGTGTAGGAATGGTTTTGGGGATGACCGGCTCGCCCTTAGGCTGGGGTGGATCATCCTTAGGCGGATCTTGTCTCAATAACAACTGCTCTTTCATCATCGTGGCCATTTCCAACATCTGCTTTTTAAAATCATCAAATTCCTCCCGAGATATGGAACCAGGATTAGGAGGTGGAATATCAGCCATTTCAGATGTAGAATCTCGGGCCCTCTTAGAATGCAAACACGTTTGAGGAGCAATCCTACAGGGGAAAACAGTTTGAAGTTTAGTCTTGGGAAATGAAAGATGTGGATGCATGCTAAAGCTGTAACTTTTGTGTTTTTGGGTTTTTTAATCTTTCCCTGTAAAACAACAAGTTAGCAGTCCCTCATTGCAATAATAAATGCTAGACACGAATTATTATGCTTTCCCAGCTATTCCCTGCAAAACATAGAGGTTATTACTTTCTTTTGATCGAGGGGAGGTATATATAAAAATATTGAATGGGACTATGGCGTTTATGCGCGTAAACGTAAAAGGGCATGAAGAGACATTCCCTGCGTTGGGTTACTCTGAGACTGACCTACCCTAAGGTTACTCTCGCGGCTTTTCGACATGAAGGTTCCCAAATCTTCGCAATTTACTCGTCTGAATCCTTTCGATTGGAGCGGATATGGGTGGTGCGTTTCCTGAGCCATCTTTGGGGAGCAGCCCCTTCGAGTCCAGTAATAAGCAACCGACAGGTTCGCCTCAAGAGGAGGTATACTCTCAACATACATTCATATTCATCGTCCTCGCCGTATGCAAATGATTACTTTAAAGTAAAGCAATTCCATTCAATCATTCATTCATTGGACAAAACACACATTCACACAACAACAAGTAAAATAGGTCAAAATATCGCACGCATATACACATTCATGAATTTTTAAAGGATAGGACAACATCAAGATTTGAACGCGGCTTAAGCCCTCTAATGTCCCCAGCGGAGTCGCCAGCTGTCGACGCCGGGAGGGTCGCTTCAGTTGCTAATTATTACCCTTTCTAATTTTAGCCTTTTTATCAAATGATTTTTGGAAAAGGTCGGCACTAATGTCGACGGGGTTTTGAAAGATCGTTTTTTATGATGAGCCAATTGACCAGAGTCGCCAGTTGGTATATTTGAAATGGATGTACCAACTCATCCGAGTTTCATTTTATCGTAAATCGCTGGCTCATATGTGACTCTGAATTAATTGGTCTGCTAACCGAGATTCATAGAGTTCGGGGGCTTGCTTAAGCGAGGGGAAGGTGTTAGGCAACCCCCGACTTCCGTGAAACACGGTTACTGCACTCTTGATGTTTTTCCTGTCCTTTAATTTCAGAAATGTGTGTGTGCGCGCGTGTGTGCCTATATGAATGTGGTGATGAGTTTGCATGAAGAAACCATTTGGTTTTTTATGAAAAAGTCGTGCTTTAATTTGAGAAGGCTTTAGAATATCTTTCGGCCTATACGAGAAAGCTTTATGAGAAAGGTTTGATTTTAATTGTCAAAAGATGCAAGATTTTCATTAGGCGTCGTTTTGACAAAACAAGAGTTTTTTAAACCTTCGTCAAAATAGGAATCGGGACCTATACGTTGCTTTCGTAAATAAAATGACGGGCAACCTCTAGGATCCTTTTAACCCTATGCACAAAGATTTAATAAAACATTATTTATTTTTTATAAAACCATTTTATGTGATGTTTGAAAATGACTTTTTCTTTAGCCTTCTCGTTTAAATAGGAATCGACATTCATTCGCACTTCCAATTTTAAGCCTCGTGGTGCCAATAACCTAATTTGATTGATTTTATGGAAATCTTCATCGTTTAGCTTTGAAATCAATTTTTTTGTGTCGTAAATTAAATCAAGCATTAAAATGCATGGGGACTATTCATGGGCATGTGAGCCATCAAAATAACCCCAACGCCCACAATCGCATATTTCACTATTACGAGGCCTTAAACCCGATTTTCGACTTGATATCGTTTTAAGGCCCGATAATTACATGTTTACAATAAAAGGTATATCGATCCTACTACATACACCCAAAAATGTCCATCATCGGATTTGGACCACGGCGTCGCGCTCCTAGGCTCACATCTGAAATTGCTACATACCCACAAAATGGATACTACAAAAATTAAACAACACCGGTTGCCTAACACATCATAATATCCTAAAATGGCAATCTAAATACACTACGCGTAATATATTACCATAACGAGCTAAACAATTCACCAAATGGATATCATCGGGCCATTAGAAAGAATTTTGTTCCGTTGGAACCCTCACTAATAAACCCTAATCCATGTATCCTCAACAATATCCACAAAAAACTACGTTTAATATAATCCGAATGATAAAATTTAACAAAATGATGCAACAAAACTGCTATATAAAAAAAAAGGTTCTTCACCTTGCAAAAGACACCACGACGTGTATAAACTCGTATATTAATTAGAGTAGAAAGTGTATATGATACAATCTAATCAAAGGGGTATAAATCCTCACTTTTCCTCTATTTTTCTCTCCTTTCCCGCTGCTGATTTGCTGCTATTTCTTCCTCTATTTTTCTTCTCTTTGCTGCCGTTTCAACTCCCTATATGCCAAATGAAGAAATGCGCTGATAAAGGCTGACCAGAGGCAGTCGCAGATTGATCTGCGGCTGGCCTCGGTTTCTCTGCGCCCACCGCGCACTTCAGCCCGCCGCGCACTTCAGTTTTATTTTAATCATTGGGCGCAGATCAATCCGCGGCTGGCTGGGCTGATTTTCTCAATTTTCATACCGCACCTTGATTCTCGTGTCGTACTTTTGGTTTTCGCTGAGAGGCTTGTATTTTTCAGTCCGAGAACCGCTGAGAAACGTGCCGCCATATCATTCCGCTTTGATCGTTGTCGTGTCGGCTTTGATCGCACGTCGTTGCGGTGGCTGAGTGTTCGTACTTTTATCTACCTTTCGTTCTCGTAGGCTGGGTTAATTGACGATTTTGCCCTCCTATCAGGGTTAGTATACGAAGTACAAAATTTGGGTGTCTACACGGTCTATCTCTTCAGGTGTCTTTGGGGCCTGTTTCTTGGAGAGATGTATTCCATGGCTTATCGGCATGAGTCCTCTCTTGGAATCTTCCATGCTAAACTTCTTTAGCATCGCGTCAATGTACTTTCCTTGGGTCAAGCTAAACATCCTTTTAGATCTATCTCTATAGATCTTTATCCCCAAAATATAGGATGCCTCACCCAAGTCTTTCATGGAGAAGTGTTTAGATAACCAAATTTTGATCGACTGTAGCATAGGACCATCATTCCCTATCAGTAATATATCATCAACATATAATACAAGGAATGAAACAACGCTCCCACTAACCTTCTTGTACATACAAGGTTCATCCTTATTTTTGATAAAATCAAACCTTTTGATTATCTCATCAAAACGGATGTTCCATCTTCGAGAAGCTTGCTTCAATCCATAAATGGATCGTTGTAGCTTACAGACTTGGTTTATTCCAACCGTTGAAACAAAACTCTCTAGCTGTATCATATATACATTCTCATCAAGCTCTCCATTGAGGAAGACCGTTTTCACGTCCATTTGCCAGATTTCGTAGCCATAATAAGCTGCAATTGCAAGCAAAATCCGAATGGACTTGAGCATAGCTACTCGTGAGAAGGTTTCATCATAGATAACTCTTTGTCTTTATTTGAAACCTTTTGCAACCAGACGGGCCTTATAGGTCTCTATCTTGCCATCTGCTTCAGTCTTTCTCTTAAAGACCCATTTACACCTAATAGGCTTAATGCCCTCAGGTGGTGAAACCAAAGTCCATACTTGTTTTTCATACATGGAGTCCATCTCGGATTTCATGGCTTCTAGCCATTTATCTGAGTATTTACTACTCATAGCCTCTTCGTAAGTCAATAGATCATCATCATTTATGATGTGTACCTCATCATCATCCCCTATGATGAATCCATACCTATCAGGTATCTTCGGTACTTTTCCAGATTTACGAATAGGTTGTGGTATAGTAGGTTCTTCTAGTTGGTCAGGTACCTAACTTTGATCCGTAGTATTTTGTGGTTCTTGAACTTCTCCAAGATATATCTTACTCCCACTGACCCCTTCAAGGATAAACTCTTTTTCCAAGAAAGCAGCGTGTTTCGCAACAAATACTTTTTGATCAGTAGGATGATAGAAATAATACCCTGATGTTTCTTTAGGGTATCCCACGAATCTACATTTGTCGGATCTTGTCTTCAGCTTATCATGCTCAAATCTTTTGACATAAGCTGGACAACCCAAGTCTTAACATGCTTAAGATTTGGTTTCCTCCCTGTCCATAACTCCTATGGAGTCTTTGGGACGGATTTGGTAGGTACCTTGTTAAGTAGGTATGCAGCCGATTCTAAGGCATAGCCCCAGAAGGATACTGGAAGGTTAGTAAAACTCATCATGGAACGAACCATGTCCAACAATGTTCGATTTCTCCTTTCAGATACTATTGCGGCATCCCTGGTGGAGTCCATTGTGAGATTATACCATTTTCTTTGAGACAATTGAGAAACGCATTGGTTAAGTATTCCCCTCATCGATCCGATTGAAGAATCTTGATACTCTTACCAGTTTGTTTTTCTACTTCACTTCTGGATTCTTTGAACTTTTCAAACGATTCAGATTTGTATTTCGTTAAATACACATATCCAAATATAGAATGATCATCAGTGAAAGTACTAAAATAAGAATACCCTCCTCGTGCATTCGTTGTCATAGGTCCATATACGTCTGTGTGTACTAATGCTAACAACTCTGTAACTCTTTCTCCTTTTTCACTAAAAGGGGATTTAGTCATCTTACCCATGAGACAAGATTCACAAGTTGGATATGATTCGTAATCAGATAGCTCTAAAAGGCCATCTTTATGCAACTTGGTTAATCTTGTTTCATTAATGTGACCGAGTCTAAAGTGTCATATAAATGTATAATTAACATCATCTCTTTTTCTTTTCTTAGTTTATTCAATTTGAAGTATATTTTCATGCAAGTCAAGTATGTAAAGTCCATTCAGTAAATTGCCAACACCATATAAAACATTTTTATTATAAATAGAATAACTGTTGTTCTTTACTATAATATCAAAACCATCCATATCCAATACAGAAATTGAAATAATGTTTCTAATGAGTGTTAGAACATAATAACAATTATTTAAACTAATGGACTTTCCCGTAGGCAGTGCTAAACAATAAGTTCCTACAGCTAATGCAACAACCTTTGCTCCATTTTCCACTCGTAGGACGACTTCATCTTTGTTCAACTTTCTACTTCTTCTTAGTTCGTGCATATTATTACATATGTGAGAACTACAGTCGGTATCCAATACCCAAGTAGAATTTTGACTTTCAGAAAAATTAATTTCAATCATGAACAAACCTAGATCGAAAGTCGAAGCTTCTCCAAGCTTCTTTTGGTCCGCAAAATACTCTTTGTAATTCCTTTTCTAGTGTCCCGGCTTATTGCAATGGTAGCAAATTCCTTTGCTATCTGGATCAAATTTCTTTTTATCCTTTCTCTTCGCCTTGCCCATAGCCTTCTTGTTTTTCTTCTTTTCAGAAGATACCTTGGGCCTCTTCCTTTTCTTGGAAGAATCATCCACCAGTAAGACTTGGTTCTTGTTGGATGAGAAGTGACCTTTAGCAGTTTTTAGCATGTTAAGTAATTCAGGCAAGCTGACGTCCAACTTATTCATGTGAAAATTCACAACAAATTGTGAGAAGTGTCCGAGAGTGACTGCAAGATCAAATCTTGACTTAACTCCCCATCCATCACGAACCCAAGCTGTCCAAGTTGTTCAATTAGATTGATCATCTTGAGGACATGAGTCTCAACTGTAGTGCCCTCGGTCATACGAGATCGGAAGAGCTCCTTAGATATCTGATATCTAGCAGTCCTAGTTTGCTCACCATACAACTCTTTGAGGTGCAACAATATAGTAGGAGCATCCATAGTTTCATGCTGACGCTGAAGCTCGTTACTCATGGATGCGATCATAATGCATTGAGCCAAGATTGCATCATCTTCCCACTTTCTTAAAGTATTAATTTCTTCCTCAGATGTTGTTTCTGCAATATTTGCAGGGACTGGCGAATTTAGGACATAAGAAATCTTTTCAGTAGTGAGAACAATTCTCAGATTCCTTAACGAGTCCGTGTAATTTGGTCCGGTCAGTTTGTTAGCATCAAGTATGCTACGCAGTGATAGTGAGTTTGACATTTTTAAATTCTGCATGTGAAATAGACAACATTTTAGCATACATTCATTTTATTAATCATCAAAATAAATTAGGTCTTTATTTAAATTGGTATCTCTCATTTTTTTCATCAAACTATATTACCCTCATTATATAGTTCGGCAATTCTAATTAAAGATTTGCTAGTGAGATTAAGGATCCCATTTCAAATGTATATAGCCTTGTGGTGACACAACAAACGATATATAAATAAATAGCTAGATAACTATTGTCAATTACATCACTATGTAACTCCTTGTATTTTGCTTCTTAGATTATTTTGATCAAGTGGTGACACATCCGAATCAAAATTATCCAAGTTAAGTCCATCCTAGCACTTTCATATATGTGAAGAGAAAAATACCGTCCTTGTGGTGACACAACAAAACAATAATGTTTAATTCCTTAATAAGCATCAAATGTGATAAGGCAACATCTTAAATATTTAATACTTGCCTTGTGGTGATACAAGAAACTCATATTAAACATTTAATACTTTATTGCTTTACCATGCTAGAAGGCGATGTTCGATATTCCGAATATCTTTGAACGCTTAGGACTTAATATGATTTCTTTGAGAGGTTTATTATTATTAGTCTCATTTTGTTTAGCGCGCATGCACATATATATATAAAATACGCGTCATATTATTTTACATGCGAAGCATGTTGGATAATATATAATATATATATAGTAAGCATGCACATATAGAATACTATATTCTACCCAAATTAATTATGGACTTTTATTCTAGTTTGGTTCACTAAAGCCACCAAGTGAACTAAAAGGTCAAACCTAGGGTGCAAGAATTAAATTTAAATATAACTATTACATTTAAACCTGGGCTCCATTACAAACGGGTCTTCAAGCGCTCCTTGCTCATTTGTCTCCAATTCTTCAAAATATAATTCTAACTAGTTCTATTACATAAACTATTTACAATAGATAGAAACCTTGATCAGCAGTTAAAGGGAAGTACATAGGAGGGAGATAGAATTTACATTAAGAAAAATTAGAGAAGTCGAGGTATGCAGACCTCATTTACAAAAACCCATACATTCAAGCATCCTCTAAAATAATTCCAATCATACATTGGTCAATAGTCCATAATCAATCCCTATTTATTATCATACATATCTCCATATGCATCAATAAATAACATTCATCTTATGAATAATAAAACCATTCCATATATGCATTGATATCAATTAATGGGCAACAGTTTTGCTAATATTTAGTTTTAAAACAAAAATAAACACTTTTATTTTAATCAAAAACCAAATCCAAATTAAACTCCTTTAATTTTAGCAATCTGAAATCATATTTCAGATAAAATAAACATTTTTATTTTAAACTTTTATCAATTAAATAAACTATTTATGTTAATTGAGAAAAACAAAAAATTTTCAAACTCTGCATACCGGCGCGGCCGCACTGCACTCCAGAAACGTTTTCTGGGCTAGGGCGCGACCGCGCTCCAGAATGAACTGGAAACAGCGCGACCGCGCCGCGATGCAGATTCAGAAAATTTTTTCAACCCAAAAATCCGATCGTATCGCATATCAATTCATACATAGAATCATTAAAATCAATAATTAACACAAGGATTAGTCTCTGATACCACTGTTAGGTTTGTATATAACGCGAACATGCAATCAAATTACATAAATAAAGCGGAAGCACGATAAAATCAGATTTTAAAATTTTATACAAACCATCACCATGATCTTTCTTTATGCACAATTATTAATTAAATGAAAGAGATGGAGAATAAGAATTATACCCTTGTAGAATTCAAGCTTCCTCAGGTACAAGTTCACCTCTAATTTCGTCGCGTTCTCCTTGAATTCCACATATTAAATTTCTTCTTTTGATCAACGTTAGCCACCCAAGTGTTTGGCCCCTAGAGGTGATCTACCAAGGAATAATACTTGTTCAAGAAGATGGGTGTTGGCAAAACCCTAGTTTCTATCTCTATAGAAATTGTAAGTACTCTCCACAATTCTTATGCAAGAGTGTGTAACCCTAATATATGATAAGACTTCTCTTATTTATAGATGTAGGAAAAACCCTTCCCTAAACTATTTAGGATTAGAGTTTCTATTCTAATTAAACTCATTTAATTAAATTAAACTCCTAATCTAATTATGAATTCATGAGAGAGTACTTCTATTAATTAATTCTCAATCCCTATTAGGAATTAAATAATAGTAATAGTAGTAATAATAATAATAAGACTCCTTTTATTAATTTATATTTAATATTTCTAAAATATTAAATAATAAATATTAAGCTATTTAATTTATTCTATCTCCATAGACTAAATTAAATACACTTAACTTATTATTACAATTATGCCATTTACTTCTTAAATAAATATTTTTCTTTTGCGGTGTGACCCTTTAGGTTCTCCATATTAAACCGGTTGTGAATAAATCAGTTAGAACAATTCTAATTATATTTAAATAAATAAATTAAACTATTTAATTCATTTAAATAAATAATATTTATTTTACAATAAGGGTAAGCCCCCTTAGCGATCAACGACTTTCTAGATAATATAGATTTCAACATTTAATCACAAAAAACCCTTTCAGTGTATAGTTACCATACAATTCAATCCTTCTACCATACAATGTCCCAATTAAATATAAGACATGGAAGTACTGTTAAGTCTTATTTTATTTAATTATATGTATTTCGATTCCCAAATGCACAACTTTAAATAATGCAAATTAGAAACTCCTTTCTAATTTCATTCTGCCTTGGCCAAGGACTACTGAGTTGTCATTTATCGAATCACATAGGATATTCACATCTTTTACTAGACATGATAGATTCTTTGTTGATTATTCACCTATCCCCATGTACAACTTATTATACCCAATCATACCATTTGATATACCCTAAAGGTCTTAAGGGACATGTCAAAGTATAACTCATCATACACAAGATACTATGATGATCTCAAGTCTAAGGATCACTTGTACTACTATCACTAGAAGAATTTTTCTTGACAGCCGAGTAAAACTCTATTAGGTATTCCTTAGGGAGCCACTTTCAATGAACTTATTCTCCAATAAATACCTACATACTTGCTTTAGTGTCTCCACACAAATGATTATGAGATCAATCATCCTCTTCCTAAGAGCAAGCAATGTATATACTAATCTATTCGGATTCACTAATTGCCTTTTTAGTGATCCAACGATTAGGAACGATTTTTAGTTTGTGAGCTATCTAGAATTTAGATCTCATTAGCATGATCACCATCATGATTCTAAAAGAATTGCTCAAAACTATGAGTTTATCACATTTAATATAACAACACTATGTAGATAATGTAAAATGCCTTTTAAGAAAATCAATTCTTTTATTAATAAATGAATAAGATTACAAAGTATATCCTACATCATATCAAATATGATTGGCTTGTGTGCATACTACTTTCAGAATGATCATCAGTGAAAGTAATAAAATAAGAATACCCTCCTCGTGCATTTGTTGTCATAGGTCCACATACGTTTGTGTGTACCAACGCTAACAACTCTGTAACTCTTTCTCCTTTTCCACTAAAAGGAGATTTAGTCATCTTACCCATGAGACAAGATTCACAAGTTGGATATGATTCGTAATCAGATAGCTTTAAAAGCCCATCTTTATGCAACTTGGTTAATCTTGTTTCATTGATATGACCAAGTCTGCAGTGCCATATAAAGGTATAATTAACATCATCTCTTTTTCTTTTCTTAGTTTATTCAATTTGAAATATATTTTCATGCAAGTCAAGTATGTAAAGTCCATTCAGTAAATTGCGAACACCATATAAAATATTTTTATTATAAATAGAACAACTGTTGTTCTTTATTATAATATCAAAACCATCCATACCCAATACAGAAATTGAAATAATGTTTCTAATGAGTGTTGGAACATAATAACAATTATTTAAACTAATGGACTTACCCGTAGGCAGTGCTAAATAATAAGTTCCTACAGCTAATGCAGCAACCTTTGTTCTATTTCCCACTCGTAGGACGACTTCATCCTTGTTCAGCTTTCTACTTCTGCTTAGTCCCTGCATATTATTACATATATGAGAACTACAGCCGCTATCCAATACCCAAGTAGAATTTTGACTTTCAGAAAAATTAATTTCAATCATGAACAAACCTAGATCGGAAGTCGAAGCTTCTCCAAGCTTCTTTTGGTCCACAAGATACTCCTTGCAGTTCCTTTTCCAGTGTCCCGACTTATTGCAATGGTAGCAAATTCCTTTTGCTATCTGGATCAGGTTTCTTTTTATCCTTTCTCTTCGCCTTGCCCTTAGCCTTCTTGTTTTTCTTCTTTTCAGAAGATACCTTGGGCCTCTTCCTTTTCTTGGAAGAATCATCTACTAGTAAGCCTTGGTTCTTATTGGATGAGAAGTGACCTTCAGCAATTTTCAACATGTTAAGTAACTCAGATAAGCTGACGTCCATCTTATTCATGTGAAAATTACAACAAATTGTGAGAAGGTGTCCGGGAGTGACTGCAAGATCAAATCTTGCCTTAACTCCCCATCCATCACGAACCCAAGCTGTCCAAGTTGTTCAATCAGATTGATCATCTTGAGGACATGAGTCTCAATAGTAGTGCCCTCGATTATATGAGATCGGAAGAGCTCCTTAGATATCTGATATCTAGCAGTCCTACTTTGCTCACCATATAACTCTTTCAGGTGCAGCAATATAGTAGGAGCATCCATAGTTTCATGCTGACGCTGAAGCTCGTTACTCATGAATGCGAGCATGATGCATTCAGCCAAGATTGCATCATCTTGCCACTTTCTGAAAGTAGCAATCTCTTCCTCAGAGGCTGTTTCTACAACATTTGCAGGGACTGACGAATTTAGGACATAAGAAATCCTTTTAGCAGTGAGAACAATTCTCAGATTCCTTAACCAGTTCGTGTAATTCGGTTCGGTTAGTTTGTTAGTATCAAGTATGCTACGCAGTGATGGTGAATTTGACACTTTTAAATTTTGCATGTGAAATAAACAACATTTTAGCATACATTCATTTTACTATTCATCAAAATAAGTTAGGTCTTTATTAAAATTGGTATCTCCCACTATTTTTATCAAACTATATTACTCTCTATATATAGTTCGACAAATCTAATTAAAGATTTGCTAGTGAGAATAAGGACCCCATTTTAAATGTATATAGTTTTGTGTGTGCACAACAAACTATATATAAATAAATAGGTAGATAACTATTGTCAATTACATTGTTAGGTTTGTATATAGCGCGAACATGCAATCAAATTACACAAATAGTGCGGAAGCGCGATAAAATCGGATTTTAAAATTTTATACAAACCATCACCAAGATCAATCTATGTGCTCAATTAACGATATAAACGAAAGATAAAGAGAATAAGAATTATACCCTCGTAGAACAAAGCTTCCTCGAGTACAAGTTCAACTCCTAGTCCTTCGTGTTCTCCTCGAATGCTACAGTGTGATTCTTTCCTTTGATCAACGTTAGCCACCCAAGTGTTTGGCCTCTAGATGTGATCCACCAAGAAAGAACAAGTATTCAAGAAGTTGGGTATTTGGCAAAACCCTAGTTTCTATCTCTATAGAAATTGTAAGTACTCTCCACAATCTAATGCAAGAGTGTGTAACCCTAATCTATGATAAGACTCCTCTTATTTATAGATGTAGGAATAACCCTTTCCTAAACTATTTAGGATTAGGGTTTGTATTATAATTAAAATCCTTTAATTAATAATGCTCCTAATCCAATTAGGAATCCATGGGAGAGTACTTCTATTAATTAATTCTCAATCCCTATTAGGAATTAAATAATAGTAAAAGTAATAATAATAATAAGATTCCTCTTATTAATTTATATTTAATATTTCCAAAATATTAAATAATAAATATTAAGCTATTTAATTTATTCTATCTCTATAGTGTAAATTAAATACACTTAACTTATTATAACAATTATGCCATTTACTTCTTAAATAAATATTTTTCTTTTGCGGTGTGACCCTTTAGGTTCTCCATATTAAACCGGTTGTGAATAAATCAATTAGAACAATTCTAATCTTATTTAAATAAATAAATTAAACTATTTAATTCATTTAAATAAATAATATTTATTCTACAATAAGGGTAAGCCCCCTTAGCGATCAACGACTTTCCAGATAATATAGATTTCAACATTAATCACAAAAGAACCTTTGAGTAAATAGTTACCGTACAATTCAATCCTTCTACCATACAATGTCCTAATTAAATATAAGACATGGATTTACTGTCAAGTCTTATTCTATTTAATTATATGTATTTCGATTCCCAAATGCACAACACAAATTAATGCAAATTAGAAACTCCTTTCTAATTTCATTCTACCTTGGCCAAGGACTACTGAGTTATCATTTATCGAATCACATAGGACATTCACGTCTTTTGCTAGATGAGGTAGATTCTTTGTTGATCATTCACCTATCTCCATGTACAACTAATTATACCCAATCATACCCTTTGATATACCCATAAGGTCTTAAGGGACATGTCAAAGTATAACTCATCATACACAAGATACTTTGATGATCTCAAGTCTAAGGATCACTTGTACTACTATTACTAGAGGAATTTCTATTGACAGGCGAGTAAAACTCCATTAGGTATTCCTTAGCGAGTCACGTTTAGTGAACTTATTCTCTAATAAGCACCTACATACTTGCTTTAGTGTCTCCACACAAATGATTATGAGATCAATCATCCTCTTCCTAAGAGCAAGCAACGTATGTACTAATCTATCCGGATTCACTAATCCCCAATTTAGTAATCCAACGATTAGGAACAATTTTAGTTTGTGAGCTATCTTGAATTTAGATCTCATTAGCATGATCACCATCATGATTCTAAAAGCATTACTCAAAACTATGGGTTTATCACATTTAATATAACAGCACTATGTAGATAATATAAAATGACTTTTAAGAAAATCAATTCTTTTATTAATAAATGAATAAGATTACAAAGTATATGCTACATCATATCAAATATGATTGGCTTGTGTGCATACTACTATCAATCTCCCACTCGCACTAAAGCCAATCGCCATGGTATCTAATACTTATCTTCTCTAAGTGACGATCAAACTGCTGTTGAGTTAAAGCTTTAGTAAATGGATCTGCAATGTTGTCTTGAGAGTCCACACGCTCCAGGGTGACATCTCCTCTTCAATGATCTCTCTAATCAAATGAAACCGCCGCAACACGTGTTTGGATTTCTGATGAAACCTGGGTCCCTTAGCCTGCGCAACAACTCCGTTGTTGTCACAGAATAAAGGTACGGCTCCTCTAATGCTAGGAACCACTCCAAGTTCAGTTATGAACTTCTTCATCCAAACAACTTCCTTTGCAGCTTCACTTGCAGCTATGTAGTCTGCCTCTGTCACTGAATCAGCAACTGTTTGCTGCTTGGAACTTTTCCAACTCACTGCGCCACCGTTTAAGGTAAACACGTACCCTGAAACGAATTTACTGTCATCTTGGTCCGTTTGAAAACTTGAGTCTGTATAGCCCTCTAGTTTCAATTCAGACCCACCCTAGACAAGAAATACATCCTTAGTTCTTCTCAAGTACTTTAGGATGTTTTTCACTGCCTTCCAGTGCTCTTCTCCTGGATTCGACTGATATCTGCTTGTTACACTAAGTGCATGAGCGACATCTGGTCTAGTACATATCATACCGTACATGATAGATCCTATTGCGGAAGCATAAGGAATCTTACTCATACGGTCTCTCTCCTCAGGTGTCTTTGGGGCCTGTTTCTTGGAGAGATGTATTCCATGGCTCATCGGCATGAGACCTCTCTTGGAATCTTCCATGCTAAACTTCTTTAGCATCGATTCAATGTACTTTCCTTGGGTCAAGCCCAGCATCCTTTTAGATCTATCTCTATAGATCTTTATCCCCAAAATATAGGATGCCTCACCCAAGTCCTTCATGGAGAAGTGTTTAGATAACCAAATTTTGATCGACTATAGCATAGGAACATCATTCCCTATCAGTAATATGTCATCAACATATAATACAAGGAATGAAACAGCGCTCCCACCAACCTTCTTGTACACACAAGGTTCATCCTCATTTTTGATAAAATCAAACCTTTTGATTATCTCATCAAAACGGATGTTCCATCTTCGAGAAGCTTGCTTTAATCCATAAATGGATCGTTGTAGCTTACAGACTTGGTTTGTTCCAACCGTTGAAACAAAACCCTCTGGCTGTATCATATATACATTCTCCTCAAGCTCTCCATTGAGGAAGGCCGTTTTCACGTCCATTTGCCAGATCTCGTAGTCATAATAAGCTGCAATTGCAAGGAAAATCCGAATGGACTTGAGCATAGCTACTGGTGAGAAGGTTTCATCATAGTCAACTCCTTTTCTTTGTTTGAAACCTTTTGCAACCAGTCGGGCCTTATAGATCTCTACCTTGCCGTCCGCTCCAGTCTTTCTCTTAAAGACCCATTTACACCCAATAGGCTTAATGCCCTCAGGTGGTGAAACCAAAGTCCATACTTGGTTTTCATACATGGAGTCCATCTCGGATTTCATGGCTTCTAGCCATTTCTCTGAGTCTTCACTACTCATAGCCTCTTCGTAAGTCAATGGATCATCATCATCTATGATGCGTACCTCATCATCATCCTCTATGATGAATCCATACCTCTCAGGTATCTTTGGCACTCTTCCAGATTTACGAATAGGTAGTGGTACAGTAGGTTCTTCTACTTGGTCAGGTACCTGACTTTGATCCGTAGTATTTTGTGGTTCTTGAACTTCTTCAAGATATATCTTACTCCCACTGACCCCTTCAAGGATAAACTCCTTTTCCAAGAAGGCAGCGTGTTTCGCAACAAACACCTTTTGATCAGTCGGGTGATAGAAATAATACCCTGATGTTTCTTTAGGGTATCCCATAAATCTACATTTGTCGGATCTAGTCTTCAGCTTATCTTGCTCAAACCTTTTGACATAAGCTGGACAACCCCAAGTCTTAACATGCTTAAGATTTTGTTTCCTCCCTGTCCATATCTCATATGGGGTCTTTGGGACGGATTTGGTAGGTACCTTGTTAAGTAGGTATGCAGTCGATTCTAGGGCATAACCCCAGAAGGATACTGGAAGGTCGGTAAAACTCATCATGGAACGAACCATGTCTAACAATGTTTGATTTCTCCTTTCAGATACGCCATTCAACTCTGGTGTCCCTGGTGGAGTCCATTGTGAGATTATACCATTTTCTTTGAGACAATTGAGAAACTCATTGGTTAAGTATTCCCCTCCTCGATCCGATCGAAGAATCTTAATACTCTTACCAGTTTGCTTCTCTACTTCACTTCTGAATTCTTTGAACTTTTCAAACGATTCAGATTTGTATTTCATTAAATACACATATCCAAATCTAGAATGATCATCAGTGAAAGTAATAAAATAAGAATACCCTCCTCGTGCATTCGTTGTCATAGGTCCACATACGTCTGTGTGTACCAACGCTAACAACTCTGTAACTCTTTCTCCTTTTCCACTAAAAGGAGATTTAGTCATTTTACCCATGAGACAAGATTCACAAGTTGGATATGATTCGTAATCAGATAGCTCTAAAAGTCCATCTTTATGCAACTTGGATAATCTTGTTTCATTGATATGACCGAGTCTACAGTGCCACATAAAGGTATAATTAACATCATCTCTTTTCCTTTTCTTAGTTTGTTCAATTTGAAGTACATTTTCATGCAAGTCAAGTATGTAAAGTCCATTCAGTAAATTGCCAACACCATATAAAACATTTTTATTATAAATAGAACAACTGTTGTTCTTTATTATAATATCAAAACCATCCATATCCAATACAGAAATTGATAAAATGTTTCTAATGAGTGTTGGAACATAATAACAGTTATTTAAACTAATGAACTTGCCCGAAGGCAGTGCTAAACAATAAGTCCCTACAGCCAATGCAGCAACCTTTGCTCCATTTTCCACTCGTAGGACGACTTCATCCTTGTTCAGCTTCCTACTTCTGCTTAGTCCCTGTATATTATTACATATGTGAGAACTACAACCGGTATCCAATACCCAAGTAGAATTTTGACTTTCAGAAAAATTAATTTCAATCATGAACAAACCTAGATCAGAAGTCGAAGCTTCTCCAAGTTTCTTTTGGCCCGCAAGATACTCCTTGCAGTTCCTCTTCCAATGTCCCGGCTTATTACAATGGTAGCAAATTCCCTTGCTATCTGGATCAGGTTTCTTATTATCCTTTCTCTTCGCCTTGCCCATAGCCTTCTTGTTTTTCTTCTTTTCAGAAGATACCTTGGGCTTCTTCCTTTTCTTGGAAGAATCATTCACCAGTAAGACTTGGTTCTTGTTGGATGAGAAGTGACCTTCAGCAGTTTTTAGCATGTTAAGTAACTCAGGCAAGCTGACGTCCAACTTATTCATGTGAAAATTCACAACAAATTGTGAGAAGGTATCCGAGAGTGACTGCAAGATCAAATCTTGACTTAACTCCCCATCCATCACGAACCCAAGCTGTCCAAGTTGTTCAATTAGATTGATCATCTTGAGGACATGAGTCTCAACTGTAGTGCCCTCGGTCATACGAGATCGGAAGAGCTCCTTAGATATCTGATATCTAGCAGTCCTACTTTGCTCACCATACAACTCTTTGAGGTGCAACAATATAGTAGGAGCATCCATAGTTTCATGCTGACGCTGAAGCTCGTTACTCATGGATGCGAGCATGATGCATTGAGCCAAGATTGCATCATCTTGCCACTTTCTAAAAGTAGCAATCTCTTCCTCAGAGGCTGTTTCTGCAACACTTGCAGGGACTGGCGAATTTAGGACATAAGAAATCTTTTCAGCAGTGAGAACAATTCTCAGATTCCTTAACCAGTCTGTGTAATTCGGTCCGGTCAATTTGTTAACATCAAGTATGCTACGCAGTGATAGTGAGTTTGACATTTTTAAATTCTGCATGTGAAAATAGACAACATTTTAGCATTCATTCATTTAATTAATTACCAAAATAAATTAGGTCTTTATTTAAATTGGTATCTCCCGCTATTTTTCATCAAACTATATTACCCTCAATATATATAGTTCGGCAAATCTAATTAAAGTTTTGCTAGTGAGATTGAGGACCCCATTTCAAATGTATATAGCCTTGTGGTGACACAACAAACGATATATAAATAAATAGGTAGACAACTATTGTCAATTACATCACTATGTAACTCCTTTTATTTTGCCTCTTAGATTATTTTGATCAAGTGGTGACACATCCGAATCAAAATTATCCAAGTTTAGTCCAACCTAGCACTTCCATATATTCGAAAGAAAAACACTATCCTTGTGGTGACACAACAAAACAACATCGTTCAGTCTATTTATAAGCATCAAATGTGAAAAGCAACATCTTAAATATTTAATACTTGCCTTGTGGTGACACAACAAACTCATATTAAACATTTAATACTCTATTGTTTTACCATGCTAGAAGGCGACGTTCGATATTCCAAATATCTTTGAACGCTTAGGACTTAATATAATTTCTTTGAGGGGTTTATTATTATTAGTCTCATCTTGTTTAACGCACATGCACATATATATATAAAATACGCGTCATATTATTTTACATGCGAAACATGTTTAATAATATATAATATATATATATTTAGTAAGCATGCACATATAGAATACTATATTCTACCCGGATTGATTATGGACTTTTATTCTAGTTTGGTTCACTAGAGCCACCAAGTGAACCAAAAGGTCAAACCTAGGGTGCAAGAATAAAATATATATATAACTATTACATTTAAACCCGGGATCCAATACAAACGAGTCTTCAATCGCTCCTTGCTGCTTTGTCTCCAATTCTTCAAAATTAATTCTAACTAGTCCTATTACAAAAACTATTTACAATAAATAGAAACCTTGATCAGCAGTCAAGGAGAAGTACATAGGAGGGAGATAGAATTTACATTATGAAAAATTAGAAAAGACGAGGTATGCAGACCCCATTTATAAAAACCCATACATTCAAGCATCCACTAAAATAAATCCAATCACACATTGGTCAATAGTCCATAATCAATCCCTATTTATTATCATACATATCTCTATATGTATTAATAAATAACATTCATCTCATGAATAATAAATCCATTCCATATATGCATTGATATCAATTAATGGGCAAAAGTTTTGCTAATATTTAGTTTTGAAACAAAATAAACTCTTTTATTTTAATCAAAAACCAAATCCAAATTAAACTCCTTTAATTTTAGCAATCTGAAATCCTATTCCAGATAAAATAAACTCTTTTATTTTAAACTTTTATCAATTAAATAAACCATTTATTTCAATTGAAGGAAAAAAATAAAATCGGATTCTGATGTCCGGCGCAGCTGCGCCCAGATTGAACAGGGAACCGGCGCAGCTGCGCTGAACCCCAGAAAAAAAAACTGATTCTGGGTATTGGCTAGTTGCGCCCCAGAATGAACTAGAGCCGGCGCAGCTGCGCAGCATCGCTGATCCAGGAAAAATTTTCTTGCCCAAAAATTCGAACGTTTCGCATATCAATTCATACATGGAATCATCTAGATCGATAATTAGCACATGATTAGGCTCTGATACCACTGTTAGGTTTGTATATAGCGCGAACATGCAATCAAATTACACAAATAGTGCGGAAGCGCGATAAAATCGGATTTTAAAATTTTATACAAACCATCACCAAGATCAATCTATGTGCTCAATTAACGATATAAACGAAAGATAAAGAGAATAAGAATTATACCCTCGTAGAACAAAGCTTCCTCGAGTACAAGTTCAACTCCTAGTCCTTCGTGTTCTCCTCGAATGCTACAATGTGATTCTTTCCTTTGATCAACGTTAGCCACCCAAGTGTTTGGCCTCTAGATGTGATCCACCAAGAAAGAACAAGTATTCAAGAAGTTGGGTATTTGGCAAAACCCTAGTTTCTATCTCTATAGAAATTGTAAGTACTCTCCACAATCTAATGCAAGAGTGTGTAACCCTAATCTATGATAAGACTCCTCTTATTTATAGATGTAGGAATAACCCTTTCCTAAACTATTTAATATTAAGGTTTGTATTATAATTAAACTCCTTTAATTAATAATGCTCCTAATCCAATTAGGAATCCATGGGAGAGTACTTCTATTAATTAATTCTCAATCCCTATTAGGAATTAAATAATAGTAAAAGTAATAATAATAATAAGACTCCTCTTATTAATTTATATTTAATATTTCCAAAATATTAAATAATAAATATTAAGCTATTTAATTTATTCTATCTCTATAGAGTAAATTAAATACACTTAACTTATTATTACAATTATGCCATTTACTTCTTAAATAAATATTTTCCTTTTGCGGTGTGACTTTTTAGGTTCTCCATATTAAACCGGTTGTGAATAAATCAATTAGAACAATTCTAATCTTATTTAAATAAATAAATTAAACTATTTAATTCATTTAAATAAATAATATTTATTCTACAATAAGGATAAGCCCCCTTAGCGATCAACGACTTTCCAGATAATATAGATTTCAACATTAATCACAAAAGAACCTTTGAGTAAATAGTTACCGTACAATTCAATCCTTCTACCATACAATGTCCTAATTAAATATAAGACATGGATTTACTGTCAAGTCTTATTCTATTTAATTATATGTATTTCGATTCCCAAATGCACAACACAAATTAATGCAAATTAGAAACTCCTTTCTAATTTCATTCTGCCTTGGCCAAGGACTACTGAGTTATCATTTATCGAATCACATAGGACATTCACATCTTTTACTAGACGAGGTAGATTCTTTGTTGATCATTCACCTATCTCCATGTACAACTAATTATACCCAATCATACCCTTTGATATACCCATAAGGTCTTAAGGGACATGTCAAAGTATAACTCATCATACACAAGATACTATGATGATCTCAAGTCCAAGGATCACTTGTACTACTATTACTAGAGGAATTCCTATTGACAGGCGAGTAAAACTCCATTAGGTATTCCTTAGCGAGTCACGTTTAGTGAACTTATTCTCTAATAAGCACCTACATACTTGCTTTAGTGTCTCCACACAAATGATTATGAGATCAATCATCCTCTTCCTAAGAGCAAGCAACGTATGTACTAATCTATCCGGATTCACTAATCCCCAATTTAGTAATCCAACGATTAGGAACAATTTTAGTTTGTGAGCTATCTTGAATTTAGATCTCATTAGCATGATCACCATCATGATTCTGAAAGCATTGCTCAAAACTATGTGTTTATCACATTTAATATAACAGCACCATGTAGATAATATAAAATGCCTTTTAAGAAAATCAATTCTTTTATTAATAAATGAATAAGATTACAAAGTATATGCTACATCATATCAAATATGATTGGCTTGTGTGCATACTACTATCATACATCACTATGTAACTCCTTGTCTTTTGCCTCTTAGATTATAATGGTTAAGTGTGTGCTCATCCGAACTAAAATAATCTAAGTTAAGTCCAACCTAGTACTTCCATATATATGAAGAGAAAAAGACCGCCCTTGTGTGTGAACAACAAAGCAGTAATTTTCAATTCCTTAATAAGCATCAAATGTGATAAAACAACATCTTAAATATTTAATACTCGCCTTGTGTGTGTACAACAAACTCATATTAAATATTTAATAATCTATCGCTTTACCATGCTAGAAGGCGACGTTCGATATTCCAAATATCTTTGAATGATTAGGACTTAATATAATTTCTTTGAGGGGTTTGTTATTATTAGTCTCATCATGTTTAGCGCGCATTCATATATATATATATATATATATATAAAATACGCGTCATATTATTTAACATGCGAAGCATGTTGGATAATATATAATATATATAGTAAGCATGCACATATAGAATACTATATTCTATCCAGATTGATTATGGATTTTTATTCTAGTTTGGTTCACTAGAGCCACCAAGTGAACCAAAAGGTCAAAACTAGGGTGCAATGTGACGCCCCCAAATTCAGACGCCACTGTCTCGAATTTGGTTCATCACGTTCTAACACAATAATGACATAAACCTAATGCAGCAGAAAAGATAGAATAAATTACATTGATTTAATATAATTATTCTCGTCCTAAGGTCTCGCAACCGATACTACAATACTATCCAAAAGTCTTAATTTATACTGAAACATAGTACTAATACATAATCCGTGCCTACGCTTATTACATAACCAAATTTAGAAGTCTCAAAGCAACATAGTAAATAATCTCCTTCTTAAGGAGGAACAAAGTTGCTCCGTAGTTTTGCCCTTACCCTTATCCTTGCCTGAAGGTTTACCTCGCTCTGCCTTAACTGAAAGGTTTGAATAAAACAAGAATGAGCAACGAGTTTGCCCAACAAGTGATATAATATCAAGGGAAATGAATTATAAAATTTGAAGTCTCGGGGATATAAGGGATAGTTCAAGAACATTATGAATTATCAATTATTTCAAATAGAGTCGCTATGAACAGAAAATATCAATAAGATTTAAGATATAATTCTTTCAAAGTTCGAGATGATGAACACTGAGTAGCCACAAAGGACTAAGAACTCCTGTTAGGATTAACAGTTATTATACTGATAATCCAATAAAAACAAGTACACAGGTGATCAGCCTATAGTACCCCAGATTATGCATAACTGTCACATGCTTGTAAGTGCGCACGTCGGTTCCCCGACAATATATAATTTTCCCCTTTTATGAGGGTTGTTCATCTCAGTAGATAAGAGTCCTCACCAAGACAATTGTTTTGGAATAGCTTTCCAACACATATATAATAGTTTAACCGAAACAATGGTTTAGACAACTTTTATAATCATATTCAATGATTTAATGAATACCAATACTCGCAATGAGGTTTAAGGGATATTAATCTTAAACCAATCCTTAGAATATGAATGACAGTTTATAAAGCATAAGAGTCATTGTCACATACTCATATGATACAGGAATATACAATTACATGCTTGCTCAATATAGAGAAAGGGTTCGAATACTTGCACAATATACCACATCCTGGTCGAATGTAAGTTGAGTAGGGTTAAAGGAAACTTGCCTACCAATAACAACTTGCACATTGTGCGAATATCAATAAATATCATAGACGTGGAGTAATTGTTAATAAATAATCCACTAGCATACTTAAAATAATAATAACTCGAGTTTGAGTTAGGAAACTTGCCTACCAATAACAACTTGCACATTGTGCGAATATCAATAAATATCATAGATGTGGAGTAATTGTTAATAATTAATCCACTAGCATACTTGAAATAATAATAACTCGAGTTTGAGTTAGGAAACTTGCCTACCAATAACAACTTGCACATTGTACGAATATCAATAAATATCATAGATGTAGAGTAATTGTTAATAATTAATCCACTAGCATACTTGAAATAATAATAACTCGAGTTTGAGTTAGGATACCAATAACAACTTGTACATTGTGCGAATATCAATAAATATCATAGATGTGGAGTAATTGTTAATAATTAATCCACTAGCATACTTGAAATAATAATAACTCGAGTTTGAGTTAGGATACCAATAACAACTTGTACATTGTGCGAATATCAATAAATATCATAGATGTGGAGTAATTGTTAATAATTAATCCACTAGCATACTTGAAATAATAATAACTCGAGTTTGAGTTAGGAAACTTGCCTTTAGCGTAGTTTACGACTTTACAGCTTATCAACACGACGACGAACTAAGATATCCTATTGTAACATAGTTACATATATATATATAGAAAACGCTTCCATTAGCCACACATATCAATTACTAGATAATTACCCTTTCACATAACCAAGTATGTAAAACAAATACGGAAACTATCTTTGGTATATAACTAGACCACATAATAGCATACTACCATGTTTTGTAGTTTTGAAATGGACGTTAATCCTGACGTTTCGGAATTCCACTTATAAACCATGTACACATCTTGAAGCACTCATGTTATAATACCAGTACATATTCGAAGACCAAAAACATTGCTACAACTTCTGCTTTAAACTTTAGAATAACAATGCAAGCAATCCACAAGGTTTAGATTTACAAACAAAATCAACTAGACCAACTGCAGGAGGGCGCAGCTGCGCTCTGGTTAGGCTTAGGGACGGCGCAGCTGCGCTGTCCCCTGGCCAAACCAGAGTTGAGCTTTTATCTTCCTGGTTTCAGTCCATTTCTTAGCATACCAAGACATAAACAATTATTATGCACACATGTTAAAGGGGTTTGCATGCTCACGTGATCATTTCAAGTTTATATTACTACTTTATAAATCTTTAATTTAGAACTTCGGCAAAATAATGTCAAACAAGTTTAAGAATCCACGTAACTTACCATACTAAGTACTTATTCATATACAAGGGTTATACCATCTGAAATACGCATGCTCATGTGTTCACATCATATATACTTAGTTTACATAGTTCACAACTTGGGAATTTGCTTAAATTCATGCTTGAACGATGCAATGCTATAACATACTAAAGGGACACACATACACATCATGTTTGGGGAATATCCGAGTACTAACATGCATGTCCAACACGTTAGAATGGAGTTATCATTATAGTTATGCATGTTTGTTTCAAAATGTCCAAGTTTGCCTTTAAAAGTTGTTTTAAACTAGGTCATGGTCATCTAGCACTCCTAAAACATCTTGGAACCTTATGTCATGCATAATCAGAACTTAAACATTGTAAGTTTCGGTAAAGTCTAGTTTCAAAACTATAAGTTTTCTTTAGAAAATCACATACAATTTGAAGTTAGGATGGTCATGCTATGCAAAGGGACCTTACACTATATGCTTCACACATTTTCAGGCATGTCTAAGTTAACTAACCACGTTAGAAAGTAACAGTTCATAGCAGAATCAAGCGTTGTTGACTGGTGCACGGCGCAGCTGCGCCGTTTTGAACTGCAGGGAGCGCGTAGCTGCGCCCTCTCCTGGACAGTTCAGAATGGTCTCTGCTTCGGCAGAAACCAAAACCAAACTTGAATTTTTTTACTTAACATGCTCCAGTTCAGTCACATTGTGTCCTTAGCATACATGTTGACTCACATAATAACATAGCATCAACTACCAACTAATTAACAAGAGATTTTCATGCATTTTTAAGAATTTGCCAAACTTGAAATTAAAACATACTAAGCAATATGATTAACTTCTTGAAGCTAATAGCAGATTATCACTCCTAATGGACTAAAACTCAGATTTTGCAACCCAATTTTATGAAGTAAGGCTTCCAATTTACAGAGAAAGTATTATCCATGCCAAGCCATTATCCAATTTGGTGAACCAAAGGAAGAAGATAGAAGCTAGCGGTTAATGGGAAGTTGGTGGAATAGTGGTGAGGCACTATTTGGACCACTCCCCATTTCATCATTAAGCTGAGGTTTGCAAGGAAGAAGAAGAAGTCTAAGCTTGTAGCCATTCACGTGGGCATTATTTGGGCAAAGAAGGGACTCTCAATTTGGGACAAAGAACTCAGACATTTCCTAACAAGCCTTTAGTGCATACATGATTTAAAATGTAACTTAGGTCATGTAGTGTATTAAATAATTAAATGCTACCACATTGTATCAATAAAGTCACATGTACACATATCATATAATCCATGCACATTAATTAAGTATAATCTAATAAATTACTAAAACCCAATATTTAATGTACATTATTATTTCATTATTCCTGTAATAGAATATTATTACAATAAACATTCAAATATTAAAAGAATTATTATTTAACAATTATTAGCTCACTTCAATTATTACCTCCTATAATTAAAATGCACATTTAATAGTCCATATCGCACATCAATATGTCACATAACATGTTCATGCAATTTAAATGTCGCACATCCCTTTTATATTATTAAATGAATATAGAAACTTTATTATAAATAATATACATTTCATCATACGGTTACACCTCAAGTAGCATGGCATATAACACTTAAATAATTTAATAGAGATTATTAATCACACAATAATTAATTAACATTAATAATTTCTTTTCTTAATAAATCATTCCTTCAATAAATAAAACAAGAAATCACTTTATCACATCACTACCAAAATGACATATCACGTATACTCATATTCGAATAAATATACAACTTAAATAGAAAAGTTAATATTTATATCATTTAAAATTCTCGGATATTACATCCTCCCTCCCTTATAAAAATTCCGTCCTCGGAATTGATACAAGGTTACACAAACAAATGGGGATAATCCCTCTTTATCTTACTCTCTAACTCCCATGTAGCCTCCTCAGCGTCGTGGTTCCGCCAAACTATTTTCACGGACGATATACTCTTGTTTCTCAAGGTCTGCTCTTTCCTATCTAGTATTTGGATATGAATTTCCTCATAAGTCAGATTCTGCTCTACTTGAATCGGCTAATAGGAAATCACGTGCTTATAGTCGGGTTTGTACGGATGTAACACGGAGATGTGAAACACGTTGTGGATGTGTTCCAGCTCAGGCGGTAAAGCTACCATATACGCCACTTCGCCTACCCGCTTCAAAACTTCGAATGGCCCTATGAACCTCGGACTCAATTTTTCTTTCTTTCTAAATCTGATCTTTCCTTTCCAGGGAGATACTTTTAAGAATACGAAACTACCGACTTCAAAGTCTCGATCTTGACGATGCAAATCTACATATTTCTTCTGACGATCTTGAGCGGCTACTAATCTGGCTCTTATCGTTATCACCACATCGGTCGTCTATTGAACTATTTTCGGCCCCAAGAGTCGTCGTTCTCCGACTTCATCCCAACACAACGGTGTTCTGCACTTCCTTCCGTAGAGAGCTTCGTATGGTGGCATACTGATACTCGCGTGATGACTATTATTGTAAGTGAATTCTACTAAGGGTAAGTGGTCATCCCTGTTCCCTTTAAAATCCATTATGCAAGCTCGAGGCATATCTTCTAGCGTTTGTATGGTTCTTTCACTCTGTCCGTCTGTCTGAGGATGGTAAGTGGTACTTAACCTCAATTATGTTCCCATTCTTTCTTGTAAGCTTTTTCAGAAATTTGACGTGAAGCGCGGGTCTCGATCGGAAACGATTGACACCGGCACTCCATGTCGCGAAACTATTTCCTTTACATACAATTTTGCTAATTGATTAAGGTTGAAACGAATCTTGATCGGTAGAAAATGATCTGTCTTCGTTAGTTGATCCACGATAACCCAAATGGCTCTGATGTTCTGCTTTGACTCATTGGCAAGTGAGACATCTACTGATGTACTCTGCAACCTCTCGCTTCAGATTGGGCCACCAAAAATGTTATCGTAAATCCCGGTACATCTTCGTTCCTCTAGGATGAACAGAATATATAATGCTATGTGCCTCGCGCAAAATTTCCTCCCTAGGTTCAGTAATAGCTGGCACCCACACTCGATTTTTGAATCTCAAAATACCATCCTTATCCAGTCGGAATTTTTCTTCCTCACTTCCTGTTATCTGCTTCTTTATCTTCTCGCACTCCTCATCCGTTTCTTGTGCCTCTTTGATTCGATCCAGTAATGTTGGACGAGCTTCCATCTCAAATAAATTTTCACTGGGCCCTCGAGGTTCCCCAACTTCTATTTCCAATTTTTCTATGTCTCTTATTAACTCCTCCTAAGTTGTCAATGTGAACAGTTTCTCCCTTCCTTTCCTGCTCAGCGCATCAGCTACTACGTTGGCCTTTCCCGGGTGATAAAGAATTTCGCAGTCGTAATCCTTAATTAATTTCAACCACCTCCTTTGTCTCATATTTAACTCCTTCTGTGTGAAAATATATTTCAGACTTTTGTGGTCCGTATATATCTCACATTTTTCTCCGTAAAAATAATGTCTCCAAATCTTTAACGCAAATACGACTGCCGCTAACTCCAAGTCATGAGTAGGGTATCGTTTTTCGTAATCTTTCAATTGCCGTAACGCATATGCAATGACCTTACCGTGTTGCATAAGCACACAACTGAGTCCTTTATGCGACGCATCACTATACACCACAAATCCTCCCGTACCATCTGGTAAGGATAATACAAGTGCTTCACTTAACCTCTTCTTCAATTCTTGGAAACTTTCTTCGCATTTGTCCGTCCACACGAATTTCACTGTCTTTCTCGTTAGATTGGTCAACGGGATCGCTATCTTAGAAAAATCTTGGATAAATCTTCGATAGTACCCAGCTAACCCTAGAAAACTTCTTACTTCCGTTGGCGTCCTTGGTTGTTCGCAACCACTAACAGCCTCTACCTTCGCAGGGTCCACTGAAATCCCATTCTTGTCTATCACGTGTCCTAAGAATTGAACCTTCTCCATCCAGAATTCGCACTTGGAAAATTTTGGGTACATCTTCTCCTTCCTTAGTGCTTCCAATACCATCAACAAATGTTCGGCGTGCGCTCTTCTTTGGTCTTTAAGTAGATTAGTATGTCATCGATAAAAACTACCACAAACTTATCCAAGTATGGCTTGAAAACTCGGTTCATCAAGTCCATGAATGCTACTGGAGCGTTAGTCAAACCGAATGACATCACTAAAAACTCGTAGTGTCCATATCGGGTTCGAAACGCCGTCTTCGGAATGTCTTCCTCTCGTACCTTTAGTTGATAATAACCCGTTCGTAGATCTATCTTAGAGAACCACTTTGCTCCTTTCAATTGATTGAAAAGGTCATCTATCCTTGGTAATGGATATCTATTCTTGATCGTTACTTTGTTCAACTCTCGATAGTCGATACAAAGCCTCATCGATCCATCTTTCTTTTTGATAAATAACACTGGTGCTCCCCAAGGAGACACACTCGGCCGAATATAACCCTTATCTAATAATTCCTGCAATTATATCATCAATTCCTTCATTTCCACTGGTGCCATACGATACGGAGCTTTCGAAATCGGTGCAGTTCCCGGTGCTAAATCTATTACGAATTTGATTTCTCTGTCTGGCGGAAGGCCAGGCAGATCATCAGGAAACACATCTTGAAATTCTCTCACTACTGATATATCTTTCGCTTCTACTCCCTTCTTTTGAGTATCCGCAATATAGGCTAAATATCCCACACATCCTTTCTTTAACAATTTCTTGGCATGCATCATCGTAAGACAACAGGATTGCTTAAGCGATGAGCTATCATAAAACACTACCTTAGACCGATTTGAATTCTAAAGGTTCACACTTTTCTTTCGGCAATCGATTATCGCAGCGTGGCTGGATAACCAATCCATTCCTAATATCACATCAAACTCTCCCAACATTATCGGAATCAAGTCTATACTGAGTTCGTGACCTCTAATGCTTGCAGAACAATTTCGGTAAACGAACTCTACGAAAATTACTTCCTTATTTGCAATCTCTATGCTCAAAGGATTCTCTAAACGTTTTAGGGGTAAGTTCAAACGTGTAGCAAAATCTTCAGACACAAAGGAACAGGTAGCACCCGAATCAAATAATACATATGCATTTATATTATTGATTGGTATAATACCTGACACCATGTCCTTTGTAGTAACTGCGTCTTGGACGGTTATGTTAAAAGTTTGGGCCGTTAAGCGATTGGACTGTGCTGGTCCACCTATCATTAGCTTGCTTCCCCCTTGGTTACCGTTTTCCCCGGTGTTCCCCTTCTTCGGGCAGTCCTTGATCTGGTGTTCAGTCGAGCCGCAACCGAAACATCCTCGATTTTTCTTCGGCTTTGGACAATGGGGTGCAATGTGCCCTTCTTGGCCGCAGTTGAAATAGACATTGCGCCCTTTCCAGCATTCTCCTTGATGGTTCTTTCCACATTTAGAGCATACCTCAGCCCTTTTCTTAAATCCTCCCTGATGACTTCCCGACTGGTTGCCTCGGTTGTTGTTATTGTTGTTGTTGTTATCCCACTTCTTTTTTCCTAAATTGCTTCCTCCACTGCTACTTCCCCCACGACTTTCTCCTACAGAATTCTTATTCTTTTTCTCCTTGTTGTACTGACTTAACGCCTCGCTACCTCCCTCAGCAATGATTTCCTTTTCCAACAGTGAGGCGAACGAATCGATTTGAAGAATTGACACCTTGTTGAATAACCAAGGTTTCAGCCCTAACTCAAAGTGTCTAGCCTTCCTTTCTTCGATGTCGACATAGTGTGTAGCGAATCGTACGAGCTCCTTGAATCTTGCGGCATACTAAGCTACCGACATCTCACCTTGCTTCAATTCCAAGAATTTAATCTCCATCTTATTCTTCATGCTCTTCGGAAAGTAATTCTCGAAGAACAGAGTGGTAAACCTTTCCCAGGCTATTACTCCTTCACCCGCTCTTTGTTGATTGGCTTCCCACCAGTAATTCGCTTCACCCTTCATCATATATGTGGCGAATATCGTCTTATGATCTTCCCCCACTCGAGCAATAGCAAACGCCTTTTCCATTTCCTTGATCCAGGTTTGTGCTTCGATGGGATCGGTAGTTCCCCTAAACTCGGGCGGTCCTACACTCTTAAAATCTTTGAAGTTTGTTACTGGTGCAGCTAGGGGGTTGGGGTGTACTGGTTCATTGGTCCTTCCCCGCAGGGCTTCTCCTAGCAAGTCTACTAGTCAATGAATGGGGTCCACTTGGTTCCTTTCGTTATTGACTGACTCATGTAACTCAGCGATTCTACGTCTGGGCGGCATTTTCTGCATGACAAAATTTTACTCTTATTTCCTAAGCATATAACTCAGGTATTTTTCTAATGCAAAAATTTAATAACACAGTGATGAAACAAAAACATTTATATTCATATGCCAAGTTGTTACATCATGTTGACTTCTTGCATACTACTATAAATGTTACCTCTATCCCTTAATATTACAAAAGGTGGGGAAAACATCAACATACTACCCTTAACATCAAAAAGGGTTCACATAATAATTCCGTATCTCACGCAGTAGATCGGAATTCACATAACGATGCACATCTAGACATACTACTACTACTACTAGACTATTAATCACTAGGTTTCATCCCAACATTCCGCGCTCCACCGCGCTGATGAACTCTTTCTGTGTGATATGCGCCACTAAATCCCGGCTCACAGTGTATCGAGTCTGCCCCTGCTCTGCCGGGTAGTGGTACACACCATCCACTAACCTCTCCAAAGCTGTGCGAAAAGCATAGCCCATCTTATTCGTCTTCCTCTTCTTACTTCTCACCTCATCCTCTAGGTCGTTAGCTCTGTCATTGGCTTCTTCCCACTTCTCCTGAAAGTGGATCCTATCCATCACTTCCATCTCTAACTGTATGCGAAGGGCTTCCTTCTCTGTCTTCTCGGACAACTCCCTCTGCTCGGACTCCTCTAGCTTTCCCACCAATTCCACGTTCCTAGCTACTGAATGGTGAAAAAGGGCTCCCATCTGAATACTAGCTTCTTTGCGATACGCAAGCTCCCTCTTCATCTCCTGCATCCTAAGTTTCCTCTGTTGAACTTCCTCCCTTAGCTTTTGAAGCTCTGCCTCTCTATCCTAGGCTTCAGTCTCTAACTCTCAAATCCGCTCTTCATACTCTCCCAATATGCGATCCTCGATAGGAGTCTCGTCAGGGTCTGTCTCAGGTTCATCCTCCATGGGTTCTTCCTCGGGGTCAGACTCTATTTCTATTAGTTCTTCAGGGTCAGACTCCACCTCATCATCTATCATAGGTGTCTTATACACCACGTGTATATCACCTGGCTCTTCCTCGACAATCGAACCATTTCCTCCCACACTTGTCATCCTACAGCCACAAACACAAGATAAAACCACAAACTCCATTAGAAGGTCAAACAAAACATAAGTTCATTGTATAGAATGAAAATATATTTCATAATGCTACTAAATCTCCACGAGAACTCTATATGAGTTTTATCTCTTCCTAGTTCCTAGATTCTTCTAAGGTTATAGTCTAAGGACTCTCGCTCCTAAGGTTTATAACCTAATTCTCTGATACCAACCTGTGACGCCCCCAAATTCAGACGTCACTGTCTCGAATTTGGTTCATCACGTTCTAACATAATAATGACATAAAACTAATGCAGCAGAAAAGATAGAATAAATTACATTGATTTAATATAATTATTCTCGTCCCAAGGTCTCGCAACCGATACTACAATACTATCCAAAAGTCTTAATTTATACTGAAACATAGTACTAATACATAATTCGTGCCTAAGCTTATTACATAACAAAATTTAGAAGTCTCAACGCAACATAGTAAATAATTTCCTTCTTAAGGAGGAATAAAGCTACTCCGTAGTTTTGCCCTTTCCCTTATCCTTGCCTGAAGGTTCACCTCGCTCTGCCTTAACTGAAAGGTTTGAATAAAGCAAGAATGAGCAATGAGTTTGCCCAGCAAGTGATATAATATCAAGGGAAATGAATTATAAAATTTGAAGTCTCGGGGATATAAGGGATAGTTCTAGAACATTATGAATTATCAATTATTTCAAATAGAGTCACTATAAATAGAAAATATCAATAAGATTTAAGATATAATTCTTTCAAAGTTCGAGATGATGAATACTGAGTAGCCACAAAGGACTAAGAACTCCTGCTAGAATTAACAGTTATTATACTGATAATCCAATAAAAACAAGTACACAGGTGATCAGCCTATAGTACCCCAGATTATGCATAACTGTCACATGCTTGTAAGTGCACACATCGGTTCCCCGACAATATATAATTTTCCCCTTTTATGAGGGTTGTTCATCTCAGTAGATAAGAGTCCTCACCAAGACAATTGGTTTGGAATAACTTTCTAACACATGTATAATAGTCTAACCGAAACAATAGTTTAGACAACTTTTATAATCATATTCAATGATTTAATGAATACCAATACTCGCAATGAGGTTTAAGGGATATTAATCTTAAACCAATCCTTAGAATATGAATGACAGTTTATAAAGCATAAGAATCATTGTCACATACTCGTACGATACAGGAATATACAAGTTTACATGCTTGTTCAATATAGAGAAAGGGTTCGAATACTTGCACAATATACCACATCCTGCTCGAATATAAATTGAGTAGGGTTAAAGGAAACTTGCCTACCAATAATAACTTGCACATTGTGCGAATATCAATAAATATCATAGATGTTGAGTAATTGTTATAATTAATCCACTAGCATACTTGAAATAATAATAACTCGAGTTTGAGTTAGGAAACTTGCCTACCAATAACAACTTACACATTGTGCGAATATCAATAAATATCATAGATGTGGAGTAATTGTTAATAATTAATCCACTAGCATACTTGAAATAATAATAACTCAAGTTTGAGTTAGGAAACTTGCCTTTAGCGTAGTTTACGAATTTACAACTTATCAACACAACGACGAACTAAGATATCCTATTGTAACATAGTTACGTATATATATAGAAAACGCTTCCATTAGCCACACATATAAATTACTAGATAATTACCCTTTCACATAACCAAGTATGTAAAACAAATACGGAAACTATCTTTGGTATATAACTAGACCACATAATAGCATACTACCATGTTTTGTAGTTTTGAATTGGACATTAATCCTGACGTTTCAGAATTCCACTTATAAACCATGTACACGTCTTGAAGCACTCATGTTATAATACCAGTATATATTCGAATACCAAAAACATTGCTACAACTTCTGCTTTACACTTTAGAATAACAATGCAAGCAATCCACAAGGTTCAGATTTACAAACAAAATCAACTAGACCAACTGCAGGAGGGCGCAGCTGCGCTCTGGTTAGGCTTAGGGACGGCGCAGCTGCGCTGTCCCCTGGCCAGACCTGAGTTGAGCTTTTGTCTTCCTAGTTTCAGTCCATTGCTTAGCATACCAAGACATAAACAATTATTATGCACACATGTTAAAGGGGTTTGCATGCTCACGTGATCATTTCAAGTTTATATTACTACTTTATAACTCTTTAATTTAGAACTTCGGCAAAATAATGTCAAACAAGTTTAAGAATCCACGTAACTTACCATACTAAGTACTTATTCATATACAAGGGTTATACCATCTGAAATACACATGCTCATGTGTTCACATCATATATACTTAGTTTATATAGTTCACAACTTGGGAATTTGCTTAAATTCATGCTTGAACGATGCAATGCATAATTAGACCGTATACACATGCTCGTATGATCAGAACTTAAACATTGTAAGTTTCGATAAAGTCTAGTTTCAAAACTATAAGTTTTCTTTAGAAAATCACATACAATTTGAAGTTAGGATGGTCATGCTATGCAAAGGGACCTTACACTATATGCTTCACACATTTTCAGGCATGTCTAAGTTAACTAACCACGTTAGAAAGTAACAGTTCATAGCAGAATCAAGCGTTGTTGACTGGTGCGCGGCGCAGCTGCGCCGTTCTGAACTGCAGGGAGCACATAGCTACGCCCTCCCCTGAACGATTCAGAATGGTCTCTGCTTCGGCAGAAACCAAAACCAAACTTGAATTTCTTTACTTAACATGCTCCAGTTCAGTCACATTGTGTCCTTAGCATACATGTTGACTCACATAACAACATAGCATCAACTACCAACTAATTAACAAGAGATTTTCATGCATTTCTAAGAATTTGCCAAAACATACTAAGCAATATGATTACCTTCTTGAAGCTAATAGCAGATTATCACTCCTAATGGACTAAAACTCAGATTTTGCAACCCAATTTTATGAAGTAAGGCTTCCAATTTATAGAGAAAGTATTATCCATGCCAAGCCATTATCCAATTTGGTGAACCAAAGGAAGAAGATAGAAGCTAGCGGTTAATGGGAAGTTGGTGGAATAGTGGTGAGGCACTATTTGGACCACTCCCCATTTCATCATTAAGCTGAGGTTTGCAAGGAAGAAGAAGAAGTCTAAGCTTGTAGCCATTCACGTGGGCAATATTTGGACAAAGAAGGGACTCTCAATTTGGGACAAAGAACTTAGACATTTACCAACAAGCCTTTAGTGCATACATGATTTAAAATGTAACTTAGGCCATGTAGTGTATTAAATAATTAAATGCTACCACATTGTATCAATAAAGTCACATGTACACATATCATATAATCCATGCACATTAATTAAGTATAATCTAATAAATTACTAACACCGAATATTTAATATACATTATTATTTCATTATTCCTGTAATAGAATATTATTACAATAAACATTCAAATATTAAAAGAATTATTATTTAACAATTATTAGCTCACTTCAATTATTACCTCCTGTAATTAAAATGCACATTTAATAGTCCATATCGCACATCAATATGTCACATAGCATGTTCATGCAATTTAAATGTCGCACATCCCTTTTATATTATTAAATGAATACAGAAACTTTATTATAAATAATATACATTTCATCATACGGTTACACCTCAAGTAGCATGGCATATAACACTTAAATAATTTAATCGAGATTATTAGTCACATAATAATTAATTAACATTAATAATTTCTTTTCTTAATAAATCATTCATTTAATAAATAAAACAAGAAATCACTTTATCACATTACTACCAAAATGAAATATCACGTATACTCATATTCGAATAAATATACAACTTAAATAGAAAAGTTAATATTTATATCATTTAAAATTTTTGGATATTATATGCAAGAATTAAATTTAAATATAACTATTACATTTAAACCTGGGCTCGTGTACAAACGGGTCTTCAAGCGCTCCTTGCTCCTTTGTCTTCAATTCTTCAAAATAATTTTAACTAGTCCTATTACATAAACTATTTACAATAAATAGAAACCTTGATCAGCAGTCAAGGGGAAGTACATAGGAGGGAGATAGAATTTACATTAAGAAAAAATTATATAAGACGAGGTACGTAGACCCCATTTATAAAAACCCATACATTCAAGCATCCTCTAAAATAAATCCAATCATACATTGGTCAATAGTCCAAAATCAATCCCTATTTATTATCATACATATCTCCACATGCATCAATAAATGACATTCATCTCATGAATCATAAAACCATTCCATATATGCATTGATATCATTTAATGGACAATTTAAAGTTGCATGAAATCCAATTTCATGTATAAAATAACTCTTTATTTTAATTATAAAACCATGTAAAGTAACTCTTTATTTTAATTCTTGAAAAATTACAAAAATTAATCAAAATCGCACAATCTACTATAGTGGCGTTGCGGCGCCGGAGCGTATCCGGGTAAGGGATACGGCGTTGCGGCGCCGGTTTAAAGAGCAGAAGCGGCGCTGCGGCGTCGGCTTCCAGGAACTGTTCTTGAATTTTTTGCAGTCACGAATTTGATCAGTTTTTCATCCAAACTCAATTTTCTGTAATTATTTTCAAAACCCATGATTTTATACAACATATTATGCCCAATAAATTGTTCCAAACACATACTCATACATATACGAAATCAAAATAATTAATAATTCGCATAAAATTTGGCTCTCTGATACCACTGTTAGGTTTGTATATAACGCGAAAATGCAATCAAATTACATAAATAAAGCGGAAGCACGATAAAATCAGATTTTAAAATTTTATACAAACCATCACCATGATCATTATTTATGCACAATTATTAATTAAACGAAAGAGATGGAGAATAAGAATTATACCCTTGTAGAATTCAAGCTTCCTCAGGTACAAGTTCACCTCTAATTTCGTCGCGTTCTCCTTGAATTCCACCGATTAAATTCCTTTTTTGATCAACGTTAGCCACCAAGTTTTGGCCCCTAGAGGTGATCCACCAAGGAATAATACTTGTTCAAGAAGATGGGTGTTGGCAAAACCCTAGTTTCTGATGAGGACATCCTTAGTTCACAAGCCTTTGACAAAACACAAGTGGATCCATTGCATATACCACTTGGACCCATTACGAGGACACGAGCTAAACGCTTCAAAGAAGGACTTAACAGGATGATTCATAAATTATGGACCGAGGTTGGATCGAGCATAGAGGTTATAGAGACGGGTTACAAGCACGCGAAGTTCATAAACACATTGGAAGCAAGCATACCCGAACCGACACAAAAGAATCAGCATTTCCGCACTTTTGGACTAGTTTGACATCAGTTCGTATTTTGGCCATAACTTGAGTTTCCAAACTCCAAATGAGGTGATTCAAAAGCCTAAATTCATTAGAAACCCCAGGGCTACAATTTTCATTCTTGGCCCAAGTCCAAATTCGAAATTTATCAGGTGTGAAAATAGCTTGCAATGTGCTGATCAGTTTATAGTTGTCTGATTTGGACTTTTAACACATCACATGTTTTGGATTGTTAAATTCTTTGGGTGGCTGATACATGTGATGTGATTAGTTGTTAGATCTTGACTTATGATGATGGTTTAGCACACCATGAGTTACTATAAATACCAAGTGATGCTAGGATGTAAAATCATTCATTCATATCAATTTTCAGATTATCAATACTATTGTGAGTTTGTTTCTCTACTTGTGGTTCTTTGAAGAATTCCTAAGTGTTCCTTAGTTCTTCTTTTTAGATTCATAATTGACTTATCATACAACCATTCATAGTTGTGTGTGGCGTCTTCTACCGCATCAATCGTCGATAGTACCAAGATTACCGCTTCAATATAAGCGAGGGGTCGAAGTGTCGTTGGTGTTCATCCTCCGCAAATTTCCTAAGCAAGCAATTGTACCAAGATTACCGTCTACATATAGGCGAGGGGTTAAGGTGTTGCAAGCTATCCATCCTATCAACTTGTTAGAAACGATCCGGGCGACGACCACCTCACGCAAGCGTGCCGTGGAGTCTATCATTTGGTATCAAAGCTAAGTTTCTTATCAAGTTACTTATCTTTACTTTTATTGTTGAAATATAGTCAAAAAAAAAACTGCATAAAATATATAGCAGAAAATTTGTATTGTTGAATTGCTATCATCGGGATTTTCATTTGCAAGAATCATATTTGGCGTTTGAAAGTCTTGTGGAGAGTCGTACCTTCTATATTGTTTTCTTGATAAGTTATTATTGGATTGTAATTAGAGAATTGAGGTAATATTTGTGAGAATTCAAAAAGAACCTATTAGAGAGAACTACGAGCGAAAAAAGGCAAGAGTAGTAAGTTTAATTGAGGGTAAAAGCCTAATTGTGTGATACACGAGCGTTTCCTACTTATGTGGTATATTGTTTGAGTGAAACACGCAAGGGAGTGGTGAGGAACTTGTTTTCTACTAATTTTTATTTTGCAGGAAATATGTCTAACACAAGAGATAAGACAATTGAAAATAAACCTTCTACATCGAATTTTGACCCAAAACTCATGATGGAGGCTATGATGAAAGAATTTTCTAGACAATTGGGGATGGCTATTGAACAAGTGCATGATCGCATCGATCAATTGAGTGTCACTCGAGTGGAACAAACTCAAATCCCTCCGGGTGGGCGCCCAAAAGGAAAGACCCAACAAAAGGAAGCAAGGCTAGCAGAGACAAATTACTATGATGAAAGGTTTAGCGAGAAAGAGGATCGGGAAATTGACCTTATCCCTAAGAGACATTTTGCAAAGGATAGAGGCGGCCGAAATCGAGAGGACAACAATCTCGATAGCATCAAAATGAAAATTCCCACATTCCAAGGCAGGAGTGACCCCGAGGCATATTTAGAGTGGGAGAAGAAAATGGAGTGGATCTTTGACTGTCACAACTACTTGGAACTCAAGAAAATTAGGATTGCAGCTACCGAATTTTCAGAGTATGCAGTTACTTGGTGGGATCAATTGATGACCAGCCGAAGGAGGTGCAGAGAACGTCCAATAGAGACTTGGGCAGAAATGAAAGCTGTAATGAAAAAGAGGTTTGTCCCAAGCCACTACTATCGAGATCTGTTTCGAAACTTACAAAATTTGAGACAGGGAAACAAGAGTGTGGAGGACTACTTCAAAGAAATGGAAATGCTAATGTCTAGAGCTGACATCGACGAGGATAATGAGGCAACCATGGCCCGATTTTCAGCAGGTTTAAATTGGGATATTGCAGATTTGGTGGAGCGTCAACATTATGTGGTATTGGAAGACATGGTGCACATGGCTATCAAAATAGAGAAGCAACTTAAGAGGAGAGGTGGCCAACGAATAAACACTACCACAGGTTCATCATGGAAATCCAATAATGTGAAGCGTGAGGAAAAGCCAACTGTTTTCAAACCAAAGCCAGAAATCAAGCAGGGAGCGGCTAATCAAGTGGTGCAAGGTAAAACTAATACACCTTCTACTAGTTGTAATTGAGATATTGTATGCTTTAAATGTCAAGGCAGGGGACATATTGCAAATCAATGCCCAAATCAAAGAACTATGTTATTGCTTGATAATGGGGATTTGGAGACCGAGGAAGAAGATAGTGACAATGACTCTATGCCACCGTTGGAGGAAGATAGAGAGGTTGCTATGCATGGTGAAGTGTTAGTTACACGGAGAATGCTTAGTACACAGGTAAAGGAAGAATGCAGCGAGCAAAGAGAGAATCTATTTCATACTAGATGCATGGTAAATGGTAAGATCTGTTGTGTTGTAATTGATGGTGGGAGCTGTACAAATGTGGCAAGCATCACAATGGTGGAGAAATTGGGACTTACAACATCCAAACATCCTCACCCATACCGATTGCAGTGGCTCAATGACAGCGGCGACATCAAAGTTACCAAGCAAGTATCAGTACCGTTTACAATTGGGAAGTATCAGATCCTTTGTGATGTAGTTCCTATGCAGGCAGGTCATTTACTACTTGGGAGACCTTGGCAGTTCGATCGGCGAGTAAAACACGACGGTTTTACTAATGAGTACTCTTTTGTTCACAATCAAAGAAAAGTTACCTTGTGTCCTATGTCACCAAAACAGGTGCATGAGGATCAAATACACTTACAGAGAGATCATGAAAAGAAAACAAAAGAGAGAGAAAAAAAGAAAGGAGAAGAGAGAAAAACAAATATTTTTGCAAAAAGGAGTTATGTAAGGCGAGCTTTGGATTCTAAAAGGCCAATGATTGTACTTCGGTATAGGGAGGCACTTTTGAATACTAACGCTAATAAAACTTCATTGCCTAGTGTTATTTCTACTCTTTTGCAGGATTATCAGGATGTATTTCCCGAGGAGCTTCCCCAAGGATTACCACCAATTCGGGGAATTGAACATCAAATTGACTTTGTCCCCGGCGTGACCATTCCAAATCGCCCGGCACACCGAAGCAATCCTAAGGAAACGAAGGAATTGCAAAGGCAAGTTGACGAGCTAATGGACAAGGGGTTCGTGAGAGAAAGCATGAGTCCATGTGCGGTTCCAGTTATTTTAGTACCTAAGAAAGATGGGAAGTGGCGCATGTGCATTGATTGTCGAGCGGTAAATAACATCACGGTAAAGTATCGGCATCCCATTCCTAGGTTAGATGATATGTTAGATGAATTGCATGGATCTTGTGTGTTTTCTAAAATAGATTTAAAGAGTGGTTATCATCAAATTAGAATGCATGAGGGTGACGAATGGAAAACTGCTTTTAAAACAAAATATGGATTATACGAGTGGTTAGTCTTACCCTTTGGTTTAACTAATGCTCCTAGCACATTCATGAGCTTAATGAACCATGTTTTGCGATCCTTCATTGGAAAATTTGTAGTTGTCTACTTTGATGATATCTTGATCTACAGTATAGATTTAGGAGAGCATGCATTGCATATAAAATCTTTCCTAGAAGTGCTTCGGAAAGAAAAATTGTATGCTAATATAGACAAATGCACATTTTGTACGGATCGAGTTGTGTTCCTTGGCTTTGTTGTTAGTGCACAGGGAGTACAGGTTGACGAAGAAAAGGTACGTGCAATCCAAGAATGGCCAACTCCTACGAATGTCAGTCAAGTTCGTAGCTTCCATGGGCTCGCAAGTTTCTATACACGGTTTGTAAGGAACTTCAGCGAAGTCACAGCACCACTCACCGAAGTAATCAAAAAGAGTGTAGGATTCAAGTGGGGTGATGCACAGGAAAAAGCGTTTAATTTGATTAAAGAAAAATTAACTAAAGCTCCTTTACTTGTATTGCCTAATTTCACTAAGACCTTTGAAATTGAATGTGATGCTTCAGGATTAGGCATTGGAGCTGTGTTAATGCAAGAAGGAAAGCCAGTGGCATATTTCAGTGAAAAATTGAGTGGATCAGCTTTGAACTATCCTACCTATGACAAGGAGTTATATGCTTTGGTTCGATCATTGGAAACTTGGCAACATTACCTGTGGCCTAAGGAATTTGTGATTCACACGGATCATGAATCATTGAAATATTTGAAAGGCCAACACAAGTTGAACAAGATACATGCACGATGGATGGAGTTCATCGAGACATTTCCATACGTCATTCGCTATAAGCAAGGTAAGGAAAATGTCGTGGTCGATGCTCTTTCGCGAAGGTATGTGTTGTTAAATACTCTTGACACAAAATTACTTGGTTTTGAACAAATCAAAGAATTATATGATAATGACCATGATTTTTGTGAAGAGTTTAAAAATTGTGAAAAGAATGTTGTAGGTAAATACTTCAAGATGGATGGATTCTTGTTTCGTGAGAATCGATTATGTATACCTGCATGTTCTTTGCATGAGTTATTGGTTCGAGAGTCACATGGGGGTGGTTTGATGGGACATTTTGGCGTTGATAAGACCTTATCTGTGATAAAAGAACATTTCTATTGGCCCCATATGAAACGAGATGTAGAAAGAATTTGTGATAGATGCATTACATGTCGTCAAGCTAAATCTCGTGTTCAACCCCATGGGTTATACACACCATTGCTTATTTCGAGTGAACCTTGGATTGATTTGTCTATGGACTTTGTATTGGGTTTACCTAGATCTAAGCATGGTCATGATTCTATATTTGTGGTCGTGGATAGATTTTCAAAAATGGCACATTTTATCCCATGCCACAAAGCTGATGATGCATCCCATGTTGCTGATTTATTCTTTAGAGACATTGTACGTTTGCATGGCATGCCCCGAACAATTGTTTCAGATAGAGATGCTAAGTTCTTAAGCTATTTTTGGAAAACTTTGTGGTGTAAACTAGGAACTAAACTGCTGTTTTCAACTACTTGTCATCCACAAACTGACGGCCAAACGGAAGTAGTTAATAGAACTCTATCTTCTTTATTGAGGGCTATAATTAAAAAGAATATTAAGCTTTGGGAAGAGTGTCTACCACATGTTGAGTTTGCTTATAATAGGTCTGTTCACTCTGCTAACTAATTCTCACCTTTTGAAATTGTGTATGGCTTTAATCCTTTAACACCCTTGGATTTGTCACCATTACCTGTTTCCGAGTATACTAACATGGATGGCAAAAACAAAGCTGATTTTGTTAAGCAGATACATGAGAAGACAAGACTCAACATTGAGAAGAGGACGGATCAATATGCCAAACAGGCCAACAAGGGTCGGCGTCAAGTAATCTTCGAACCCGGGGATTGGGTATGGCTACACATGCGTAAGGAAAGATTTCCTGCTCAAAGGCGTTCGAAATTACTTCCAAGAGGAGATGGACCATTTCAAGTGCTTGAACGCATTAACAACAATGCTTACAAATTGGACTTACCCGGTGAGTATAATGTTAGTGCAACTTTCAATGTTTCTGATCTAAGCCCGTTTGACGTAGGTGAAGATTTGAGGACAAATCCTTTTCAAGAGGAGAGGTATGATGAGGACATCCTTAGTTCACAAGCCTTTGACAAAACACAAGTGGATCCATTGCATATGCCACTTGGACCCATTACGAGGACACGAGCTAAACGCTTCAAAGAAGGACTTAACGGGATGATTCATAAATTATGGACCGAGGTTGGATCGAGCATAGAGGTTATAGAGACGGGTTACAAGCACGCGAAGTTCATAAACACATTGGAAGCAAGCATACCCGAACCGACACAAAAGAATCAGCATTTCCGCACTTTTGGACTAGTTTGACACATCAGTTCGTATTTTGGCCATAACTTAAGTTTCCAAACTCCAAATGAGGTGATTCAAAAGCCTAAATTCATTAGAAACTCCAGGGCTACAATTTTCATTCTTGGCCCAAGTCCAAATTCGAAATTTATCAGGTGTGAAAATAGCTTGCAATGTGCTGATCAGTTTATAGTTGTCTGATTTGGACTTTTAACACATCACATGTTTTGGATTGTTAAATTCTTTGGGTGGCTGATACATGTGATGTGATTAGTTGTTAGATCTTGACTTATGATGATGGTTTAGCACACCATGAGTTCCTATAAATACCAAGTGATGCTAGGATGTAAAATCATTCATTCATATCAATTTTCAGATTATCAATACTATTGTGAGTTTGTTTCTCTACTTGTGGTTCTTTGAAGAATTCCTAAGTATTCCTTAGTTCTTCTTTTTAGATTCATAATTGACTTATCATACAACCATTCATAGTTGTGTGTGGCGTCTTCTACCGCATCAATCGTCGATAGTACCGAGATTACCGCTTCAATATAAGCGAGGGGTCGAAGTGTCGTTGGTGTTCATCCTCTGCAAATTTCCTAAACAAGCAGTTGTACCAAGATTACCGTCTACATATAGGCGAGGGGTTAAGGTGTTGCAAGCTATCCATCCTATCAACTTGTTAGAAACGATCCGGGCGACGACCACCTCACGCAAGCGTGCCGTGGAGTCTATCAGTTTCTATCTCTATAGAAATTGTAAGTACTCTCCACAATTTTATGCAAGAGTGTGTAACCCCAATCTATGATAAGACTTCTCTTATTTATAGATGTAGGAAAAACCCTTCCCTAAACTATTTAGGATTAGCGTTTCTATTCTAATTAAACTCCTTTAATTAAATTAAACTCCTAATCTAATTATGAATTCATGAGAGAGTACTTCTATTAATTAATTCTCAATCCCTATTAGGAATTAAATAATAGTAATAGTAATAATAATAATAATAATAATAATAATAATAATAAGACTCCTCTTATTAATTTATATTTAATATTACTAAAATATTAAATAATAAATATTAAGCTATTTAATTTATTCTATCTCCATAGACTAAATTAAATACACTTAACTTATTATTACAATTATGTCATTTACTTCTTAAATAAATATTTTCCTTTTGCGGTTTGACCCTTTAGGTTCTCCATATGAAACCGGCTGTGAATAAATTAATTAGAACAATTATAATTATATTTAAATAAATAAATTAAACTATTTAATTTATTTAAATAAATAATATTTATTTTACAATAAGGGTAAGCCCCCTTAGCGATCAACGACTTTCTAGATAATATAGATTTGAACATTTAATCACAAAAAAAAAACCTTTCAGTGTATAGTTACTGTACAATTCAATCCTTCTACCATACAATGTCCCAATTAAATATAAGACATGGAAGTACTGTCAAGTCTTATTTTATTTAATTATATGTATTTCGATTCCCAAATGCACAACTCTAAATAATGCAAATTAGAAACTCCTTTCTAATTTCATTCTGCCTTGGCTAAGGACTACTGAGTTGTCATTTATCGAATCACATAGGACATTCACATCTTTTACTAGACGTGATAGATTCTTTATTGATCATTCATCTATCTCCATGTACAACTTATTATACCCAATCATACCCTTTGATATACTCCAAATGTCTTAAGGGACATGTCAAAGTATAACTCATCATACACAAGATACTATGATGATTTCAAGTCCAATGATCACTTGTACTACTATCACTTGAGGAATTCCTATTGACAGGCGAGTAAAACTCCATTAGGTATTCCTTAGTGAGTCACATTCAGTGAACTTATTCTCTAATAAGCACCTCCATACTTGATTTAGTGTCTCCACACAAATGATTATGAGATCAATCATCCTCTTCTTAAGAGCAAGCAACGTATGTACTAATCTATCCGGATTCACTAATCCCCAATTTAGTAATCCAACGATTAGGAAAAATTTTAGTTTGTGAGCTATCTTGAATTTAGATCTTATTAGCATGATCACCATCATAATTCTAAAAGCATTGCTCAAAACTATGCGTTTATCACATTTAATATAACAACACTATGTAGATAATATAAAATGCCTTTTAAGAAAATCAATTCTTTTATTAATAAATGAATAAGATTACAAAGTATATCCTACATCATATCAAATATGATTGGCTTGTGTGCATACTACTTTCAGTAATCCTCACCTAAGGTTTCTAACCTACAACTTTGATACCAACCTGTGATGCCCCCAAATTCGGGTACCTTCAAACCCGCATTCGGTGCAACACGATACTAATCATACTATTGGCATCCATCAATCTCATCTCCATAACATGTAAGTAATTACTAATTATTACAAATATATTCTTACAAACCCAGGTTCTAAGACCTTTAAAATGTTCATACATAATATCATTAAGTATTATTTACAATAACCCTAGCTATTACATAGCACTACTATGCCTTTACTCGTTCATCTTCCCTTTCCCCTTATCCTTTCCGGAACCTTCAACACGTTCGGGCTTAGCTGAAAATATTTAATTACAAGCAAGGGTGAGCATTTGATTGCTCAGCAAGTAATAACAATTAAAGATAACAATATAACAAGAATTAAATATTTTCTGTAACATTAGATTCAACAACTGAACGAAAGTTGGAAAGAAATCTGAAACAATTCTGATTACGAAATACTTTTGAAACTAAATATTGACTGACATGCTGAGCGGTCAAAAGACCAAGAACTTTTGTTTTTCGTTTTGAAAAGGTCCAATAGTAATTCAACTGTGGAACCATCTTATCTTATGGGCATGATGGGTGATCAGCCCGTTATGCCCTGCGTTGATCAACACTACATACTGAAACGACATCTGCGTTTTGTTAAAGGCACTTGAAGCCTGGTCAGAAATATCTGACAAAAATATTTCACCGTATTAGGGTTGTTCATTCTCAGACTTGAGTCCATACCAAGTACAATTGGTTGGAAAACTCTACTTAGATCAATAACATTTCAGAGGATTATAATGAAATCAATAGAATGTTTTAACATGTGTGTAGCCGATACAATTGGCATTGACATACTTCTTAAACAGTTCATGCATATTAGAACTTGAAACTTGACAATTCATATAGTATAGTATAGCTGAACACTTATTCAATCAAAGAGTTTGTGCAAGTCTGAAGTTTACACAATCGATAAATATTGTGTAAATCGATAAATATTGTGTGGATTATTCATAAGAATACACATCCACATACTTAAAACCAACATTCAAATGAAAATTGAATGGAGTTAGAATACTTGCTTTAACGGTCTTTACAACTTTTAGCGTTAATCGCCCTTCACAAGTCCTACACATTTAGGGAACATAAGCATACCAATTAGTTATGTATATAAGCCATTCATGGTTTACATTAATTCTAAACTATGTTTCTCATTTTCTAATGATTAGACTCGACAATCATATCTAGCGAGGTTCATTGGTTCGACGTTCCGAAGAACTTAACACGTTTTGACCCTTTGACTGTACAATCGCCTTGATTAAAGCTTTATTCAAAATTAATTTAGACATTCAATCTTTAATTCTCATCAAATAAGAGTTGAGGTCTCTTCATTAGCTTTCCGAAACATCTTAGATTACTAAAATCAGAGTTTGTATGCAAAAGTTACGCTTGATCGAACAAAAGTTGAAAAATTATAAAAGTTGGCCTAAGGCATTGGCGCCTCGGCGCGCTCAATAAAGCTGAATAAGCTTGCCCCAACGTGGACCCCTCTACCGAGCATGCCCCGGCGAGCTTAATAGGCACAAAACCTCCCGCCCCAGCGGGAAGGTCTGAAACTTAAAAAAAAAATCTTCTTCTTTTCTTTTCTACAGTCAAAGCTTTCGACACGCGATTGATTTCGAACACTTCAATGTACTTCTAATATACCACCTTAACTATAACTTGACATATTTGGAACAATTTCCTAGATTCCTAGCACGTTCAAACATTAGCTCAAAAGTCCCGCCACGGACGACTTTTTCAATAAAAGACGTTTTCGACGTTAACTTTCATTTTAGCATAACTCGTCCATCCGATATCAGATTGAACTCGTTCTTGAGCCCACGACTCACATTTTACATGGCCTTGAAAAGCCCTAACATTTTAGACTTGCTCGAATGCGATAGCCAAAAATCTACCCCCCAAGCGGTATTAAGTCATATTATCATTTTAAACGCCTTTCCGGACATTTTTTGCTATAACTTTGTTATGGAGGATTCTTCCCCCGTTCCATGTGGAACTTTACAGACTACACTTGTCGCTTATACCACATGACACAACCACCATCTTTTAGGTCTATTTTACGTCCTCTACGAGTTTTCAATCCATTACCCATAGGGTTTAGGATTTTAATTTTTTATTTCACTTTCATGGCATTTACTGGTAAGTTTTCATAAGATTCTTATATATTACACTTCCTTATCTCTCCATGATCCTTTTTTGATCATTAAATCAACAACCTCCAACAAGCACTTCATAACTTGCTAAAAAGCTTTTAAAGTTATAAAACTAGTAAAGGAAAAATGAAAATGATAGTTGTTATTCTTACCCTTTTTGGTTCTTCTTAGTTCTTTTTTTGTTTCTCTTGCTTGATTGATGATCAAATTTATGGCTTGATCCTTCCTCTTTCTTGCTATCCCACCCTTTCTTTTGATTTTTCTCTCTTTTCTTTCTTCTCTTTGTTCTTGCTTTTCTTCCTTTTCTCTCTAGCTTTTTCTCTCTTGGAATGGATGATGGAATGAATGGCTAAGTCTTGATAACCTAGCCTATTTTCCCCACCAATTAACTTAACATTCTTCATTGGTTAGGTTAATTAACCAAGGTTTAGAGACTTAATCATTGCTTAAGGCTTTATTTGGATGACTTAATGGTTTAATGGGGAACCAAGCAATAAATGCTTGTCTAACAATGGTGAGTCATGCTAGATGACTCACCTTCTTGTCCTCTTTATCCTCACATAGCTGGCCACTTTGGCCAAATTTGCCCCTCCTTGGTTTCAAAATTAGTAAGTGCTTTAACCTCAATTTCATTTAACTCTCATTTTAACCAACCTTGCTTAAGGCTTAAGTCTTTAGGGTTTAACCCTAGATCTCAAGCCATGGCTCTACCCTAGCCAAGCCACCATCAACCCCTGGCTTAACCCTTGGCTCAACACTAGCCAAGCCTTCTCGAACCCTAGCCAAACCATTTCCAACCCTAGGCTCAACTTGGCTTAGTTACTTCGAAACTTAGTTTCGAATTCTAGTTTCTTTCTAGTTAACTTTTATAACTATTTAGTTAGCAAAAAGACCATTTTTCCCTCCCATATAATCAATTCGGGTTTGCATTTCTGAAGTCATTCGGTTACCCGATTACTTCCTAATTAGATCTCCAAACTCGTTACACATACAAAAATCGTGAAATTTCTTTCATCAGTTTTATTGGAGATTCCATCTCCCGTCCTCAAATAAATAACATCCTGTGATTCGAAATTTTGAAAAACGAAAAAGATATTTTCTGCGTTTTTCTCAAAAAATTTATATTTCGTCTATGAAATTGCAACACGTATACATAATCACATATCACATTAGTTAGGTCAATATCGACCTTTAAATCACATAACACACCATAACATCTATAAAATTCTTATTTTATTCAATTATATTTGGAAACCCGAATTACAACGATCCGAATATATACAATCATTATAGGAGTGATAGGTCAAAGCAATCCAAACGATGTTCCAGACCAAAGCCAGGATATTCAGAATCAAGGGATCTCGCCCCGGCGAGCCCAACAGGCCTATTAAGCTCGCCCCGACGAGCTTGTCTCTGTCCATCTTCGCCCTAGCAAGCTTTGAAGCCAACTCGACCCATTCTTCTATGTCCATTTTTGCCCCGGCGAGCTTCTCAGTACAAATTTCTCGGCCCGGCGAGCTCAGCCAAATACAAATTTCTCGCCTCAGTGAGCTCAGCCAAATTTTGCTGGCGCTGTTTTTAAGGCAGACGTGTTTTGACAGTTTGGGACGCGAATTTCTTCTTTAATTTTAGGGATTTCAGTATATTTTCATATTTCTATTGTAATTAGGATATTTTAAGATAGGATTTTGATTCCAAATCAACTATTATTTTCTTTTATGGATTCTAGGGTTTCATAGCTTCTATAAATAAGCTTTATGGACGTAATTCAAAAACATTTCAATAATATTCAGATTTTTATCATACTTGTACGATTATTCTCTACTATTAGTTTTTTGAAGAATTCCTAAGTATTTTCTTAGTTTTCTTTGAGATTCAAGTTTGACTTATCATACAACAATTCATGGTTATGTGTGGCGTCTTTTACTGCATCAATAGTCGATTGTACTAAGATTACCGCTTCAATATAAGCGAGGGGTCAAGGTGTCGTTGGTGTCCATTCAACGTAAATTTCTGAACGCGAGCAATTGTACCAAGATTACCGTCTACATATAGACGAGGGGTTAAGGTGTTGCAAGCAACTCACCAGTCAACTTTGCTAGAAATGATCCGGGCGACGACCACCTCACACAAGCGTGCCGTGGAGTCTGTCATTTGGTATCAGAGCTAAATCTTCTAGCGAGTTACTTATTGTTAATTTTCGTGTTTGATTTGTTGAGTAAAAAAGAAGAGTATAGAAAAGTAATTTTTAGTTTTATTCTAGTTATTGTTATTCCTATATTTGAGGCTTATAATAGGATTACGAGGTGATTAATCCGTAATATTTGTGGTATTTAGAAATTACACGCTCTATAATTGTCTAGTGATAAGTTATTTTTAAATTGATTTGAAAACTGTGATATTATCTAGTGAATTCAAAAAGAACCTATAAGAGAGAATTTGAGTGGTAAAAGGCACGAGTTGTGAGAATTTTAGAGGGTAAAAACCTAATTGAGTGTATACACAAGATACTCATAATTGTTGAGTAAAACACGTAAGTGAGTGGTAAGGAAAATTATTGTTTTCTACTAACCGTTGTTTTATAGATAACTCTGTCTGGTATGAAGGATAAGGGGTTGTTTGGAGAGGGATCTTCAACAAAAAGACAAAAGGTATAATTAGATGTGGACGTGGACGTTCTACTACATCAAGTGATTCGGAAGTTAGATCTCTTTGATGATAGATTTGAGAGGTTAGAAAGTATTCAAATAGAGTAGTCACAGGTGATTATGGGCTCTCAAAAGAAGGAGAAGGTGCAGAAAAATGGGAGTAGGGACAACGAGGAGGATTCCTATGAAAAGGAGTTTGATCCGGTTATTAGAAGGTGATTTGATGCTATAGATAGGAGATTTCAGGATGATAGAGGCGATAGGAGGGATAGAGACGATACGAATCGGGTAGATGATAACTTGGGAAGTATTAAACTGAAGATTCCATCTTTCCAAGGGAGGAGTGATCCTAAGGCTTATCTTGAATGGGAAAAGAAGATAGAATGGGTTTTTGAAGTTCAAAACTATTCAGAGCGCAAGAAGGTACAGTTGGCAACTACAGAATTTACAGATTACGCCGTCACCTGGTGGGATCAATTGAAGACTAGTAGGAGGAGATGTGAAGAGCGGCCGATTGAGACTTAGGCTGAGATGAAGGCAATTATGAAGAAAAGATTTGTACCAAGCCACTATCATCGGGATTTATTTAGGAGTTTGTAGACTTTGAAGCAAGGGAGTAGGAGTGTGGAGGACTACTACAAGGAAATGGAGATGCTAGTGGCTAGGGCTAACATCGATGAGGATAGTGAGGTGACAATGGCTCGATTTTTAGCGGGCTTAAATTGGGATATAGCTGATTTGGTGGAGCAACAACATTACGTGTCATTGGAGAATATGATACACATGGCTACCAAATTGAGAAGCAACTTAAGAGGACAGGTGGTCAAAAGTCAAATCCTACTACAAGTTCGTCATGGAAGTCTAATGTTGTGAAGCGTGAGGAAAAGCCATTTGTGGGCAAGCATAAAGTGGAGCCGAAGTAAGAAACGACTAACCGTGGAATACAAGGTAAAACTGAGAAACCTACTTTTAGTTGTAATTGGGATATTATTTGCTTTAAATGTCAAGGAAGGGGACATATTTCCAGGCAATGTCCTAACCAAAGGACTATGTTGTTAAGTGACAATGGGGAATGGAGATCGAGGAAGAGGAAAGTGATAATGATTCTATACCACTATTAGAGGAGATAGATGAGGATGCTATATATGGTGAAATTTTAGTCACGAGAAGAGCACTTAGTACGCAGGTGAAAGAGGAAAGCAATGAACAGCAGGAAAACCTTTTTCATACGCGGTGTCTGGTGAATGAGAAGATCTGTTGTGTAGTCATAGATGGAGGGAGTTGTAGAAATGTGGTGAGTACGACTATGGTGGAGAAATTGGGGTTGTTTACAACCAAGCATCCACAACCGTATCGATTGCAATGGCTCAATAACAACGCAGAAATTAAAGTGACTAAACAGGTGTTAGTTCCATTTACTATTGGTCGGTATGTTGATGAGATCTTATGCGACGTGGTGCCTATGCAGGCGGGTCATTTGTTATTTGGTTGACCTTGGCAGTTTGATAGGAGAGTAAAGCATGATGGGTTTACTAATGAGTATTCATTTATTCATGACAAAAGGAAGATTACTTTACGTCCTATGTCACCACAACAAGTTCATGAGGATCAATTTCACTTGCAGAAAGATCATGTTCAAAAAAAAAAGAGTGAAGAAAAGAAAAATCAAGAGGGAAAAAATGAGAGAAAAAATAAGAGAAAAAAAAGATGATAAGAGAAAAATAAATATCTTTGCAGAAAAGAGTGATGTGAGGAGAGCTTTGGTTTCTAAACAGTCGATGATTTTACTTTGGTATAAGGAGGCGCTTTTGAGTACTTTTGAGTACTAATGCTAACAATTCTTCTTTGCCTAGTGTTGTTTCTTCTATTTTGCAAGATTATGCAGATGTGTTTTCCGAGGAGCTTCCCCAAGGGTTACCACCTATTCGGGGGATTTAGCATCAGATTGACTTCGTACCCGGTGCTACCATTCCAAACCGTCCGGCCTATCGGAGAAATCCCGAGGAGACGAAGGAATTACAACGACAAGTTGGCGATCTGATGGAGAAAGGGTTCGTGAGGGAGAGCATGAGTCCATGTGCAGTTTCAGTGATTTTAGTCCCAAAGAAGGATGGGAAATAGCGGATGTGCATCGATTGTCGAGCGGTAAATAATATTACGGTAAAATATCGACATCCCATTCCTCGTTTAAATGATATGTTAGATGAGTTGCATGGATTTTGTTTATTTTCAAAAATTGATTTAAAAAGTGGGTATCATCAAATTCATATGAAAGAAAGGGATGAATGAAAAACAGCTTTTAAAACAAAATATGGGTTGTATGAGTGGTTAGTGTTACCTTTTGGTTTAACTAATGCTCCTAGTACCTTCATGAGTTTAATGAACCATGTTTTGCGTCCGTTTATTGGAAAATTTGTAGTTGTTTATTTTGATGATATTTTGATTTACAGCAAAAACTTGGGTGAATATACTTTACATTTACAATCTGTTTTAGATGTACTTCGATAAGAAAAGTTATTTGCTAATATGGATAAATGCACGTTTTGTACGGATAGAGTAGTGTTCCTTGGCTTTGTTGTTAGTTCGCAAGGAGTACAAGTTGATGAAGAAAAGATACGTGCAATCTGTGAATGGCCGAGTCCGACGAATGTGAGTCAAGTTTGTAGTTTTCATGGGCTGGCTAGTTTCTACCGACGTTTCGTGAGGAACTTCAGTGACATTACAGCACCACTAACAGAAGTTATCAAGAAGAGTGTAGATTTTAAATAGGGTGATGAACAGGAAAAGGCATTTAAATTGATTAAAGATAAATTTGACCAATGCACCTTTACTTGTTTTGCCTAACTTTGCTAAAACCTTTGAAATTGAGTGTGATGCTTCAGGGTTAGGAATTGGAGTTGTTTTGATGCAAGAAGGGAAGTCGGTGGCGTACTTCAGCGAAAAGTTAAGTGGGGCAACTTTAAACTATCCTACTTATGATAAGGAGATGTACACATTGGTTCGAGCGTTGGAGAAATGGTAACACTACCTTTGGCCTAAAGAGTTTGTGATTCACACCGATCATGAGTCATTGAAGTACTTGAAAGGTCAGCACAAATTGAACAAAAGGCATGCACGTTGGATAGAATTTATCGAGATGTTTCCATATGCATTCGGTATAAGCAAGGTAAAGAAAATGTCGTTGCCGATGTTTTATCGCGTAGGTATGTGTTGTTAAATACTCTTGATACGAAATTGCTTGGTTTTGAACGAATCAAGGAATTATATGTTCATGACCATGATTTCTGTGAAAAGTTTAAAACTTGTGAAAAGAATGATGTAGGTAAATACTTCAAAGTTGATGGGTTTCTTTTTCGTGAAAATAAGTTGCGTATACCTGCATGTTCTTTACGTGAGTTATTGGTTAAAGAGTCGCATGGGGGAGGTTTGATGGGTCATTTTGGTGTTGACAAAACTTTATCTGTTTTAAAAGAACATTTTTATTGGCCTCATATGAAACAAGATGTGGAGAGAATTTGTGATAGATGCACTATGTGTCGTCGAGCTAAATCTCGTGTTCAACCCCATGGATTGTATACACCATTGTCTATATCTAGTGAACCTTGGATTGATTTGTCTATGGATTTTGTATTGGGTTTACCTAGGTCTAAGCATGGTCATGATTCTATATTTGTGGTCGTGGATAAGTTTTCAAAAATGGCACATTTTATTCCATGTCACAAAACTGATGATGCATCTTATGTTGCTGATTTATTCTTTAGAGAAATTATGTGTTTGCATGGCATGCCTAGAACAATTATTTCAGATAGAGATTCTAAATTTTTGAGTTATTTTTGGAAGACATTGTGGTGTAAGTTGGGTACTAAGCTGTTATTTTCAACTACTTGTCATCCACAAACTGATGGTCAAACTGAAGTAGTAAATAGGACTTTATCTGCATTGTTACGGGCTATCATTAAAAAGAATATTAAACATTGGGAAGAGTGTTTACCGCATATTGAGTTTACGTATAATAGATCTGTTCATTCTGCTACTCAATTTTCTCCATTTGAAATTGTATACGGTTTTAATCCTTTGACACCGTTGGATTTATGACCATTACCTGTTTCTGAGTATACTAACATGGATGGAAAGAAAAAGGCTGAATTTGTTAAGCAGATACATGAGAAGGCGAGACTCAACATTGAAAGGAAGACAGAGCATTATGCAAAACAAGCCAATAAGGGTCGACGTCAAGTTATCTTTGAACCGGGAGATTAGGTGTGGTTACATATGAGAAAGGAGAGATTTTTAGCTCAAAGGAGATCTAAATTGCTTCCTAGAGGAGATGGACTGTTTCAAGTTCTTGAGCGCATTAATGATAATGCCTACAAATTAGATTTACCTGGTGAGTACAATGTTAGTGCAACATTCAATGTTACTGATCTAAGTCTGTTTGATGTAGGTGATGATTTGAGGACAAATTCTTCTCAAGAGGAGAGGAATGATGAGGACATCCTTAGCTCAGGAGTGAATGACAACCATGGATCGGATACGGTGTAAGTTCCAGTTGGACCAGTGACGAGGGCTAGAGCTAAGCATTTCAAGGATGGATTACTTGTTCTTATTCAAGCCTCTTGGAAAGAGACAGGAACGAGTTCGGGAGCTTTGGAGGTGGCATCTAAGTTCGTGAATATGATAAGAGTGATGGGTCAAAGCAATCCAAACGATGTTCTAAACCAAAGCTAGGAAATTTAGAATCAAGAGATCTCGCCTCGGCGAGCCCAGCAGGCATATTAAGCTCGCCTCGACGAGCTTGTCTATGTCCATCTTCGCCCCTGCAAGCTTTGAAGCCGCCCTGGCCCATTCTTCTCTATCCATCTTTGCCCCGACGAGCTTTCCAGTACAAATTTCTCGCCCTGGCAAGCTCAGCCAAATACAAATTTCTCGCCCTGGCGAGCTCAGCCAAATTTTCCTGGCGCGTTTTTTGAGGCAGATGCGTTTTGACAGTTTGGGACGCGGATTTCTTCTTTAATTTTAGGGATTTCAGTATATTTTCATATTTCTATTGTAATTAGGATATTTTAAGATAGGATTTTATTCCAAATTAACTATTATTTCCTTTTATGGATTATAGGGTTTCATAGCTTCTATAAATAAGCTTTATGGATGTAATTCAAAAACACTTCAATAATATTCAGATTATCATACTTGTGAGATTATTCTCTACTTTTGGTTTTTTGAAGAATTCCTAAGTATTTTCTTAGTTTTCTTTGAGATTCAAGTTTGACTTATTATACAACAATTCATAGTTGTGTGTGGCATCTTCTACCGCATCAATCGTCGATTGTACCAAGATTATCGCTTCAATATAAGCGAGGGGTCAAGGTGTCATTGGTATCCATTCAACGTAAATTTCCGAACGCGAGCAATTGTACCAAGAGTACCGTCTACATATAGACGAGGTGTTAAGGTGTTGCAGGCAACTCACCAGTCAACTTTGCTGGAAACGATCCGGGCGACGACCACCTCATGCGAGCGTATTGTGGAGTCTATCACCCCAACCCAACGATGTTAGGCTGATATGAATTGTGGTTAAGCCCAACAGAAGTTAATGTAGTGAGTCCAAAGATATTGACCCAAAATCTGGAGACCAGCGCAGGCATATTAATAAACAAATAATAATAATAAATAGCTAAATATTACAGCCTCCAGAACTTAGCAGATGGCCTATAGCCACCCTATGTTGCTTTATATTAAGTTAATCCCTTGTGAAGTGGGATAATTACCTGCAGCATGGCTAAAAAGTGAGTTGGTAAATAGCTTTTCACCAAACCTTCCTTAACTACTGGACAAAACCAGTTTGTGTTGGACCAATACTAGTAGAAGTACATGTTGGTGGATAAAATACGTATAAGAGTTCTCCTATAAATAGGAGGTCCCAATTCATTTTACAAGTTGCTATCATCTGCTAAGTCTGATATAGAGAGAAATAGAGAGCTTGTGAGATAAAAAGGAAAAACTAAGGGAAACCCTTACAGTCCGGTGGATTAGAGGAGTCTGAGGGGAGAAAGAAATAAATATCTTGCACAAGTCCCTTGCTAATAGAAGTAGAGCATCAAGAAGGTACACAAGTCCCTCAACTTTAAATCTTTAATTTAATGTAGTGTAAGTCAGTTATAGAGTAGTCTTGCATGCTTGGTTGTGGGAGGATTCTGTGTGGGAATCATAATGGATTCCAAAGTTATAAGTTGGTTGTTAATGGAGATTACATGTTGATATGTGTTAAAATGTGTAAACCACTTAAAGCTGAATAAAAAGAGCAACATAAAACACTTTACTAAGATAACCTTGAAATCAGAATAGAAGTTGGGAATGAGCACAGTGCTTTGTGCTCATGGTATATGCAGACTATAAGCTTTGATAGTTAAACTTATGAACCAATCCTAGTAAAACCAATGAAAAATAATAACCTTGTCATATATGGTGATTCTTCTATAGCTCCTATTAACCCACTGTCTTAGACTGTTGTCAATGACCTAATCAATGAGTAAGTTCAGGTCCCTTTGAATTCTAAAAAGTGTAAGTTGTGACCAAGCTCCATAAACGTAGAGTGACGGACCAAAGTTGGTTTCTAAATCAGATTTCAATTGTCAGAAAAACTGTTGAAGTCTTCTTTTCAAATCTTTACTCCTCAAACTAGCAATTTAAATCAGACCCAACCCCGTGTTCTTAATGTCAGTTCAAATCCTAGAGTATGATCTCTGGACAATAAGTCAAAAAAGTGTCTCTTAACTGGAAATCATAAAGTGTTCCCTCAGTTTGGATAATTGTAGAGTGAACTAGTCTGTCGTAGAGTAACTCGTAGAGTGCCAAGCTGACAAGTTGTAGAACTCCACTTAGTCAAAATAATCGTAGAATGAACCATACGATCGTAGAGTGACTTCACTACGATCGTAGAGCTTCACCCACTGATCGTAGAGCTTCACTCACCGATCGTAGAGTGACTTCACCAAGTCGTAGAATGATTATACAAACGTAGAACACTTCTGCAGAAAAGCTGGAAACTGAACCTCTTACTCCATACTTGTTAAATCACTTTCCATTTCTTCCTAAAACAAATGAATGTTTCTCCATGAGGTATCTGACCCTTTAAGTGACAAAGATGAGTTAAGAATGTAAAGATGACCATTAAAGAACAAACCCAGCAATTGTCATAACTTGATGGTTACTGACAGGACTAACTCAGACGTGTTAAGGAAAGGATTAATGGGAAACTCAGTAAAAGGGGATAAGCATGAAACTTAGGAGCGTTAAGGGGACCAAGTGGTTAAGTAAATGATTAATATAAACTGTGTTGTTGTGAATTCTAAATACTAGAGTTGTACAGATTTGATCAACTGAGATCATTATGTGGTATTCAACAGAGATTGACTACTAGAACAATTTATGACCAGTGTAGGTTACTTGAAGAAAAGAGGTTTAGAGATAAATAGTAGCAGCAGACCAGGCAAGTTCTTAACTTATACAACCTTATATATTGTTCAAGTTCCCTAACTTTGAGCAAACTAACTGTTGTTATATAATCTCTATGTATTGAACAAACTCTTTAACTTGTGACAACCGATTTATATATGCAAGTCCCCAAACTTATTACAGGTCCTCTAAATTTGTGCATTCCACTAAATTGTGCAAATACTTGAGTAGAGTAATTCTGAGAAACTGTGTCATAATGAACTTAATGAAATTGTCCATTCTAATATGTTTTTGTGTTCAAACATTCAATGATGATAACTAAAGCTCTAACCGATTTTGGACTAATTTGAAAAGTAAGTATATGCTATTTGATTCGGCTAGATAGTGATGAAATTGGTGAATCGACCATATCTTTAGGTAGATGTTCCACCCAGATCGTTCTGGTATGGACTCATCGTTCTGGTATGGACTCTTATAAAAGCTGAGATGAATAACCCTCATAGTAAGGGGAGTTATTATTTACGTCGGGGAACCGACTCCCATGCTATGACTAAACGTTATGCATAATGTGGGTACAACGGGGCTGATCACCTCATGTGCCTGTTTCGGAGGTTTGTAGTGGAAATATTATCAATCCTTTTATGTGTTCATGGTCCTCAATAACCACTCAATAATGAAAGTGTTTTGACTTTGAAACTGTGATATCCATCTGCTCATATTTTGTTTAGTTTACTTCATACCCTGCTGTCCAGATGCTTAAACTTCTGTTATTATTAAATCTTGAGTATAATTAACTGTTGTTAACCTTATACTTGCAGAGCAAACTCATTTCCTACCCTTGCTTTACCATAAAAATTTTCAGTTAAGGCCAAGTAGGGCAGGGGTTCTGGGAAAGACAAGGCTACAGATTAGCTTTGTTTTCATTAGATATTAAGAAGCAATGATAGTATATTTGTATTAAGATATATATTAAGTATTTGTTTTTAAAGTGAACCAAACTATGTTATGTATTAGTGAAGGTTGAGAGTACCTGGGAGCTTGATATTATGTTATATTAATTAATGAAATCTTTATATTTTTCCGCAATGAGTTGATATTTTGTTATAGTATGAGTTGTATCGTGAAGCACCAAGTTCGAGGTGGAGGCACCTGAATTTGGGGGCGTCACAACCGGCCCAACGCTAGTTACATGGGTAACTTAAGCCTAAGAAAACGGACCTGCATAAGGTCAGACGAGGAATAAATAAAGTAGACCACCTGACTTGTCTCGAAGTGTGGCCTTTGTTACTCGAGCAAGTAAACCGAAAGGGATGTCTTTACACCTAGTGCCCTAAAGTCGTTTAGTTTGGGAGCCATTGGTCCAAAACTCGTTAAATGGGTAACTCTGAATAGCCTAAGAAAACGAGGCAAGTTAAGTGAGGGGAAAAAGGAGAAAAGAAAATATGGAGTCAAAGAAGAGAAAAATCTTGGACAAGAGGAAATGAGATCATATAAAGTCATGGAAAAGAAACCCCTGCTAAAGGTTACATTACTCATAGTGCACATGTCATATGACGTTAATTCTACGAAGAACAGTATCTAGAATGAAGACAGAGTATCTTTGATAAAGGGAGATAGTTCTTTTGAATTTGATCCTACTCATGTATAATGACCATAGATGCTTAAAAATTTTCTTACGATTTCATAACTTGTTAAATAAAAAATTTGTCAAAATAAAAGGAATAAAAATAACTTTGAAATTAGTATATACATGGCACATTATTCACGATTCACGACTTGCTTAGAAAACGATTCATTTTCCGACTCAATTTCAAGTTCTTTAGCGATATGATAAAAACACCACAAATACGAGTTAAATGTTAAAGTGAATAAGAATTCAATTGTTAGGTTTGTATATTACGCAAGCATGCAATCAAATTACATAAATAGAGCGGAAGCGTGATAAAACGGATTTTAAAATTTTATACAAACTATCACCATGATCGATCAATGTGCTCAATTAACGATATAAACGAAAGAGAAAGAGAATAAGAATTATACCCTCGTAGAACAAAGCTTCCTCGGGTACAAGTTCAACTCCTAGTCCTTCGTGTTCTCCTCGAATGTTATGGTGTGATTCCTTCCTTTGATCAACGTTAGCCACCCAAGTGTTTGGCCTCTAGAGGTGATCCACCAAGGAAGAAGAAGTATTTAAGAAGTTGGGTGTTTGGCACAAACTCTAGATTCTATCTCTATAGAAATTGCAAGTACTCTCCACAATCTAATGCAAGAGTGTGTAACCCTAATCTATGATAAGACTCTTCTTATTTATAGATGTAGGAATAACCCTTCCCTAAACTATTTAGGATTAGGGTTTATATTCTAATTAAACTCTTTTAATTAATTATGTTCCTAATCCAATTAGGAATTCGTGAGAGAGTACTTCTATTAATTAATTCTCAATCCCTATTAGAAAATAAATAATAGTTCTATTAATTAATTCTCAATTCCTATTAGGAATTAAATAATAGTAATAGTAATAATAATAATAAGACTCCTCTTATTAATTTATATTTAATATTTCCAAAATATTAAATAATAAATATTAAGCTATTTAATTTATTCTATCTCCATAGACTAAATTAAATACACTTAACTTATTATTACAATTATGCCATTTACTTCTTAAATAAATATTTTTCTTTTTACGGTGTGACCCTTTAGGTTCTCCATATTAAACCGGTTGTGAATAAATCAATTAGAACAATTCTAATCTTATTTAAATAAATAAATTAAACTATTTAATTCATTTAAATAAGTAATATTTATTTTACAATAAGGGTAAGCCCCTTTAGCGATCAACGACTTTCTAGATAATATAGATTTCAACATTAATCATAAAAGAACCTTTGAGTAAATAGTTACCGTACAATTCAATCCTTCTACCATACAATATCCCAATTAAATATAAGACATGGATTTACTGTCAAGTCTTATTTTATTTAATTATATGTATTTCGATTCCCAAATGCACAACTCTAAATAATGCAAATTAGAAACTCCTTTCTAATTTCATTCTGCCTTGGCCAAGGACTACTGAGTTGTCATTTATCGAATCACATAGGACATTCACATCTTTTACTAGACGTGGTAGATTATTTGTTGATCATTCATCTATCTCCATGTACAACTTATTATACCCAATCATACCCTTTGATATAGCCCAAAGGTCTTAAGGGACATGTCAAATTATAACTCATCATACACAAGATACTATGATGATCTCAAGTCCAAGGATCACTTGTACTACTATCACTTGAGGAATTCCTATTGACATGCGAGTAAAACTCCATTAGGTATTCCTTAGCTAGTCACATTCAGTGAACTTATTCTATAATAAGCACCTACATACTTGCTTTAGTGTTTCCACACAAATGGTTATGAGATCAATTATCCTCTTCCTAAGAGCAAGCAACGTATGTACTAATCTATCCGGATTCACTAATCCCCAATTTAGTAATCCAACGATTAAGAATAATTTTAGTTTCTGAGCTATCTTGAATTTAGATCTCATTAGCATGATCACCATCATGATTCTAAAAGCATTGTTTAAAACTATGGGTTTATCACATTTAATATAACAGCACCATGTAGATAATATAAAATACCTTTTAAGAAACTCAATTCTTTTATTAATAAATGAATAAGATTACAAAGTATATGCTACATCATATCAAATATGATTGGCTTGTGTGCATACTACTTCAATCTCCCACTTGCACTAAAGTCAATCGCCATGGTATCTAATACCCTTCTTCTCTAAGTGACGATCAAACTGTTGTTGTGTTAAAGCTTTAGTAAATGGATCTGCAATGTTGTCTTGAGAGTCCACTATCTCTATAGTGACTTTTCTTCTTTCAATGATTCTTCTAATCAAATGAAAGTGCCGCAACACATGTTTGAATCCAAGATGAGACTTAGGAACTATTCCTAGTTCTGTGATGAACTTTTCATCCAAACAATCAACTTGCAGCTTCACTTACAGCTATATACTTTGTCTTTGTCACTAAATCAGTAACTCTTTGCTATTTTGGAACCTTTCCAATTCACTGCACCACCATTCAAGGTAACAATTTACCCTAAAGTGGATTTGTTATCGTCTTGGTCAGTCTGAAAAACTTGAGTCTGTTTAGCCCTCTAGTTTTAATTCAGACCTACCATGAATCATGATCACATCTTCAATACCGGTTAAGTACTTAAGATGTTTATCACTGTCTTATAGTGATCTTCTCCAGAATATGACTGATCAACATCAGGCCTTGTATATTCATTGCATACTTGATAGTAACTCATGCGATCTCTCTTTAAATTGGAGACAATTTTATAGAGATTCACTCCATGGCTCATCATCATGAGACCTCTCTTGGAGTTTGCCATGCTAAACGCCTTTAGCATCGAATGAATATACGTTCATTAGGTTAAGCCGAACATCCTTTTAAATCTATCTATATAGATTTATATCCCCAATTTATAGGATGCTCCTCCCAAGTTATTCATGGAGGAATGTTTAGACAATTTTATCTTTACTGATTGTAGCATTGGTATGTCATTCCTTATCAGTAATATATCAACATATAATATTAGGAATGTCATAGTGCTCCCACTGACCCTTTTGTACACACTAGGTTCATTCTCGTTTTTGATAAAATCAAACTCTTTTGATTGTCTCATCAAAACGAATGTTCCATTTTTGAGAAGCTTGCTTCAATCCATAAATGGATCATCGTACCTTAAAACATGATTTACTTCAACCTTTGAAACAAATTCCTCTGGCTGTATCATACATACATTCTCATCAAGTCTTCATTGAGGAAGGATGTCTCCACATCCATTTTACCAGATTTCGTAATAAGCTGCAATCACAAGCAAAATCCAAATGGACTTGAGCATTACCTGGTAATAAGGTTTTATCACAGTCAACCCCTTGACTTTATTTGAAACCTTTTAAACAGGTCTGGTCTCATAGGTCTCTACCTTGCCAATTGCGTTAGTCTTTCTCTTAAAGACCCATTTACACCCTCTAGGCACTATGCCTTTCGGTGGAGTAACCAATTGAAAGTAGTATGCACACAAGCCAATCATATTTGATATGATGTAGCATATACTTTGTAATCTTATTCGGTTATTAAAGGCATTTTATATTATCTACATGGTGCTGTTATATTAAATGTGATAAACCCATAGTTTTGAGCAATGCTTTTAGAATCATGATGGGGATCATGCTAATGAGATCTAAATTCTAGATATCTCACAAACTTAAATTGTTCCTAATCGATGGATTACTAAAAAGGGGATTAGTGAATCCGGATAGATTAGTACATACGTTGCTTGCTCTTATGAAGAGAATGATTGATCTCATAATCATTTGTGTGGAGACACTAAAGCAAGTATGTAGGTGCTTATTAGAGAATAAGTTCACTGAACGTGGCTCGCTAAGGAATACCTAATGGAGTTTTACTCGCCTGTCAATAGGAATTCCTCTAGTGATAGTAGTACAAGTGATCCTTGGACTTGAGATCATCATAGTATCTTGTGTATGATGAGTTATACTTTGACATGTCCCTTAAGACCTTTAGGGTATATCAAAGGGTATGATTGGGTATAATAAGTTATACATGGAGATAGGTGAATGATCAATAAAGAATCTACCACTTCTAGTAAAAGGAGAGAATGTCCTATGTGATTCGATAAATGACGACTCAGAAGTCTTTGGCCAAAGCAGAATGAAATTAGAAAGGAGTTTCTAATTTGCATTAATTAGAGTTGTGCATTTGAGAATCGAAATACATATAATTAAATAAAATAAGACTTGACAGTAATTCCATGTCTTATATTTAATTGGGACATTGTATGGTAGAAGGATTGAATTGTATGGTAACTATGCACTGAAAGGTTCTTTTATGATTAATGTTGAAATCTATATTATCTGGAAAGTCGTTGATCGCTAAGGGGGCTTACCCTTATTGTAGAATAAATATTAAGAAGTAAATGGCATAATTGTAATAATAAGTTAAGTGTATTTAATTTAGTCTATGGAGATAGAATAAATTAAATAGCTTAATATTTATTATTTAATATTTTAGAAATATTAAATATAAATTAATAAGAGGAGTCTTATTATTATTATTATTATTACTATTATTTAATTCCTAATAGGGATTGAGAATTAATTAATAGAAGTACTCTCACATGAATTCCTAATTGGATTAGGAGTTTAATTTAATTAAAGGAGTTTAATTAGAATAGAAACCCTAATCCTAAATAGTTTAGGGATGGGTTTTCCTACATCTATAAATAAGAGAAGTCTTATCATAGATTAGGGTTACACACTCTTACATAAGAATTGTAGAGAGTACTTACAATTTCTATAGAGATAGAAACTAGGGTTTTGCCAACACCCATCTTCTTGAACAAGTATTATTCCTTGGTGGATCACCTCTAGAGGCCAAACACTTGGGTGGCTAACGTTGATCAAAGGAAGGAATTTAATCGGTGGAATTCAAGGAGAACGCGAAGGAATTGGAGGTGAACTTGTACCTGAGGAAGCTAGAATTCTACAAGGGTATAATTCTTATTCTCCATCTCTTTCGTTTAATTAATAATTGTGCATAAAGAAAGATCATGGTGATGGTTTGTATAAAATTTTAAAATCTGATTTTATCGCGCTTCCGCTTTATTAATGTAATTTGATTGCATGCTCGCATTATACAAACCTAACAGTGGTATCAAAGCCAAACTTTATGTGAATTATTAATTGTTTTGATTCGGTATATACATTGATATGTGTTTAGTACAATTTAATTGGGCATAATTGTTTGTGTAAAATTATTTTAATTTTTTTTATTTTGATTTTATTTATTTTCAATTAAGATAAAAGGTTTATTTTAATTGGAATATGATTAAAATTAAAAGTTTTATTTTAACTTGGAATGTGATTCTACGTTAACTAGAATAAAGGAGTTTATTCATATATGGAATAAGATTCCATGTTTCCTAGAATAAAGGAGTTTATTCACATATGGAATAGGATTCCATGTTTCCTAGAATAAAGGAGTTTATTCACATATGGAATAGGATTCCATGTTTCCTTAAAAAATAAAGATGTTTATTTTGATAAGGAATAGGATTCAACATATTTTATTTTTCAACAATTTTAAGTTAAAAATAAAGGTGTTTATTTTAAACTTGAAATTGGTTTTCATATTAATTAAAATAAAGGAGTTTATTTTGATTTGGAATTTGATTAAAATAAAAGAGTTTATTTTTAATCAAAAAAAAAATTAAAATTAAAATAAAAGAGTTTATTTTGATTTGGAATATGATTAAAATAAAGAAGTTTATTTTAATTGAAATTGGATTTCATGATAACTAATTAGAGTTGGAATTGGATTCCATGATAACTAATTGGAGTTGAAATTGAATTTTATACTAACTAATATTGCCCATTAAATGATATCAATGCATATATGGAATGGTTTTATTATTCATGGGATGAATGTTATTTATTGATACATATAGAGATATGTATGATAATAAATAGGGATTGATTATGGACTATTGACCAATGTGTGATTGGATTTATTTTAGTGGATGCTTGAATGTATGGGTTTTTATAAATGGGGTTTGCGTACCTCGTCTTCTCTAATTTTTCTTAATGTAAATTCTATCTCCCTCTTATGTATTTCCCCTTGACTGCTGATCAAGGTTTCTATTTATTGTAAATAGTTTTTGTAATAGGACTAGTTAGAATTAATTTTGAAGAATTGAAGACAAAGAAGCAAGGAGTGCTTGAAGACCCATTTGTAATGGAGTCCGGGTTTAAATGTAATAGTTATATTTAAATTTAATTCTTGCACCCTAGGTTTGACCTTTTGGTTCACTTGGTGGCTCTAGTGAACCAAACTAGAATAAAAGTCCATAATCAATCCGGGTAGAATATAGTATTCTATATGTGCATGCTTACTATGTATATATTATATATTATACAACATGCTTCGCATGTCAAATAATATGACGCGTATTTTATATATATATGTGCATGCGCGCTAAACAAGATGAGACTAATAATAACAAACCCCTCAAAGAAATTATATTAAGTCCTAAGCGTTCAAAGATATTAGGAATATCGAACGTCGCCTTCTAGCATGGTAAAACAATAGAGTATTAAATATTTAATATGAGTTTGTTGTGCACGCACAAGGCGAGTATTAAATATTTAAGATGTTGTTTTATCACATTTGATGCTTATAAATAGACTGAACGATGTTGTTTTGTTGTGCACACACAAGGACAGTGTTTTTCTTTCGAATATATGGAAGTGCTAGGTTGGACTTAACTTAGATTATTTTAGTTCGGATGTGCACACACTTGACCATTATAATCTAAGAGGCAAAATACAAGGAGTTACATATTGATGTAATTGACAATAGTTGTCTACCTATTTATTTATATACAGTTTGTTGTGCACACACAAGGCTATATACATTTGAAATGGGATCCTTATTCTCACTAGCAAATCTTTACTTAGATTTGCCGAACTGTATATTGAGGGTAATATAGTTTGATGAAAATAGTGGGAGATACCAATTTAAAATAAAGACTTAATTTATTTTGGTAATTAATTAAAAATGAATGTATGCTAAAATGTTGTTAAATTACAAATTCATTTATAGAATTTTACAATGTCTAATTTACTATCACTGCGGAGCATATTAGATGCTAATTAACTGGACCAAATAACACGGAATAGTTAAGAAATTTGAGAATAGTTCTCAAGGCTGAAAAGCTATCTTATATCCTTAATATGCCTATCCCTGCAATGGTTGCAGACAATGCCTCTGAGGAAGAGATTGCTACTTTTAGAAAGTGGCAAGATGATGCACAGTTGGCTCAATGCATCATGCTCGCATCCATGAGTAACGAGCTTCAGCGTCAGCATGAAACTATGGATGCTCCTACTATACTCTTGCACCTTCAAGGAGTTGAAGGGTGAGGAAAGTAGGACTATTAGATATCAGATATCTAAGGAGCTCTTCCGATCTAGAATGACCGATGGCACTACAGTATAGACAAATGTCCTAAAATGATCAATATGATTGAACAATTGGGACAACTGGGTTTTAATGGATGGAGAGTTGATCCAAGATTTGATCTTGCAATCACTTCCGGACTCTTTCTCACAAATTGTTGTGAATTTCCACATGAACAAGTTATATGTCAGCCTGCCTGAGTTGCTTAAACATGTTGAAAACTGTAAAGAGTCACTTTCCAACCAAGAAAGACCAAGTCTTACTGGTAGATGATTCTTCCAGGAAGCGGAAGAGGGCCAAAGGATCTTCTTAAAAGAAGAACAATTCAAAGAAGGTAAATGGAAGGGCAAAAATAAAGGATAATAAGAACAAGACTGATGCAGATAGCAAAGGAGTTTGCTTCCACTGCAATAAGCCTGGATACTAGAATTAAAACTAGAGGGTAACCAGAAGAAGCTTAGTGAAGCTTCGGTTACAAATATGGGTTTGTTCATGATTGAAATAAATTTTTCTATAAGTCAAGGTTCTACTTGGGTATTGGATACTGGCTGTAGTTCTCACGTATGCAATCCAATGCAGAGACTAAGTAGAAGTAGAAAGCTAAACAAAGAATAAGTAATCTTACGCGTGGAGAATGAAGCAATGGTTGCTGCATTAACCCTAGGAACTTATAGTTTAGCATTGCCTACGGGCAAGTCTATTAAGTTAATAAGTTGTTATTATGTTCCAGTTCTCTTTAGAAACATTATTACTTCCGTTGTTGGACAAGGAAGGTTCTGGTATTATATTTAAGAACAATTGTTGTTCTATTTATAATGATAATGTTTTGTTTGAAACTAGAAGATTACTTGATAGACTTTGTATACTTGACTTACATGAAAATTATTTTGCAAATTGAATAAACTAGTAAAAGAAAAGGGGGTGGTCATTCAAAGAGTTGAATGTGTGTATTTGATGAAATACAAGTCTGAATCATTTGAAATGTTCAAAGAATTTAGAAGTGAAACATATTGACAGAGTATTAAGATTCTTTGATCAGATCGAGGAAAGAATACTTGTACAATGAGTTTCTAGATCATCTCAAAATGTTATTTTCTCATAATGGACACTTCCTGATACGCAATAATTGATTGGTGTATCTAAAAGGAGAAATTGTACCTTGTTGGACATGGTGTAGTCCATAATGATTTTTACCGACATTCTAGTATCCATCTGGGGTCAAACCCTAGAAACGGCTGCATATCTACAAAATAAGGTAACCTCAAAAATTCGAGCCCAAGACTCCATAAAGGTTATGGATAGGAAGGATTCCTACTCTTAAGTATGTTAAGATAAGGGGTTGTCCAGCTTATGTGAAAAGGTTTCAAAGATAAGTTTAGGACAAAATCTGACAAGTGCAGATTTGTGGGATATCCTAAAGAAGTTTAGGGTACTATAATCCTACATGCTACCTTCTTAGATAAAGGTGTTTATCATTGAAGGAGCTAGTGGGAGGGTAATAGATCTTGAAGGAGTTCAAGAACCACAAAGCACTTTAAGTCGAACCGAGGAACCTGTAGATAGACCTATTGTACCACAACCGAATCGTAAATTTGGAAGAGTATCGAAGATACCTGGGAGGTATGGATTCATCATAGAGGATGATGATGAGGTACGCATCATAGAGGATGATGATCCAGTTATATACGATGAGGCTATGAGTAGAAGACACTCAGAGAAATGGCAGATGGCCATAAAATCCGAAATGGACTCTATGTATAAGAACCAAGTATAGACTCTGGTATATATGGGTCTTTAAGAGAAAGACTAGGGCAAATGGCAAGGTAGACACCTATAAGACCAGACCTGTTTAAAAGGTTTTTCAAGTCAAGGAGTTGACTGTGATAAAACCTTACTATCGGGTAATGCTCAACTCCATTTGGATTTTGCTTGTGATTGCAGCTTATTACGAAATTTGACAAAATGGATGTGGAGACGTCCTTCCTCAATGAAGGCTTGAGGATAATGTATGTATGATACAGCCAGAAAAATTTGTTTCAAAGGTTGAAGCAAATCGTGTTTTAAGCTACAATGATCCATTTATAGATTGAAGCAAGCTTCTCAAAAATGGAACATTCATTTTGATGAGACAATCAAAAGAGTTTGATTTTATCAAAAATGGGAATGAACCTAGTATGTACAAAAGGGTCAGTGGGAGCGCTGTGACATTCTTGGTATTATATGTTGATATACTACTGACAAGGAATAACACACTAATGCTACAATCAGTAAAGATAAAATTGTCTAAACATTCCTCCATGAATGCCTTGGGAGGAGCATCCTATAAATTGGGGATATAAATCTATATAGATAGATTTAAAAGGATGTTCGGCTTGACCCAAGGAACGTATATTCATTTGATGCTAAAGGCGTTTAGCATGGCAAACTCCAAGAGAAGTCTCATGATGATGAGTCATGGAGTGTATCTCTCTAAAATTGTCTCCAATTAAAAGAGAGATCGCATGAGTTACTATCATGTATGTAGTGAATATACAAGGCCTGATGTTGATCAGTCATATTCTGGAGATGATCACTATAAGACAGTGATAAACATCTTTAGGTACTTAACCGGTACTAAAGATGTGATTATGATTCATGGTAGGTCTGAATTAAAACTAGAGGGCTAAACAGACTCAAGTTTTTCAGACTGACCAAGACGATAACAAATCCACTTTAAGGTAAATCGTTACTTTGAAAGGTGGTGCAGTGAATTGGAAAGGTTCCAAACAGGAAAGAGTTACTGGTTTAGTGACAAAGACAAAGTATATAGCTATAAATGAAGCTGCAAGTTGATTGTTTGGATAAAAAGTTCATCACAGAACTAGGAATAGTTCCTAAGTATCATCTTGGATTCAAACATGTGTTGCGGCACTTTCATTTGATTAGTGGAATCATTGAAAGAGGATAAGTCACTATAGAGATAGTGGACTCTCAATAACAACATTGCATATCCATTTACTGAAGCTTTATCCAAACAGCAGGATGATCGTCACTTAGAGAAGAAGGGTATTAGATACCATGACGATTGGCTTTAGTGCAAGTGGGAGATTAAAAGTAGTATGCACACAAGCCAATCATATTTGATATGATGTAGCATATACTTTGTAATCTTATTCGGTTATTAAAGGCATTTTATATTATCTACATGGTGCTGTTATATTAAATGTGATAAACCCATAGTTTTGAGCAATGCTTTTAGAATCATGATGGGGATCATGCTAATGAGATCTAAATTCTAGATATCTCACAAACTTAAATTGTTCCTAATCGATGGATTACTAAAAAGGGGATTAGTGAATCCGGATAGATTAGTACATACGTTGATTGCTCTTATGAAGAGAATGATTGATCTCATAATCATTTGTGTGGAGACACTAAAGCAAGTATGTAGGTGCTTATTAGAGAATAAGTTCACTGAACGTGGCTCGCTAAGGAATACCTAATGGAGTTTTACTCGCCTGTCAATAGGAATTCCTCTAGTGATAGTAGTACAAGTGATCCTTGGACTTGAGATCATCATAGTATCTTGTGTATGATGAGTTATACTTTGACATGTCCCTTAAGACCTTTAGGGTATATCAAAGGGTATGATTGGGTATAATAAGTTATACATGGAGATAGGTGAATGATCAATAAAGAATCTACCACTTCTAGTAAAAGGAGAGAATGTCCTATGTGATTCGATAAATGACGACTCAGAAGTCTTTGGCCAAAGCAGAATGAAATTAGAAAGGAGTTTCTAATTTGCATTAATTAGAGTTGTGCATTTGAGAATCGAAATACATATAATTAAATAAAATAAGACTTGACAGTAATTCCATGTCTTATATTTAATTGGGACATTGTATGGTAGAAGGATTGAATTGTATGGTAACTATGCACTGAAAGGTTCTTTTATGATTAATGTTGAAATCTATATTATCTGGAAAGTCGTTGATCGCTAAGGGGGCTTACCCTTATTGTAGAATAAATATTATTTATTTAAATGAATTAAATAGTTTAATTTATTTATTTAAATAAGATTAGAATTGTTCTAATTGATTTATTCACAACCGGTTTAATATGGAGAACCTAAAGGGTCACACCGCAAAAGAAAAATATTTATTTAAGAAGTAAATGGCATAATTGTAATAATAAGTTAAGTGTATTTAATTTAGTCTATGGAGATAGAATAAATTAAATAACTTAATATTTATTATTTAATATTTTAGAAATATTAAATATAAATTAATAAGAGGAGTCTTATTATTATTATTATTACTATTACTATTATTTAATTCCTAATAGGGATTGGGAATTAATTAATAGAAGTACTCTCACATGAATTCCTAATTGGATTAGGAGTTTAATTTAATTAAAGGAGTTTAATTAGAATAGAAACCCTAATCCTAAATAGTTTAGGGAAGGGTTTTCCTACATCTATAAATAAGAGAAGTCTCATCATAGATTAGGGTTACACACTCTTACATAAGAATTGTAGAGAGTACTTACAATTTCTATAGAGATAGAAACTAGGGTTTTGCCAACACCCATCTTCTTGAACAAGTATTATTCCTTGGTGGATCACCTCTAGAGGCCAAACACTTGGGTGGCTAACGTTGATCAAAGGAAGGAATTTAATCGGTGGAATTCAAGGAGAACGCGAAGGAATTGGAGGTGAACTTGTACCTGAGGAAGCTAGAATTCTACAAGGGTATAATTCTTATTCTCCATCTCTTTCGTTTAATTAATAATTGTGCATAAAGAAAGATCATGGTGATGGTTTGTATAAAATTTTAAAATCTGATTTTATCGCGCTTCCGCTTTATTAATGTAATTTGATTGCATGCTCGCATTATACAAACCTAACACCAGAGTCTATACTTGGTTCTCATACATGGAGTCCATTTCGGATTTTATGGCCATCTGCCATTTCTCTGAGTGTCTTCTACTCATAGCCTCATCGTATATAACTGGATCATCATCCTCTATGATGTGTACCTCATCATCATCCTCTATGATGAATCCATACCTCCTAGGTATCTTCGGTACTCTTCCAGATTTACGATTCGGTTGTGGTACAGTAGGTTCTTCTACTTGGTTAGGTACTTGACTTTGATCTGGAGTATTTTGTGGTTCTTGAACTTCTTCAATATATATCTTACTCCCACTGACCCCTTCAAGGATAAACTCCTTTTCCAAAAAGGCAGCGTGTTTCGCTACAAACACCTTTTGATCAGTAGGATGATAGAAATAATACCCTACAGTTTCTTTAGGGTAACCAACAAATCTACACTTGTCGGATCTAGTCTTTAGCTTATTTTGCTCAAACCTTTTGACATAAGCTGGACAACCCCAAGTCTTAACATACTTAAGATTTGGTTTCCTCCCTGTCCATATCTCATATGGAGTCTTTGGGACGGATTTGGTAGGTACCTTGTTAAGTAGATATGCAACCGTTTCTAGGGCATAACCCCAGAAGGATACTGGAAGGTCGGTAAAACTCATCATGGAACGAACCATGTCCAACAATGTTCGATTTCTCCTTTCAGATACACCATTCAACTGTGGCGTTCTTGGTGGAGTCCATTGTGAGATTATACCATTTTCTTTGAGACAATTTAGAAACTCATTGGTCAAGTATTCCCCTCCTCGATCTGATCGAAGAATCTTAATACTCTTACCAGTTTGCTTCTCTACTTCACTTCTGAATTCTTTGAACCTTTCAAACGACTCAGATTTGTATTTTATTAAATACACATATCCAAATCTAGAATGATCATCAGTGAAAGTAATAAAGTAAGAATACCCTCCTCGTGCATTCGTTATCATAGGTCCACATACGTCTGTGTGTACCAACGCTAACAACTCTGTAACTCTTTCTCCTTTTCCAGTAAAAGGAGATTTAGTCATTTTACCCATGAGACAAGATTCACAAGTTGGATATGATTCGTAATCAGATAGCTCTAAAAGCCCATCTTTATGCAACTTGGATAATCTTGTTTCATTGATATGACCAAGTCTACAGTGCCACATAAAGGTATAATTAACATCATCTCTTTTTCTTTTCTTAGTTTGTTCAATTTGAAGTATATTTTCATGCAAGTCAAGTATGTACAGTCCATTCAGTAAGTTCCCAACATCATATAAAATATTTTTATTATAAATAGAATAACTGTTGTTCTTTATTATAATATCAAAACCATCCATATCCAATACAGAAATTGAAATAATATTTCTAATGAGTGTCGGAACATAATAACAATTATTTAAACTAATGAACTTGCCCGAAGGCAGTGCTAAACGATAAGTCCCTACAGCTAATGCAGCAACCTTTGCTCCATTTCCCACTCGTAGGACGACTTCATCCTTGTCCATGTAACGAATGCAATTTTTATGATTAAATAAAAATATTTATTGAGTTATATAAATATTTTTATTAATTTATTTATTGAGTAAAATAAATAATTTATGAGTTATGGTGAAAGAATTTTTGTTAAGTGTTATTTGATTGTGATTTGATGTGGTTATTCTAATTTAATTTAATAATTAAATTAGATGATTAAATGATTTATTTGAATAAACAATTTATTTGAATAAGATAATTTATCTGGTGTTATTGTTATTGGTTAAATAGAATTATTAATTAAATTAGTAAGGTTTAATTGAATTTGTTTAATAATAAGTTTAATTAAATTAAAAGTGCGACGATTAAAACTATATAATATAATGATCTATTAAAATAAATGGAGAAAGGATTTTATTTAGATGAACCAAACAAGGCCTTGTGACCCTTGGTTAGTAAAAAGAGTTATTTTTATTTGTAATTGCAAAACATATCCTTATGGCTTTTGAATTATGTAACTGATGATTTTAAAATTAAAAAAGGTGATTATGTTTCATCAGTTTTTATTTGAAGGCTGAATACGTTAAGTAAGAAGTGTTCATCAGTTGCTTAAAAAAACAGAGTTCTATCAAGGTGAGAATAGAGAGAAAATTGAGAGTAAGAGAGTTTTGTTAATTGAGAGAATCAAGAAGAAAGGGGAAACTAAGAATCATACATAGCTTGAAGGTATAATTCTTGTTAGTTTTGTTCTTCACTATAATCTTATTATTTTACTTCTCTGTATATGATTTCTATTTCACTGTATATGAATTTATATGCTAAATACATGAATTACTTGGTTATAATTGTTAGTAAGCATGTATTAGAGATTATGTGATGATTGTAAACTAATTTGAAAGAGTTAATTCATGAAAGTATATATTAGAAGGAAGTTTTTGTTTTTACAAAGTTTTACTTTCATATATGGTATATATGAATGAAAATTGATGCTTAAATTGGTTATTAATTGGTTAATTGATATTTGGATATGATAATAAGATGAAAAATGAAAAGAATGCAAGTAGAATGGATTAAAATGGTTGAAAGATGAAGTCACAGTGTTTAATTTCATTAAAGTGGTTAAAGTATGAATATTTTGCATAAACAGAGAATTTTGAGTTTCTAATTGGTTGATTATGTGTTTTATAATGCTTAGATTGGTTAGAAACATGTTGGGTAATTATTTTCTAGCATGTTGGATGTCTGGGTATGTTTAATTTGTGTATTGGATGGTAGAATTAGGAAAATTTGGCCAAATTTGGCCTAAGTTTTCACTGGTTCGCGACTGTGGGAGACGACTACCGAGTCTCTCGCCCCGGCGAGAGAAATGAACTGGAAATCCTCGCCCCGGCGAAGTCTCGCCCCGACGACAAAATTGTAAAGTAAATCTTCGCCACGGCGAGATTTTTGTTAAGAAAATTCTCGCCCCGGCGAGGGAACAGTAACCAAAATTTTAAATTTTTATTTTCTTTGTGATTCTGCTATGATGCTATAAACAAGTTTAAAACTTATACTAATGTATTAAGTGACTAATGAATTGCCAAGATGGTTGTTAAACTAGTACTTGTTGACTATGGTATGCTAAATGAGATGTTATAATAAAAAGGATAAGAGCAAACCTAAAGTGATTATAATTATGTAACTAATTATTGCTACCATTTTATAATTAAATGTATAGGTTGTTTAAGGATCGTGAATTACTTAAATCTGTAATCTACGCTTGAGGCAAGTTGTTCTTCCCTTAAACTTGTTATTTTATTTAAAGCAAGTTTACTTTCATTGAGCAAGATACTAACCTTAGCTTATTGTTATTCAAGCGAGGTTGATACCATGATAAGTGTTTAAGCTTTATTCCAGTCAATTGTTATTCGATCATTGATAATTAATCAGATTTTGAACATAGTTCCTATTGTACAAATTTTTATTGATGAATCAGACTAGCAAACCTTATTGATTCAGCCAGTCCTTAGTTGATGAGCGTTCTAAAGACTTAGAACATTTTAAAATCTTTCCAAACCAAGTTCCTTTTGGTACGGATTTTGATATTAGACTGATGAAAAACCCTAATATAGAAAATTAATTACGCGACAGCGTTAAAATGTTTGTGCACAATACATTGTACAAAGGGCTGATCCCCCTGAGTACGAGATGAATGGTCCATAGCCTATAAGACTGTTAAAGGTTACGGTTGAAATACTTGATAACCTAGGACATAGTTCGAGGTCTTGTGACCCTCAGATATATTTTTAATCCTGAATCTATATTCAGTTCTTGAGCTAAGTTTTCTATTGAGCTTTCAGATCTTGACTAGTTATTGATTGAACTCAGAAAAACTATTATACCTCAGTTGAAAATCTACTTCATTGATTACTCAATTGCTGTTGTTATCACACTTGTGGGCAATTGTTTGCTCACTCTTGCATTAAACTTTGCAGCTAAGACAGAGAAATCGGACGAGCCGTCCACAAGTAAAGGCAAGGGCAAGATGCCGAAGTAGCAAGAGACTTGTTGCCTATTTGATGTTTTACTGTAATAAGACATATTTAATTTCATGTTTTATTTCCGCATTGATGTAATTAAGGTTAGATAACCTGGGACTTGTTTCATTTAGAGATTGGTGATGTAACCCCATTTGAGGGAAGATATTTCTTTAAGTTTATTTTAATTGTTCTTATTTTGGGTAGATAGTTGTGAATGATTGATATAGTGAACACCAAATTAGTGGGAATTAAATACTCGGATTTGGGAGTGTCACAGGTTGGTATCAGAGCTGATAGGTTATGAACCTTTAGGTGGGGAAAACCTTAGGGTAGTAGCCTTTTAGAAGATAGAGAATATAGAGGTGATAAACTCTTATCGAGTTCTAAGGAATGGATTATGGAAATTCATAAAAGACAATAAAATGATTATGTGCTATATGTTTATTTGATAACAAACTTATGTGCTCGCGAGTATTATCGATTAGTAATTAAAACTTAAAATTTTGGTGACAGGATGACTGATAGAGGAGAACCCAGCCAGGCTAGGGAGGAGGAGCCCCGAGATATTCATGTAGTTCGGGAGCAGCTAGTGCAGAGGGAGCCATCCCCATTAATCACAGTTGCAGGTCCCGAGTACGAGCCTGAGACTGATCCTGAGGAGGATCCGGAGGAGGTCGAGGAGGAGGACCCTGAGGAGATATCACTAACCTCCTTAGGTGTTCAGATGTATGAGCAGGTGTATGATCGCAACATAGAGTTGCAAGAAAGAGTGGAGGAGTTAGAGAGGCAGCTGGTTGAGCGATAGACTGTCTTGGAGCAGAAAAACAGTGAGATTGAGGAGCTCGATATACGTCTTGGGGACGTGGAGTGGAAGTTGGTTCATGTTGAGAGCGAAAAGGAGGAGTTAGGAGAACAGGTTGTGGAACGTCAAGCCGCTCTAGAGCAGAAGGATGCTAAGATACAAGACCTTTCATCACGTCTTGCAGAGGTTGAGCAGAGGCTAGCACAGTCTGATTATCGACGAGGACAGTTGATAGCCAGGAATGAAATTGTACGAGATGAGTTGAAAGAGGAGTCAGCTAAGCGGGCGAGGGCTGAAACTGCTTGGTTGAGGGAGGCTAACCGCGCAGATCGTGTTGAATGTGAGGTGCGGTCAAAGAAGGCCAAGATTGATGAGATGGAGTATATTTTTCATACCACGGTAGATAGAGCTCAGGATCGAGTTCATCGTCATTCAGATATAATGGGTCAAAGGATGGTGACTCGTATTATGGAGCAGGAACGCCAAGAAGCTGTGCGTCGTGGGTTATCATCGTAGATTATGATTAGATATGTTATTATGAAATCTATGAAGATTAATAAGTTGTTAATCCCAGTTTTATATAACGGGATAGAATAATGATGTAATTCTGGAATTTTACGATTTCAGGACAGATGATGTAAATAACTACAATGCTATCTCTATTATGTTTTGAAGCAGAAAATGAATAAAATGCGAAAGTTTATCAGATATGCTATGTGTTAAGTGTTGTTTATAAATGTTTAAGTAATTGAGTAATAATCTAATAGCGCGAATTCTTAACAGTAAGATGCCGCCAAGAAGACAAACCCGTCAACAGACCCCTAAGGGATCCACCAATAACAACGAGGAAGTCAACGCTAATCCAATGCAGCAGCTGGTAAACCTGCTAACAGGAGCATTTGCTAATCCACCCCAAGCTTAGGCCACGACTTTTAAAGATTTCAAGGTTGTTAGACCCCCAGAATTTCAAGGGTCTATGAATCCGATCGAGGCACAAACCTGGGTCATGGAGATGGAGAAGGTGTTTGATGTCGCTAGGGTCAACGAGGACCAGAAGACGGCATTTGCAACATTTATGCTGAAATCAGAAGCTAGCTACTGGTGGCAAGCAAATAAGACTCGAGGTGGCCAAGGGATTATTCCGTGGGAGCGATTTAAGGAGATGTTTTTCGAGACCTACTTTCCAACAAGCGCGCAAAATCATATGGAGGTGCAATTTCTGGAATTGAAGTAAGGTACCATGATGGTACCTGAATATGCTGCAAAATTTAACGAGTTAGCGAGGTTTGCGCCATACCAAGTCAACACGGATGAGCGAAAGGCTAGAAGGTTTTAGCAGGGACTGAAGCCCTAGTTGTATAGCCGAGTTTCAATGTTCCAATTGAACTCATTTGCGGCAGTTTTGGAAAAGGCAATTATCGCTGAAGGAGGTAGTGATGCTCTGTCCAAGTATAATCAGGAGCAGAGGAAGAAGAAGAATGAAAGTGAAAACAAGGCAAGTGGTAGCCATGGGGGCAGCGGTCAGAAGAGGAAGTGGAGTGATAGTAACTCTACGGGAAGTGAGCAGGGTAATCCGAAAAAGAAGATGGAGGCATGCAGTAACTGCAGAAAGAGTCATGCGGGGTTATGTTTGAAGGGTAAGAGGGTATGTTTCAACTGCGGACAAGAGGGTCATATCGCACCGAATTGCCCTAGTCCGAAGAAGGGCGCATGTTTCATCTGCGGGTCGAAGGATCACTTTGCCCGAGACTGCCCTAAGAAAGCAACTACAGGTGGAGCCAGTGCAAGAAAAGGAAACAGCAGTGGTGGTAACTTGACTATCACAGGACCGACGCCGTCCAATCGACCTACCGCTCGAACATTCAACATGACGGTGCAGGATGTTGTGCAGTCAAAGGATGTAGTGTCAGGTATCATTCCAGTCAATAATGTTAATGCTTATGTATTGTTTGACTCGGGTGCTACTTGCTCATTTATATCCGATGATTTTGCTAAGAAATTAAGGTTACCCCAGGAAGAATTAGATTATCCCATGAATATAGAAATTGCGAATAGGGAAGTGATTCCTGTTAGGTTTGTCCACAAAAACTGCCAGGTAGATATTAAGGGTCATGTGATGACGGTCAACTTAATCCCAATTCGTCTTAGGGAGTTTGACGTTATTTTGGGTATGGATTGGTTGTTCAACTATGGGGCAGTCATTGACTGTCAAAAGAAGTGTGTAAACCTTATGACTCCGTCAAAGGTAGTGTTTTATGGCAGCAAGTCGCCTAGACAAACGAGTTGTTTGACGATGATGCAGGCCAGAAAGATGTTGAGACAAGGATGTGTAGGATATCTAGCCTACATAGTCGATACCCGAAAGGTAGGTGCAAAGCTGGAGGAGATACCGGTAGTTAGGGATTTTGCAGACGTGTTTCCTAATGATTTGCCAGGATTACCGCCAGATAGGGAAATTGAGTTTGTAATTGATCTAGCACCGGGTACAGCCCCTATATCAAAAGCCCCGTATCGAATGGCTCCGATAGAGATGAAGGAGTTGATGGTGCAATTGCAAGAGCTACTGGATAAAAAGTATATTCAACCGAGCGTTTCGTCGTGGGGAGCGCCGGTGTTATTCATCAAGAAGAAGGACAGATCAATGCGTCTTTGCATTGATTATAGAGAGTTGAACAAGGTTACGATTAAAAATAAGTATCCGTTGCCAAGGATCGATGACCTGTTTGACCAACTGAAGGGAGCAAGATATTTTTCAAAGATAGATCTGCGAAGTGGATATCATCAACTAAAGGTGAGGAAGGAAGACATACCAAAGACGGCATTTCGAACTAGATATGGTCACTATGAGTTTTTGGTTATGTCATTTGGTTTAACGAATGTGCCTGCAGCATTCATGGACTTAATGAATAGAGTGTTCAAACCATTTCTGGATAAGTTCGTAGTGGTGTTTATAGACGACATTCTGGTCTACTCCAAAACTCAGGAAGAACACGTGGAGCATTTGAGGGTGACATTGGAGGCGTTAAGGAAAGAGAAATTGTATGCAAAATTTTCGAAGTGCAAATTTTGGTTAGAGCGTGTTCAATTCTTTAAGCATGTTATCGATAAAGACGGGATTTCAGTGAATCCAGCGAAAGTGGAAGCTGTGATGAACTGGGATCAGCCGAAAACACCGTCAGAGGTGAGAAGTTTCTTAGGTTTGGCAGGTTACTACAGGCGTTTTATTCAAGATTTCTCCAGGATCGCTACTCCGTTAACGAATTTAACAAGAAAATCAGTGAAGTTTGTTTGGACGGAGAAGTGCGAAGAGAGTTTCCAAGAACTAAAGAAGAGACTAAGTTCGGCACCTGTGTTGTCTTTGCCAGATGATACAGGAAATTTTGTGGTGTATAGCGACGCATCGCATAAAGGACTTGGTTGTGTGCTTATGCAAAATGGTAAGGTTATCGCATATGCATCGCGCCAACTAAAGGACTATGAAAAAGGGTATTCGACCCATGATTTAGAGTTAGCAGCCGTGGTGTTCGCTTTGAAAATCTAGAGGCACTATCTCTATGGGGAGAAGTGTGAAATATATACAGACCATAAAAGTCTGAAGTATATTTTCACACAGAAAGATTTGAATATGCGGCAGAGAAGATGGATAGAATTGATCAAAGATTATGATTGTGAAATTCTATACCATCCGGGAAAGGCTAATGTGGTTGCCGACGCTTTAAGTAGAAAAGGTCGGGAGAAACTATTTTTGTTAACTGCTCAGGAGAAGCTCGTAGCAGAAATGGCTAAATTGGAGTTAGAGGTGAAGGGTCTGGTAGAGCCTAATGAAAAATTGTTCCAGATGGAAATTCAACAAACTCTGGTGGACAAAGTTAAGGAAGCACAACTCCAGGATGAGGAGTAGGATGAGGAGTGTGTTAAGATACGGAAAAGAGTGCTTGAGGGAGAAGAGCTTAAATATAAAATTAATACGGAAGAGTTGTTGAGATTTGAAGGCAGAATCTGGGTACCGTCAGTGCTGGCAATCAGAGAAGAGATTTTGAACGAAGCTCACAGTTCAAGATTTTCGATTCACCGGGAAGTACAAAGATGTACCAGGATCTTCGCCAACATTTCTGGTGGCCAAATATGAAAAGAGAGGTTGCTGAATGTATTGCGAAGTGCTTAACTTGTCAGAGAGTCAAAGCGGAGCATCAACGACCAAGTGGTTTGTTACAGCCCTTGGAGATACCAGAATGGAAGTGGGAGCATATCACAATGGACTTTGTGGTAGGGCTTCCAACTACTCAGAAGGGTTATGACGCAATATGGGTCATAGTTGACAGATTAACGAAATCAGCGCATTTCTTGCCTATCAAAATCAGATTCACCCTGGATCAACTGGCCAAATTATACATCAAGGAAATTATTTCGAGGCACGGTGTCCCAGTATCAATTGTGTCGGATAGAGATCCACGTTTTACATCAAAATTTTGGAGGAGTCTGCAAGCGTGTTGGGGGACGCAATTGAGAATGAGTACAGCCTACCATCCTCAAACCGATGGCCAGAGCGAAAGAACAATTCAAACGTTGGAGGATATGCTTCGGGCGTGCATCATGGATTTTAAAGGTAACTGGGATGATCATTTACCTCTGGTCGAGTTCACCTATAACAATAGTCATCACGCGAGTATTGGAATGCCGCCATATGAAGCATTGTACGGAAGGAAGTGCAGAACTCCGTTATGTTGTGACAAGGTTGGTGAGCGTCGCCTATTGGGACCCGAGTTGGTACAACAAACTGCTGAAATTGTCAAGGTGATAAGAGCCAGATTGTTAGCGGCTCAAGACAGGCAAAAGAAATATGCGGATCAGCATCGTCAAAATCGCGAATTTGAAGTCGGGAGCTTTGTGTTCCTCAAAGTATCTCCCTGGAAGGGAAAAATCAGATTTGGTAAAAAGGGTAAACTCAGTCCGCGATTTATTGGACCCTTCGAGGTGCTGAAACGAGTAGGCGAGGTGGCTTATGAGGTAGCTTATGAGGTAGCTTTACCTCCCGAGTTAGACCACATTCATAATGTTTTTCACATATCGGTGCTACGACCGTATAAGTCTGATTATAAACATGTAATAGAATATGAACCGATACAATTTGAAAAAGATTTGTCCTATGAAGAGATACCTGTACAGATAGTAGACAGGAAAGAGCAGGTTCTCAGAAATAAAGTGATACCTTATGTTAAGGTAATTTGGAGGAACCACAGTGCTGAAGAAGCTACGTGGGAACTCGAAGAGAAAATGATGCAAAATTATCCTGAATTATTTGTTGAATTTTTATTTGTATCGCGATTCTGGGGACAGAATCTTTGTAAGGAGGGAAAAATGTAACGGACGAATTAATTGCGTTGTGATTCTGGGGACAGAATCCTTTTAAGGAGGGAAGGATGTAACGAATGCAATTTTTGTGATTAAATAAAAATATTTATTGAGTTATATAAATATTTTTATTAATTTATTTATTGAGTAAAATAAATAATTTATAAGTTATGGTGAAAGAATTTTTGTTAAGTGTTATTTGATTGTGATTTGATGTGGTTATTCTAATTTAATTTAATAATTAAATTAGATGATTAAATGATTTATTTGAATAAGATAATTTATTTGGTGTTATTGTTATTGGTTAAATAAAATTATTAATTAAATTAGTAAGGTTTAATTGAATTTGTTTAATAATAAGTTTAATTAAATTAAAAGTGCGACGATTAAAACTATATAATATAATGATCTATTAAAATAAATGGAGAAAGGATTTTATTTAGATGAACCAAACAAGGCCTTGTGACCCTTGGTTAGTAAAAAGAGTTATTTTTATTTGTAATTGCCAAACATAGCCTTATGGCTTTTGAATTATGTAATTGATGATTTTAAAATTAAAATACGTAATTATGTTTCATCAGTTTTTATTTGAAGGCTGAATACGTTAAGTAAGAAGTGTTCATCAATTGCTTAAAAAAAATAGAGTTCTATCAAGGTGATAATAGAGAGAAAATTGAGAGTAAGAGAGTTTTGTTAATTGAGAGAATCAAGAAGAAAGGGGAAACTAAGAATCATACATAGCTTGAAGGTATAATTCTTGTTAGTTTTGTTCTTCACTATAATCTTATTATTTTACTTCTCTGTATATAATTTTTATTTCACTGTATATGAATTTATATGCTAAATACATGAATTACTTGGTTATAATTGTTAGTAAGCATGTTTTAGAGATTATGTGATGATTGTAAACTAATTTGAAAGAGTTAATTCATGAAAGTATGTATTAGAAGGAAGTTTTTGTTTTTACAGAGTTTTACTTTCATGTATGGTTTATATGAATGAAAATTGATGCTTAAATTAGTTATTAATTGGTTAATTGATATTTGGTTATGATAATATGATGAAAAATGAAAAGAATGCAAGTAAATGGATTAAAATGGTTGAAAGATGAAGTCACAATGTTTAATTTCATTAAAGTGGTTAAAGTATGAATATTTTGCATAAACAGAGAATTTTGGGTTTCTAATTGGTTGATTATGTGTTTTATAATGCTTAGATTGGTTAGAAACATGTTAGGTAATTATTTTCTAGCATGTTGGATGTCTGGGTATGTTTAATTTGTGTATTGGATGCTAGAATTCGGAAAATTTGGCCAAATTTGGCCTAAGTTTTCACTGGTTCGCGACTATGGGAGACGACTGCCGAGTCTCTCGCCTCGGCGAGAGAAATGAACTGGAAATCCTCGCTCCGGCGAATCCTCGCCCCGGCGAAGTCTCGCCTCGGCGAGAAAACTGTAAAGTAAATCTTCGCCCCGGCGAGATTTTTGTTAAGAAAATTCTCGCCCCGGCGAGGGAACAGTAACCAAAATTTTAAATTTTTATTTTCTTTGTGATTCTGCTATGATGCTATAAACAAGTTTAAAACTTATATTAATGTATTAAGTGACTAATGAATTGCCAAGATGGTTGTTAAACTAGTACTTGTTGACTATGGTATGCTAAATGAGATGTTATAATAAAAAGGATAAGAGCAAACCTAAAGTGATTATAATTATGTAACTAATTATTGCTACCATTTTATAATTAAATGTATAGGTTATTTAAGGATCGTGAATTACTTTAATCTGTAATCTACGCTTGAGGCAAGTTGTTCTTCCCTTAAACTTGTTATTTTATTTAAAGCAAGTTTACTTTCATGGAGCAAGTTACTAACCTTAGCTTATTGTTATTCAAGCGAGGTTGATACCATGATAAGTGTTTAAGCTTTATTCCAGTCAATTGTTATTTGATCATTGATAATTAATCAGATTTTGAACATAGTTCCTATTGTACAAATGTTTATTGATGAATCATACTAGCAAACCTTATTGATTCAGCTAGTCCTTAGTTGATGAGCGTTCTAAAGACTTAGAACATTTTAAAATCTTTCCAAACCAAGTTCCTTTTGGTACGAATTTTGATATTAGACTGAGATGAACAACCCTAATATAGGGGATTAATTACGCGATAGCGTTAAAATGTTTGTGCACAATACATTGTACAAAGGGCTGATCCCCTTGAGTAGGAGATGAATGGTCCATAGTCTATAAGACTGTTAAAGGTTACGGTAGAAATACTTGATAACCTAGGACATAGTTCGAGGTCTTGTGACCCTCAGATATACTTTTAATCCTAAATCTATATTCAGTTCTTGAGCTAAGCTTTCTATTGAGCTTTCAGATCTTGACTAGTTATTGATTGAACTCAGAAAAACTATTATACCTCAGTTGAAAATCTACTTCATTGATTACTCAATTGTTGTTGTTATCACACTTGTGGGCAATTGTTTGCTCACTCTTGCATTAAACTTTGTAGCTAAGACAGAGAAATCGGACGAGCCATCCACAAGTAAAGGCAAGGGCAAGATGCCGAAGTAGCAAGAGACTTGTTGCCTATTTGATGTTTTACTGTAATAAGACATATTTAATTTCATGTTTTATTTCCGCATTGATGTAATTAAGGTTAGATAACCTGGGACTTGTTTCATTTAGAGATTGGTGATGTAACCCCATTTGAGGGAAGATATTTCTTTAAGTTTATTTTAATTGTTCTTATTTTGGGTAGATAGTTGTGAATGATTGATATAGTGAACACCAAATCAGTGGGAATTAAGTACTCGGATTTGGGGGTGTCACAGTCCAACTTTCTACTTCTGCTTAGTCCCTGCACACTATTACATATGTGAGAACTACAGCCGGTATCCAATACCCAAGTAGAATTTTGACTTTCAGAAAAATTAATTTCAATCATTAACAAACCTAGATCAGAAGTCGAAGCTTCTCCAAGCTTCTTTTGGTCCGCAAGATACTCCTTGCACTTCCTCTTCCAATGTCCCGGCTTATTGCAATGGTAGCAAATTCCTTTGCTATCTGGATCAGGTTTCTTTTTATCCTTTCTCTTCGTCTTGCCCTTAGCCTTCTTGTTTTTCTTCTTTTCAGAAGATACCTTTGGCCTCTTCCTTTTCTTGGAAGAATCATCCACTAGTAAGACTTGGTTCTTGTTGGATGAGAAGTGACCTTCAGCAGTTTTCAGCATATTAAGTAACTCAGGCAAGCTGACGTCCAACTTATTCATGTGAAAATTCACAACAAATTGTGAGAAGGTGTCCGGGAGTGACTGCAAGATCAAATCTTGGCTTAACTCCCCATCCATCACAAACCGAAGCTGTCCAAGTTGTTCAATCAGATTGATCATCTTAAGGACATGAGTCTCAACAGCAGTGCCCTCGGTCACAAGAGATCGGAAGAGCTCCTTAGATATCTGATATCTAGCAGTCCTACTTTGCTCACCATACAACTCTTTGAGGTGCAGCAATATAATAGGAGCATCCATAGTTTCATGCTGACGCTGAAGCTCATTACTCATGGATGCGAGCATGATGCATTGAGCCAAGATTGCATCATCTTGCCACTTTCTGAAAGTAGCAATCTCTTCCTTAGAGGCTGTTTCTGCAACATTTGCAGGGACTGGCGAATTTAGGACATAAGAAATCTTTTCAGCAGTGAGAACAATTCTCAGATTCCTTAACCAGTCCGTGTAATTCGGCCGGTCAGTTTGTTAGCATCAAGTATTCTACGCAGTGATAGTGAGTTTGACATTTTTAAATTCTGCATGTGAAATAGACAACATTTTAGCATACATTCATTTAATTAATTACCAAAATAAATTAGGTCTTTATTTTAAATTGGTATCTCCCACTATTTTCATCAAACTATATTACCCTCATTATATAGTTCGACAAATCTAATTAAAGATTTGCTAGTGAGAATAAGGATCCCATTTCAAATGTATATAGCCTTGTGTGACACAACAAACTATATATAAATAAATAGGTAGACAACTATTGTCAATTACATCGCTATGTAACTCCTTGTATTTTTCCTCTTAGATTATTTTGATCAAGTGTGACACATCCGAATCAAAATTATCCAAGTTAAGTCCAACCTAGCACTTCCATATATTCGAAAGAAAAACACTGTCCTTGTGTGACACAACAAAACAGCATCGTTCAGTCTATGTATAAGCATCAAATGTGATAAAGCAACATCTTAAATATTTAATACTTGCCTTGTGTGACACAACAAACTCATATTAAATATTTAATACTCTATCGCTTTACCATGCTAGCAGGCAACGTTCGATATTCCAAATATCTTTGAACGCTTAGGACTTAATATATTACTTTGAGGGGTTTGTTATTATTAGTCTCATCTTGTTTAGCGCGCATGCACACATATATATAAAATACGCGTCATATTATTTTACATGCGAAGCATGTTGGATAATATATAATATATATATAGTAAGCATGCACATATAGAATACTATATTCTACCTGGATTGATTATGGACTTTTATTCTAGTTTGGTTCACTAGAGCCACCAAGTGAACCAAAAGGTCAAACCTAGGGTGCAAGAATTAAATTTAAATATAACTATTACATTTAAACCCGGGCTCCAATACAAACGGGTCTTCAAGCGCTCCTTGCTCCTTTGTCTCCAGTTTTTCAAAATTAATTCAAACTAGTCCTATTACAGAAACTATTTTACAATAAATAGAAACCTTGATCAGCAGTCAAGGAGAAGTACATAGGAGGGAGATAGAATTTACTTTAAGAAAAATTAGAGAATACGAGGTACGCAGACCCCATTTATAAAAACTCATTCATTCAAGCATCCACTAAAATAAATTCAATCACACATTGGTCAATATTTCATAATCAACCCCTATTTATTATCATACATATCTATATATGTATCAATAAATAACATTCATCCCATGAATAATAAATCCATTCCATATATGCATTGATATCAATTAATGGGCAAAAGTTTTGCTAATATTTAGTTTTGAAACAAAATAAACTCTTTTATTTTAATCAAAAACCAAATCTAAATTAAACTCCTTTAATTTTTAGCAATCTGAAATTCCATTCCAGATAAAATAAACTCTTTTATTTTAAACTTTTATCAATTAAATAAACCATTTATATTAATTGAGAAAACAAAAAAAAATTCGAAGTCTGCACACCGGCGCGGCCGCGCTCCAATTTGAACTAGGAGCGGTGCGGCCGCGCTGCACCCCAGAAACGTTTTCTGGGTTAGGGCGCGGCCGCGCTCCAGAATGAACTGGAAGCGGCGCGGCCGCGCCACGACGCAGATTCAGAAAAATTTTCCCCAGCCCAAAAATTCGAACGTTTCGCATATCAATTCATACATGGAATCATCAAGATCGATAATTAGCACATGATTAGGCTCTGATACCACTGTTAGATTTGTATATTACGCAAGCATGCAATCAAATTACATAAATAGAGCGGAAGCGTGATAAAACGGATTTTAAAATTTTATACAAACCATCACCATGATCGATCAATGTGCTCAATTAGCGATATAAATGAAAGAGAAAGAGAATAAGAATTATACCCTCGTAGAACAAAGCTTCCTCGGGTACAAGTTCAACTCCTAGTCCTTCGTGTTCTCCTCGAATGCTACGGTGTGATTCCTTCCTTTGATCAACGTTAGCCACCCAAGTGTTTGGCCTCTAGAGGTGATCCACCAAGGAAGAACAAGTATTCAAGAAGTTGGGTGTTTGGCAAAAACCCTAGATTCTATCTCTATAGAAATTGCAAGTACTCTCCACAATCTAATGCAAGAGTGTATAACCCTAATCTATGATAAGACTCTTCTTATTTATAGATGTAGGAATAACCCTTCCCTAAACTATTTAGGATTAGGGTTTATATTCTAATTAAACTCCTTTAATTAATTATGCTCCTAATCCAATTAGGAATTCGTGAGAGTACTTCTATTAATTATTTCTCAATCCCTATTAGGAAATAAATAATAGTTCTATTAATTAATTTCCAATCCCTATTAGGAATTAAATAATAGTAATAGTAATAATAATAATAATAAGACTCCTCTTATTAATTTATATTTAATATTTCCAAAATATTAAATAATAAATATTAAGCTATTTAATTTATTCTATCTCCATAGACTAAATTAAATACACTTAACTTATTATTATAATTATGCCATTTACTTCTTAAATAAATATTTTTCTTTTTGCGGTGTGACCCTTTAGGTTCTCCATATTAAACCGGTTGTGAATAAATCAATTAGAATAATTCTAATCTTATTTAAATAAATAAATTAAACTATTTAATTCATTTAAATAAATAATATTTATTCTACAATAAGGGTAAGCCCCCTTAGCGATCAACGACTTTCCAGATAATATAGATTTCAACATTAATCATTAAAGAACCTTTGAGTAAATAGTTACCGTACAATTCAATTCTTCTACCATACAATGTCCCAATTAAATATAAGACATGGATTTACTGTCAAGTCTTATTTTATTTAATTATATGTATTTCGATTCCCAAATGCACAAATCTAAATAATACAAATTAGAAACTCCTTTCTAATTTCATTCTGCCTTGGCCAAGGACTACTGAGTTGTCATTTATCGAATCACATAGGACATTCACATCTTTTACTAGACGAGGTAGATTCTTTGTTGATAATTCATCTATCTCCATGTACAACTTATTATACCCAATCATACCCTTTGATATAGCCCAAAGGTCTTAAGGGACATGTCAAAGTATAACTCATCATACACAAGATACTATGATGATCTCAAGTCCAAGGATCACTTGTACTACTATCACTTGAGGAATTCCTATTGACAGGCGAGTAAAACTCCATTAGGTATTCCTTAGCGAGTCACGTTCAGTGAACTTATTCTCTAATAAGCACCTACATACTTGCTTTAGTGTCTCCACACAAATGATTATAAGATCAATCATCCTCTTCCTAAGAGCAAGCAACGTATGTACTAATCTATCCGGATTCACTAATCCCCAATTTAGTAATCCAACGATTAAGAACAATTTTAGTTTGTGAGCTATCTTGAATTTAGATCTCATTAGCATGATCACCATCATGATTCTAAAAGCATTGCTCAAAACTATGGGTTTATCACATTTAATATAACAGCACCATGTAGATAATATAAAATGCCTTTTAAGAAACTCAATTCTTTTATTAATAAATGAATAAGATTACAAAGTATATCCTACATCATATCAAATATGATTGGCTTGTGTGCATACTACTTTCATCAATTTCGTGTACTTTAACTTTATATGCCTCATTGACGAGATTATACTAATCTTTATATTATAGTTATCCCCGATGGCCTGAGTCGATAAGCTTTTGACATAATTTGTTATTCGTCTGGTATGCAAGATATTGCTCACTATTGGTAACTTGGCGTGGTCAACAAAACGAGTTTCTTATATGAATCCCCAATAACAACATGCGCAAGGGCTGGGGGCATTTTTAAGATTTGATGAAATAGAAGGAGTCTGACGTTGTACCAAACTTCTCATCAGAAGAAATGGAGACTCTCGAAAGAAATTATGATGAAGTAAGCTTACTACGACAAGGGAAGGAAAAAGATGGAATTCCCTACCCAAGAGAATCCTTAACTCAAAAGCGATCGCCTTGTTAGTAAAATCGTATCATTTAACTAAACAAGGGTCATTTCCATCCAAGCGTATATATAGTGAATATACATCACGATAATGAAAATGAATAAACATGAAATGACTAACAAAGCGAATCCATATATAAAATATTTATTGATCCATACATAACATTTGTACATATATACATGTGACGATCAAAATAAAATATACAGGAAAGAAGCACAGGCGCCCCAATAAATCTGTGTCTCGACACTAATTCCCCACAATATATGGCTCCGGGTGGAGGGAACCGAATTATCAAGACCAGGTATCTCAATAGCTACATCATCCATCTTATCAGGATCAACACGGATCAGACAAATGCATGACTCAGCTAATCGGTGAGAATGACGCAAAGAATGGCTATCGGAGCCGATTTACGAGGACGAACCCCCAAAGGAGGCCTTATGAATCATGGAACTACTTGGCGTGTGGGGATCTATATCTAATTCATGGAGAAAAACTTCAGATGACTAATCAAGTACGTTTCTTTTCAATTTGGTTCAATCGGTTATTGCGTTTTCCTTAACGAAATAAGAAATATAAATAGGCGTGTTAAGCGATTGGGATGCATCAAGATCAAATTATAAATCATATTTTAAAATTTCAAATTATAAATCATATTTTATTAAACGAAGCATTTCCAAGAACCAAAATCTGAAATAAAGAGTTGCAAGGCAAGAAAAGTCGGTCAAAAACATAAGAAGAGCAGATAAGTAAGCGAGGAAGGAATTGTCTCTTGCGATACGATTGGCGATTGGCGATGCGATTGGCAATGTGATGGGATTGGCGATGTGATTTGCAATGAGATATGATATTTAAGATGAGATATATGATTTGCGATATGCGATTTACGATGAGATATGGTATTTAAGATAAGATATGTGATTTGCGATGTGCAATTTGTGATGTGCATTGTGCGATTTGCGATATGCAATGTGCGATGTGTGATATGCAATGTGCGATTTATGATGTACGATTTGTAATGTGCAGTTTGCAGTGTGCAATCTGCGATTTGTGATGCGATGTGAGTGGAAGTGTAATGCGATGTGTAATGTAATATGTGATTTATGATGTGATTACCAGCAATGCCTGTGACGCCCCCAAATTCGGGTCTCAAACACCCGAATTTGGTCATCATGATCCAATACAAACATCCAACTTCAAACAACATACAATAACTAAGTGCGGAATATAATAAATATATGTTGTTCATTCAAAAGGTGTTACTAGTCCCAAGATTCGATAACCTTAATACAAAAATACAAATATACCCTAATACAGTACTTTAGGGTTTAAATAACAATAGAAGTTTCTTAACTATGCCTCGATCAAAATACAGACATTAAAAGACTAATACTTCATCTTTTCCTTGCCCTTGTCTTTTCCTGAGGTCTCGGGCTTAACTGCAATAAGGTTCATGATATAGCAAGGGTGAGCAACTAGTTTGCTCAACAAGTTTAAATAACAGCAAGAAATGATATATATCATGATGAACGGAATGTAAATAGAGGAATTCAACAATATGAATATCAGAAGCGAGAATAATAATTGCTTTTAAAACGAATGCTAGTCAAGTAGACTTTGAACAATAAACATCCAAGAGAGCCAATAGCTAGTTGGCCCTTTGGTTACTGGCTCAGAAATAAGTACTCGAGGGGATTAGCCTCTAGCACCCGATGTGTATGCATAATATTTAATTTCTGTTCTTTGTATCTTATATTCCGATACGTGGGGTACTCCCCTATATTTTTAGGGGTGTTCATATAGTCCAAGATTCCGCACCATCAAATGGTTTGGATAGCTTTTAAAATCTATACCGTAAATGTCTAGCCGAACAATGGCTAAGACTTAACTATAGCAGTTCATCCATAATAGAACTTTAAATAAAATACAATTCAATGTCTGTGCGAAAACAATTGCACGATGTGCGAGTGCCAATAACAACGATGTGGAATAATTGTTAAGTAATTAATCCACTTAGAGCATGCTTGAGAAATTAAAGATTCAAGCTTAAATATTAACTTGCAATAAATGATACAAGAATGGTTTCAGGGAACTTGCAACAACGTAAGAAGTTTAAGGTTAGGAACTTGCACAAAGTGAAGTTTCGGAAAAAGGGAACTTGTCCTCAATAATACTTGCTCAACAATAATATGTTTGCACAAGTCAATAGAAGTCAAGGGAACTTGCACAATTAAAGTTTCGGGATAGAGAACTTGTCTGGTGCGTCTGCTACAATATACTAACACACGCTCCTTAAAATCTTACACAATTAAGTACATATTCTTATAATAATTAGTCACTTATAGACTAGATTTAAAACTGACGTAGCATCATTAAAGTACTTTGATTGCCACTACGACTAGATTTAAAACCAAACGTAAGTTGTAACCAGATTAATCAATTTTCGCCTTAAGACCACTATTTAATCTTGGTTGTTAAATGGTTACCTAATAGTAATAATCAACTAATTATCCTTATTTATTATTTAATACAAACATGATAATAAATAATTAACTGCATTTATCCATAATTATTATCTAATATTGATTAAATAGTAATTAACTAATTATTAATTAATGTAACTTAAATAAGAATTTTAAATTAAAAGTGTTTAATTCTCAAACTGCACGACCCGACCCGAATCGACCCGATCCGGACCGACCCGGCCAAAAACACGGCCTTGGCGCTGCAGTGAGAGGCCATTAAGGTAAGGCCGACGCTGCGGCACGAGGTCCGTGCCATTCCAGCTTAGCACGCGGGCTTGGCGCTGCGGCGTGGGGTTTGAGCAGCGAGCTTGGCGCTGCGGCGTCAAGGCCCTTAGGCGCGGCACTGCGGCGTCATGCTGTCGCTGCAGCGCAACGGCCAATTCGTTGTGACGCTGCAGCGTCACTTACTGCCGCTGCGGCGTGACGAACCAGAGTTCGTCTTCTCTGATGGTTTTCAACAGTTTTTCTCAAATTTTAACCATTTAAACTAATTTCCAAGCATGCATAACTCAATATTAACCACATATTACTATTAATTATGAGTTTTATACACCTAATTTGGGGAATTAATTTCTAAGCATACAAGCAGAGTTTTCATCCATGCCTACTATAATAGGAAAAGCTTACCTCCTAGACTTAATTGTCGTTCTTCTCTTCCTTCCGCAATAGACAATGAAGTCAGAAACCATTCGCAAGCTCACTCCCTCCTTCTGATTTTCCTTTCCTCCAAAGCTCTCAATTTCTCTCCCTCTCTCGGTGAAGTTTTACAACGTCAGTGCACTGAAGGAAGAAGTTGGGCTTCTAATTTATAGAAGTTCAAGAAACCAGACAATGCAATTGCCCAATTTGGTTAACCAACGTGAAGAGGAAGAAGACGATGGGCAAACGCCGATGATATCTTCAGCTATGATTTGCCTTCACAGAAAATCCGACAAGATATCTGGCACAAAATCCATACGCGGCTGAGATAGATCATTGTTCATCCCAGTTGGTTTTTAATTTCTTTTCTTCCTAATTTTGCCGACCACTGTTAGAAATGAAATGGGATATGTCCCATAATTCTTGTCCCAATTTAATGCTACTAGTTAATTAAATAAATTTAACTAGTCAGTTATTAATTATTTTACTAACGGGACTATAAATATCATCAATTGTATTATCCTTATTAATTAATATATAATATTAATTAATTTACTATATTCAAAATAATTGAATATTTAATACTTAATTATTCATAAATTTCTATATATTAAATAACCTAGGGTAGTCCATCAATTTAATAATTTTATTGTTGAGACTCCCTTTAAAATAATTAAATATCTATTCCCACACTATATTCAATTAAATTGAATATTTAATTTATCGGCACTTTATCGATTCCTTCAACATTAAAACCGTAGGGTCAGTTTACTAATTTAATTAAACCATTAGTGACTCCCCTTAATTAATCCTAACAGTTACGCGAAATCATATAATCACATAACCAATTAAATACACATGATTTTAAATAATCATACGAAACTAACTCATTAAAATTAAATCTATATTTAATTAATAATGGAGTTTAAAATTCACGGTCATTACAATGCCATCGGCAACGATACCCGGTGATGACGATGCAAGTCCGTTGGAAACAATTCCTGGCGATGACGATACGATTCCAATCTGAGATAATACTCGGTAATGACATTACGATAATAGTTTTTCCTAGTGAAGCGACACATACGACGACACGATAATGAGGTTCGACACGTATACCCTCGCATCACTTTATATTGACTTGCATCAATGCATCATTACTTATTATTTTACATCATCAATATATCTTGTCATCCTTCGGGTGTCTATATCTTTTTTATGCTTATTACATTACATTACATAAACATAACAAAGATGGGCATCTGTAGACACTCAAAATTTTGCACTTATTCTCTAACCATGGCAGGAAGGCAAAAGCGTCACTTCACCCCAATGCCAAGATATCCGAGCAAAGATTGCAAGGCTCAAAATGAGTATACAAAGCTATCATGACGGCCTCCGAGCAACAGAAGATGCAAGGCAAGATGAATGACCAGCAGATATCTACCAAGGGATGGTTTTTTCCCTTTCTTCTCTATCTTTCCGAACTCAGAATTGGTCAAACTTAATGTCACTGTTTATCTCTAGAAAAGAGCTTTCCGGAATGGTATGGCACATCTCCCAACCCTTCTCGGTTTGAAAGTTATGGACTTTCAGTGAGTAGCACGAAAAACTAACTTTGCGACACAAAAATCGAGACAGATGGGCTCCACCCTAGGCCAGCCACATGTGTACCTGCGGCCAGTCGTAGGTGCATCTGAGGCTGCCCTAGGTGCCTATATAAGGCTGATTTTGACTGATTTTTTGAGAAGGGAGGCATTTGTAGAGAGAGAAAGAATGTTATCTAGTGAGAGAAAGAGCAAAATCCTCTCTAAATTCAATCTAGATCTAAGTATTCATTTCAAATCTATTACTAGATTAAAGTAATTCCTCCTAGATCCAAGTTCAAGGAAGCTCATTTCATCATCCTTAAGGTGAAAGATTCAATCTTTATGTAATTTCGATGTAGATCTAATAGATTTGTTATATTTTATCCACTGTTGTGCTTAGATTTTATTTATTTTCTGATTATTGTGTTGTTGAGTCCCTCCTAACATCCTAGATCTAGGGTGTGTGAATCTTATATTGGGATTATAGGTGGTTAGAGAGGATTTCTTCTGAATACAATCTCCTCTTAATCATCTGATGATATCCTTGTGTTGATTTATCGATTTTCCTTAGATTTGAATCGTTCTTACCGATTGTTGTGATTGGAGATTGTTAAAGTTTGAATCTTTTCGTTAGATCCATCTTAGATCTAGTTTGGATCTAGCTTGTTATCGGTTTCAAAGTTAAAAGCTTTAACCTTTATGCTAGATTTGGCTTAGATCTAGTTTGGATCTAGTTGTTTCATTGTTTTCAAAGTTAATTTTGCTCACCTCGAAAAACTATAGATCATGTCTAGTGGTGAGGGGATCCCACCTTCTAGCCGTCAAGGGATTCTAACAATTGAATCGCCTAATAGCCAGTTTGAGATATATTTTCAATTAAATTCTGATTATGTCATTGTATAGATCTAGGGGATATAGATGTACAGATTTATTCCCTAGATTCTAAGTCCCTTCGTTAGATCTCATCAATACATATAGTCCCTCACGATGTTAGTTTCGATTGTTCGATCTAAGAGATAGGGTGTAATAACCGAGAATACTATGTGTTAGAATAAAGGTTATTTTAAATTAAAACATTAATGGAATGAATTTTTATGAGGAATTGTCTTGAGCATATGTGTGAATATGTGTTATGTGCTGAGAATTAAACAAGTTAGTTAACTTATTTAATTTATATTAACTAAGGAATGAAAAGAAAGTCAAGATGAATAATTAACTAAGTTGATTGAGGAGAAACAAGATAAACATATGTTATGAATTGACATAGCTGGATGTTGGTCTTGAATGACAAATGAAAAGATTAATAATCATTAAGTGATTAACTAGTGTGATTAATGGAGTGCTTGTATGAATATGGATAGATATATGTGTAATAATTTGTCGATTGAATGATAAGAGTTTTCAAGCCAATTAGGGCTAATTGAGTTAAGGAATTGGTGGAACAAAAAGGAAAGCCAAGAGATAAGGATTTATCAAAGTTAAACTTACGTTATTAACTAACTAAGCTTGAAATAATAGCCTTGTGTGACAATGTATGATGGCTCAAATTAGTTATGCTAACAAGCTAGTAAATTTTGTCAAGGGTCGAAAAGAAGTTAAGTAAATAACCTAGTTGACAAACCCTAGTACATTGCTATTTGGGAGAGTCCAAGAGAGGGGTTATTAGGCCCAAACCAAAGCCCATACCAAGTCCTAACAAACCTTGTAAGGAGCCCAAGACCAAGCCCAAATCATGGCCCAAAAGGTGGCCCAATGTGAGAATGATGACCTAAGCATGTAAAAAGGACATGATGTAATAAAAGGAAGGAAAAGGAAAAGCAAAATGGGAGGATAATTGAGGGGGAATTCGGCTCCTTATAGGCCCCACATGGGGGTAAATGTTGGTCAAATTGTGGGCCCCACTTATGAAGAAAATTGAGACCAAAAGTTGCTTGCAAGTTTCCTTTAGACATTTCTTCACTCCACCACTATAAATCCATCATTGTGGTTGACAAATTCATTGTAAGTAAGCTCATGAATTAAGACCTTAAGCTTGGTTAATTAGAGTGTCGGATGATAATGTGAATTAAGGCTAAGTAAGACTACTTGGAGCCTATAAATAGAGGAAGAGAGGGAAGGTTGGTCTTTGCTTTCATTTCCCATATTTTGGCAAGATAGAGAGTTAGTGAGAGCTAGAGAGGGTAAGAGCAAGAGAAGAGCAAAGGGAGTTTGATAGGCCAAAGAAGAGGAAGGCCGCTACTAGGGAAGGTTAAGACGGAGAGGAGCTAGTATTTTCCTAAATCTATGATAGCACAACACGCAAGTACACGCAGTCCACAAGTAATATAATGATAAGAGGGTATTGTTCTCACAGAGAAAAACTGTGATTTATATTGACAACTACCAATTTTATATTAACTCAATTTTATTAAACAATCGATTAAAGATTTGTAAATTATAAAACTAAGAAATTAATTAAACTAATTATAATTACCACGAATTTGAAAACAGATTAAGAAGACTTAAAATTACAATTTCACTTATTGCTTCACTTAGATCAATACACTTCCTGTTAGGTTATGCTAATTATTCCAGATTGTTAATCGAGGACTCATTAATATTTATGACCATCTCTCGATGTATCATAAATGAATCAACTTAAATCCATAGATGATAGAATTAAGGTGAACACCCTAGTTAACTAATTCACTATATCTCTATGTGAATTACAATTAAAAAGGATTTTAAGCTCAGGTTCCCTATCAGATTACATGCGGTGTATAGGTATATCTCTATCCTAGACTCAAATTATGAGTTCCATCACCATGCAAAAAACACAATCACATGCTATTATAATCAGATCTAAACCTATAATCCATCTCTCGAGTTCATATAGATTATCACGGTAATTAATGATCAAGCAATTAAGCAATTAAGCATAAACCATAATAGACAATCCTACAATAACTAACAATAATTAACAAGGAAGCATATCAATAAAAGCTACACGATAAGATCCATTGTAATCTTAAAAAGAAAATTAGTTCATGATCATTGAATTAATATGCATCATCCACAAATTAAATAGCATTCAAAAATACAACTTAGAAGATAAAAGAGAAGAAAACTGTGTTTAGCAATCTTCGAATCTCTCCTGAAGCTTCTCCGCTGACTTTGTTGTGCTCTTTCAATTGCTTCAAGTCTTCCAATCTAAATCTTCAAATAGGGTTTATGTTTATTAAATTCAATGTCCCTTAAAACTGACTTAAAACAACTATATATACCTTCTGATATGAATCCTAATTTAATTATAAGTTTGGAAATAAATTACACATCAATTGCATTAGATAATTAAAAAGTCAAATCTTGGTCAACTCCCAAACCGGCGCGGTCGCGCTTGAAATAAGCTTGAATGGGGCGCGGCGGCGCTGCCCTGCCAGAAGGAACAAATTGAACTGTAAAGTCTGGCGCGGCCGCGCTGCTCCCTAATACAAATTGGGCACGGCCACGCTACATCATTCTTTGTAAATTTTTTGATCTTTTAAAACAGCTTCCATCCAGTTGTCACCAATTCAATTCCCAATGCATGTATCCTACAAAAAACACATAAAATGTATAAAAAACAACACAAACTCAAAAAAAAACACTCCACGTCAATTGATACCTGATTCGTAGGTATGAAACATACTCATCAAATACCCCCAAACTTGAACTATTGTTTGTCCCCAAGCAACACAATGCAACACAATGACGTGAATGCAAACTATTATCTAACATGCCTACGAATCTAGCAAATAAGCAGTATGATACTTAATATCAAGCCTCAAAGATATCACCAAAGTACTTGAACAATAAATCTAATCAATGCAGATTCAATAACTTAATCAATCAGACAACCCATACCTATCATCAATCATGTTGTGCGTGTGTGCTCATCAACCATTTTAACCAACCATATATCAAGATTAGCCACATAATCAAGTCCTTAGAAAGAAAAGTCTGGTTCCACTTAATTCTCTGTAAACATGACAATTCTGGCTAAAACTAAGCAATCACTAAGTCAAGGGGTCCCCACAAGGTTTATTTCTACCCTTATTCTTTCACGAGTGCATTTTACGCTCCATCTTGTGTTTATACTTGACTGTACAATGTCGGGCTCTCTTAGGCTTTTCAAAGTCACCCATCTAACGAGTTTTCAATCAATGACTCCCAAATCAGTTGGCTTTAAGGCACTAGGTGTTAAGACACCCCTACGGATCTAATTACCCGAGTAACAAAGGCCACAGAATCAAACTAGTCAAAGTATTTATTCATATATTTATTATATTTCTTTTTCTTTTCTTTTTATAAATTTTCTATTTTTTTCCATGAATTTTCTAATTTTTTTTTCAACAATAATACCCCTAGATTCCCCCAAACTAAATTTTTTACCGCATTTTATCCATTACTGTCAATTCACAAATTTCCTTAAATTTCAACCAACACGTTCCCCTCAGAAGCAAATTATGAAACCCTTGAACTAAGTTGATCACAATAGTCAATTCTCAAGTGCTATCTGGTTGCATAAGTTTCAGACAGGCATAAATTATCCTCAAGATTAAAAATTATAACTAGGCATCAATCATCAACAATGTTCAAGATATCATGCAATACCAATCTCATCATCGGTCGAGCCAAAATCAAACCAATCTACTGCTTGGATTCATGCAAACACTATATGCATATATTTACCAAAAATAGGCATGCAACTAACTACCAACTACTAGATGCAATCATGCTAACAGATACCATGAACAATCAATGCCAAACTGAACTACAACTAATATGCAACACAAAACAAAGAAACACATGACAAATGAAAAACCCCCCCAAACTTATTAAAGACAATGCCTGATGAGTGGTTTTTATACTGACGAATTAGATACTTTCGAATTGATGAATTTGTATGTTTTTGGGTAGTTTATGTCATTTTTATGTGTTTTGGTTGTTTTTGTATTATTGTAATAGAAAGAGGCAAAAATGGGCGAAACGAGCAATTTTGGGCTAAAAAGGGCAAAATGGTCATTTTGGATCATTTGGTCAAAGCGGCGTGTGTTGGCGTGCGGCATCGGGCAACAACAGCAAAAGAGGCAGCAGCAGCAGGCAACACCAGCAGCAACAAACCAGGCCAGCGCCTTTACACTGGGATGCAGCGCCCCTGTGCTGTGCAGGAAAGAGTCAGTGCCTCTACGCTGGAGTCAACGCCTCTGCGCTGGAGCTACTGGTCGACAACGTCTCTGCACTGGAGCCAGCACCTCTGCGCCCAAACCCTAGAGGTGCAGCGCCTCTACGCTGGAATGTAGCGCCTAAGCGCTCGGTCGGGATTTTAAGCAGATCTGAGCTTTAAAATGACTGACCTAATGCCCAAATAAAAATACTACATTTCATTCGGCAAAAGAAGAGAGGGAGGAGCAAGGAGGCGGCTGGGCTTGAGCAAGGAGTCCATGGCCTTGTGCCATGGTTCTTCAAAAGCTCCAATGGAGGTGCTCCAATGGAGGTTTATCTACCAAAAAAGGGAAGTCATCCTTTTCTTTCTCTTTTCTCCTATGTAATTAATTAGTTTTGAATCTAAGAATGTAATGGAACCTATTTGCCTAATATATATCGAATAGCTTTTCCGTTTGATTAGCACCATATGAGTTGGATCAATATATTTTGTGTTTAATGTTTAATTGCTAAGGAATTAGTAGTTAACTTGGTAATCTATATGAAATTAGAAAATGGATTATTGATTGGGACCTTGAATATATTGACATGTGATTATACTTATTCTGCGTGTGTTGGAATACATAATTTGTGTGTAGGATAGGAATATACCTATACGCTATGTGTAACCAATTTGGGAATTTAATCTTAATGACGCCCTATGTGAAAGTTATTCGGTTGATGAATGATTTATGAGATTGCCATGACATGTATCTTGTAATTGTTCTTAGAATTGAATGATTTGCTAGTATATAAGATATGAATATACCTTTATGCCGCATTGGGTGATTTTCATATGACCTCAAAAGAGGCGTATGAACACTTAGTATTCTCGGTTCACAATTCATCATGACCATTATGATTAATTGGAGAGTTAGCAGATTTAAATAAAGTATTGGGGGATATTGCGTTCTTAGATCTTTTATTTATTTATTTATGTTATTTCTTTATGTCATTTAGTTTAAATGTAGTCTTTAGTTTTAATTACTTAAATCAAATCGTTTAAATAAGATCGAAACGATATAAAGTTAGTACTTTGTTATTCGTTAGAGATAATCGACCAACAAGTTTTTGGTGCCGTTGCCGGGAAATTATTTTCTAATGCTTTTCCAATATTAGTTTCAATCGAATTGATCTTAATTTAAACTTATTTTCCTGTTTTACATAGAGTCGGGCTGAAGACTATAAAATAAGCGCTTCTTGGGAAGCAACCCAAGTCTAATATTTTGTGTTAACTAACTTCAGGCACCAAAGAGCTACGAGCACGATTCGCCAATGAATCGCCAAGCAATGCAAGGGGCAAGGCACAAGCTAAGGCTAAAAGCAAGGCACAAGCTAGGCAGGGCATTTAGTTGGTGCTTTTAAATGCGAATGGCTCCCAAAACGACTTATGGTGGGGATGATGTTGTCGATGATGATTGATACAGCCTAAGGGAAGTCTTCGATTTTAATTCTGTTTATCTTTACATTGAGGGCAATGTTTGTCTTAAGTTTGGGGCTACTTGTGATGCATTGGGTGTTTAAGTTAGTATTATGTTAGTTATTTTGATATAGTTATGTTTATTTGTGCATATTAGTTAGAAAAATTAAAAAAATTGAAAATTTTGAAGTTTTGAGCAATGTTTTGGTTTACTCTGTTGAAGGCCTATGATATGAACTTGAATGTCATTTGCTTAACTCTTGTAAAATCTTTGAGTATGCTAGTTTAAATTTTGCCTTGGGTATTGGTTTTGCGATATTTATGACCCCTTTGTGCTTTCATGGCATTTTCATCCAACTATTGAGTTAATTATTCGTAGAGAGTTTATATAGCTTATTCTTCTATGAAAGATGTTGTTGAGATTCTATGAACTTATTTAAGCATCAATTAAAGCAAGTTAGGCATTCATATAAGTTTGGAGGTATTCTTGGATTTTTTGATATCTTAGCCTGTTTTTGAAAAATTGGAGCCTTCCCGAGTTAGCATAATGAATCATGTGGTGAGTTGAGATGGAGCGTAAAACGCACTCACTCATGGACACATGCGAAACGAGATAGATCGTAAAACGCACTCGTTTAAAAGGTGAGATAGAGCATAAGATGCACTCACTAAAAAAATAAAAATAAAAATAAAAATAAAAGAATGATGCTTGGGAAGGGAAACCATGGAAAATGCATATCCTTTTCAATCTCCCGGATTTATATGTTGTTTGTCTTTGTTACGATTGATATGGTAATAGAATTTTAGAGTTGATATAATGTATCTTTTATTTAGTATTTGTTATATAGTCTTATCTAAAGATGATGTGTATAATGGTTTGTATAGTTTGGATGTGTCACATTTATGGGTCATGAGTGTTGTAGAACTAATAAATAGGTTGAATTGTTAAACTTGCATGCTCTTGGATTTTGTTGAAAGTTATTGGTTTTGATGTCTTTGAGGCCAAGTTTTGGAAATTTTTTGGTTCATTGCTCGCGTTGAAGGTTGTTAGTAGTATTTGTGTTTTGGTTTTGCTTGAGGACAAGCAATGATTCAAGTTTGGGGGTATTTGATGAGTGGTTTTTATACCGACGAATCAGATACTTTCGACTTAATGAATTTGTATGTTTTTGGGTAGTTTATGTCATTTTTATGTGTTTTAGTTGTTTTTGTATTATTGTTATAGAAAGATGCGAAAATGGGCGAAATGGGAAATTTTGGGCTAAAAAGGGCAAAATGGTCATTTTGGATCATTTGTTCAAAGCAGTGTGTGTTAGCGTGCGGCATCGGGCAACAACAGCATAAGAGGCAACACCAGTAGCAGCAACAAATCAGGCCAGCGCCTCTGCGCTGGGATGCAGTGCCCCTGCGATGTTCAAGAAAGAGCCAGCGCCTCTGCGCTGGAGCTACTGGTCGACAGCGCCTCTGCGCCTAAACCCTGGAGGTGCAGTGCCTCTGCACTGGAATGTAGCGCCTAGGCGCTCGGTTGGGATTTTAGGCAGATCTAAGCTTTAAAATGACTGACCTAATGCCCAAATAAAAATACTACATTTTCATTCGGCAAAAGAAAAGAGGGAAGAGCAAGGAGGCGGTTGGGCTTGAGCAAGGAGTCTATGGCCTTGTGCCATGGTTCTTTAAAAGCTCCAATGGAGGTGCTCCAATGGAGGTGCTCCAATGGAGGTTTATCTACCAAAAAGGGGAAGCCATCCTTTTCTTTCTCTTTTCTCATATGTAATTAATTAATTTTGAATCTAAGAATGTAATGGAACCTATTTGACTAATATATATCGAATAGCTTTTCCCTTTGATTGGCACCATATGAGTTGGATCAATATATTTTGTGTTTAATGTTTAATTGCTAAGGAATTAGTAGTTAACTTGGTAATCTTTATGAAATAGAAAATGAATTATTGATTGGGACTTTGAATATATTGACATGTGATTATGCTTATTCTGCGTGTGTTGGAATACATAATTTGCATGTAGGATAGGAATATACCTATACGCTATATGTAACCAATTTGGGAATTTAATCTTAATGACGCCGTATGTGAAAGTTATTTGGTTGATGAATGATTTATGAGATTATCGTGACATGTGTCTTGTAATTGTTCTTAGAATTGAATGATTTGCTAGTATATAAGATATGAATATACCTTTATGCCGCATTGGGTGATTTTCATATGACCTCGGAAGAGGCGTATAAATTCTTAGGATTCTCGGTTGACAATTAATTGTGACCATTATGATTAATTGGAGAGTTAGTAGATTTAAATAAAGTATTGGGGGATATTGCATTCTTAGATCTTTTATTTATTTATTTATTTATGTTATTTCTTTATGTCATTTAGTTTAAATGTAGTCTTTAGTTTTAATTACTTAAATCAAATCATTTAAATAAGATCGAAACGATATAAAGTTAGTACTTGATTATTCTTTAGAGGTAATTCCTCGTGGGATCGACAATTTACTTATCACTCTATTACTTGTTGACCGCGTATTCTTGCGCGTGTTTATTAATCGTTAAATCGACTAACAATGCCCTCATTGGATAATAAAAAAAAAGGACAGAAGAGCTCCCCTAATCTGAAGCGGCATCGGCCTCGTCCTCCCCATCATCATCGGAAGGTGTGTCCGGGGGAGGATAAGTTAGGGCGTCTCCATACTTAGGAAACTGAACTAGCGCACCAAGCTAAGTAAAAACATGAGATAAGGACGCGAAAAACTGAGTCATAAAGGTTCGAGTCTCATCCACGTTGCTGTATATGACATCCATCCTCTTCTGCATCTATCGTTCCAACCGGTCCAACCGTGCCTAGTATGCATCCATTGGTTAGTCGGCTGCCTCTGCACTCTCGCTCTGACCAGAAATGATAAAGCCTGCCCCTCGAGAATGAGACTGGCCACCTTCCCACACCTTATACTTCTAGATGATGGCATGGTCAATTGTATTCATTGGCAACTGCAACGGCTCACCATCATCCCAATATACCCTAGCAGAAACACATAATCTAGCAATAACCGAGGTATGCGGGGTACCACCCGACGTGCCGCCTTGCAGATACTGGCAAATGGATTGGTTAATGACATACTCGATATTTATCTTCTTTCCCCGTACAATGTCGTAAAGTAGAATGGCTCTATCCTTGGTCATATCATTCTGATGCCTTGTTGGCATTAGATTGGCATAGATAAAACTATACCACGCCTTGCCATATCTGCTTAAAGCCGTGTGTGGAAAATATAACTTCTGATATCTTCCCTGCTTGATGGTCCACACAGTGCCCGGCTTGCACAGAATCCTCATAATGGCATCTAACTCTGTGTCCCATCTCCGCGAGTATAACCAATTACGGTCATTTGGTTGGATGTTTAGCAAGTGAAACAATGCATTAATACTTTCTTTGTAGTATGACACCTGACAACCCCTTACAAACGCGGTCCCATCCTTTGTTGCCCTAGCATTTGCGTAGAATTCTTGAATAATCGATATCGGGGCTGGTAAAAGAGTCTCCGTGAATAGCAACCAGCCCATGGCCCGGATCATAGCCATCATCTGTCCGTCCAACCTAGGATTTGGTTTAAGTCCTCGTTCAAGAACTAATGTCTTACCGAACAAGACATGGTGGAAGTACTCCTCAGCATCAGCGCTAACGAATCAGGTAGCATCAAACACTTTAGGCTCATTATGCGCATGAGAACTAGATGAACCATGTTGCCTTTTGGATGCCATTGATACTCTCTGTACAGTGCTAAAACAGTATTACAATAGCCTTGTCCTTCCCCCAAACTTGATTGAAACCAAAATGTATTCTTTCAAGACTTTACACAAACACTGGGTATGCACTCTGTTTTTCCCAAAATCTATATACTATCTGTAATTAAGCACAACCAATGCAATGCATGCAACCAATCGCACCACAACACAGCAATAATATCCTTCCAAATCCTAGTAAACTCCCCAACTGTAAAGCAGTACAAGACCCAATTCCCCATTTCTTGAATTGTTACTTGAGATGAAGTCCAATCCCCCAATACAATTCTTCTGATTGAATGTTTCCCCCATAATCCGGTCTTCAATGTTTTGTTGCATTTGAAATTAAAATTGAGGTTTGAGGATATGTTTTTAACTTGTAGGTAATTGGCTCATGATCTAAGAGTTTAATTGCGTACGGAATGGGTGGGAGGATTCAAAAAGTTGGAATGTAGGTGTGGAGGTCGTGGGAAAGTGGGTTGATGGTAGAGAGAGTGTGTTTGATTCTGATCATGGGGGAATGGATATGGTGGTTCGGCAGAGGTGAGTGAAGGAGAGGGTGTCGTGAGTTTTGGTAATGGGAGGGAATGGTTGGTTTAAAATAGGAGAGTAAGAGTTTAAAACCAAGCAGGAAAAAGAAAAGGAAAAGGAAATAAGTAATAAAGTTGAGTCGAGTTGCTCAGCACTTTTTAAAAAATGGGTTTTGATCGCGGTGCGGCCGCGCTGGGAAATGGCCTTAATTGGGCACGACCACGCTGCTTTTCCATACAATTTGGGCACTGCCGCGCTGCCCTGTATCCTTGAAAATTTTATTCTTTTCCCTTCCTGAATGGACCATATGAATGCAGCGATTGAGTGTAACCTATATAAACATAAAATAACCAATTAATACTACTAAAACTAACTTAAATAACTACTTGATTCTAAAAATTAAAATTAACAGAAATAAATGTATGGGTTGCCTCCCATCAAGCGCTTGATTTAGAGTCTTTCAGCCTGACTACTTCCTGTTTCAAACTTGATCGGCGAGAATGATTGAGGTCTTTTGGCGATCGAAATCACCACCCTAATAATGCTTTAAGCGCTGTCCGTTGACTTTGAACGGTTTATCCAAATTATGACCCACTATTTCAACAATGTCATGAGGAAATGCTTGTTTGACAGTGAAAGGCCCGGACCACCGTGACTTGAGTTTGCCTGGAAAAAGTCTCAATCGAGAATTGTATAGGAGCACTACTTGACCTAGTTCAAACTTTTTCTCTATAATCTTCTTGTCATGCCATCTTTTGACCTTTTCTTTATAAAGCTTTGAACTATCATATGCTTGCAAGAGGAATTCATCCAATTCATTGAGTTGTAAAAATCTCTTTTCCCCTGCAGCTGTTAGATCAAAGTTCAATCGTCGTATGGCCCAATAAGTATTGTGTTCAAGTTCGACTGGTAGGTGACATGCCTTCCCATACACAAGCTTGTACGGTGACATCCCAATCGGAGTCTTGTAAGCAGTACGGTAAGCCCAAAGAGCGTCATCTAACTTCAAAGACCAATCCTTCCGATTAGGATTCACTATCTTTTCCAATATTCTCATCACTTCTCGATTAGACACCTCAGCCTGCAAGGGCGGAGCTAGGATTATGATTTGGGGTGGGCTAGAAAAAAAATTTCGTGAACGTTCACTACATACATTTTCTTTTTAAATTAAACTATATATTAAGATAACTGTATATGTCATAAACTCACGTAGCTAATTGAATAATAAACAAAATCATCACTAATTCACTATAACATTAATAAAATTTTGATAACGAACGTACATCCAAGATATAATAACATACCTAGTTAAATTGCACTCTTCGCTCTTGAATGGAAGCAAATTCTGTAATTATTTAGTCTGCATCATAGTTCTCAGTCAACTCCTTTTCGATGTGGACAATCATGTTATCAGCTAAGAAGTCATTCTCCATCTTGTTGCGCAACATTGCTTTGATACGTTTCATAGCTGAAAATGATCTCTCTGTAGTTGCTATGGAAACTGGCAAAGTCAAAACAAAATGAATTAACCGATCAATCATTTGATATGTCGTTGATTTTTTTGTTTCAAATAATCCTTGGCATAACTCAGCAAGAGTAGTAACATTCTTGAGCATATCATCATGAGGTACATCAAACTCATAAATTGTCAGCTCGTTTCCCTGGATCTCGTTCTAAATCACCAACATTAAAATATGTATCTTCAAGAGTCTCAGATATAACATTAGGTTGCTCATTGACCATTGTATTGTTAACATTGCATACTGGTAGAATAGGAATAAATTCTCTAGATGTTGAATCAAAAGTAGGGACATTCTCTCTAGCCTCTGGTATTGTTGATTGACTTGATTCAACTATAGGAACAGACTCTCTGTCAGTATCTGATGCAAGTCCAGACTGTCCAGTAGGAACAAACTCTCTAGGCTGGAGTATAAGAGAAGGAACATGTTGATGCTTATCAGATGCAAGAGGTGTATTGCTATTTGGCCTATTCCGTTCAATTGACTGAGCTGAATCTTTTTTCTTGTACCATGTACTACAAAATTTTGCTTTCTTAGCTTGTCGATCATGATCAGACATGTTTTGAGTACCTAATCATTGTTAATTTTTAATCAACCATATATTATAGCATACAAGTAAATCATATAGTATAACAACAATTTACAAATCACAAACGTACAGACCCTGATACCCATATGGCCATATATTGATATATAATCCCAGTTCAACTAGCAATGGGAATCAATGAATCATGATATCTTATTTAATTCAAATCAAATTAATCAATTTCACTTCAGGCCGTCAATCAATTCGTACCTGGTCACTAAAGAGAGAAGAGCAGCCACTTTAGAAAGGTAATGGGTAAAGAAAAAAGAAGAGGAAACGTTGACCTAATTCTCTATAAAAAGCAAGTCCAATTATTAACTGAATTACTTAATAAAAAGAAATAGTTTGAATTTGATAAAAATATAAATGAACTAGAACAACATATGGGCTAACTACTAAGTATTTAAATTTAGGGTGGGCTTACTGGGCTAATTTTTAATTTGGGGTGGGTTGTAGCCCACCGTAGCCCGTGTGTAGCTATGCCCTTATCAGCCTGGCCACTTTTCTGGGGGTGATATGTGGTGGCAATTCTATGGGTCACCCCATACTTAGCTAGGAGAGCTGTAAAAGCTTTGTTGCAGAAATGGCTCCCTTCATCACTAAGAATAGCCCTAGGTGTGCCAAACCTTGTAAAGATGTTCTTCAACAAAAATTTTAGTATTGCCTTAGCATCATTCGTAGGCAATGCAGTTGCTTCTACCCATTTAGAAACATAGTCTACTGCCAATAATATGTATGCATTGTTGAACGATGTCGAAAATGGTCCCATGAAATCGATGCACCATACATCAAAGATCTCCACTTCTAATATTATATTAAGGGGCATCTCATGGCGCTTCGAGATATTCCCAACCCATTGACAACCATCGCATCTAAGCACGAACTGGTGGGCGTCCTTAAACAACGTAGGCCAGTAGAACCCTGCTTGTAGAACTTTTGCAGCTGTTCTTTTACCTCCGTAGTGTCCCCCATACAATGAGTCGTGGCACTGATGTAGGATACTCTCTACTTCATTTTGCAAAACACACCTTCTTATCATCTAATCTGGACACTGTTTGTACAAGAATAGTTCATCCCACATATACCTCCGTAATCATGCAGAAACTTTTTCTTTCGCTGGCTTGTCAAGTCTGGAGGGAGTACTTTGTTAACCAAATAATTGACAAAATCTTCATACCACAGAACTTTTGCTTTGATCACGAACAACTGCTAATCCGGGAAGAACTCATTAATCACAATCTTGTCTTCCTTTGCGTGCTCATTGTTCTCCAACCTCGATAGATGGTCCGCCACCTAATTTTCTATAACCTTCCTATCCCGAATTTCCAAGTCGAATTCCTGGAGTAGAAGTATCCATCTAATTAGCCTCGTCTTTGCATCTTTCTTTGAAATCAGATATCTTATCGTTGAATGGTCCGTGAACACCACCACTTTAGTTCCGATTAGGTACGAACGAAATTTGTCAAACGCATACACCACCGCTAGCAACTCCTTCTCGGTAGTCGTATAACTGAGTTGAGCATCAGACAATGTTTTGCTAGCATAATAAATGGCATGAAAAACTTTGTCCTTGCGTTGGCCTAAAACTGCGCCAATCGCGTAGTCGCTAGCATCACACATTAATTCAAACAACACCATCCAATCCGATGCCACTATTACAGGTGTTGTTATCAATTTCTTCTTTAGTTGTTCAAATGCTTCCAAACAATCCTTGTCAAACTTAAACAACACGTCCTTCTCCAATAAATTGCACAGCGGTTTAGTGATCTTAGAGAAGTCCCTGATGAATCTTCGATAAAACCCAGTATGACCAAGGAAGCTTCGGATTCCCTTAATAGAAGTTGGTGGTGGCAGGTGTGAAGCCCCCAAATTCTGACACCACTGTCTCGAATTTGATTCGTCACGATCTAACACAATAATGACATAAAACTAACGCAGCGGAAAAGATAGAATAAATTACATTGATTGAATATAATTATTCTCGTCTCAAGGTCTCGCAACCGTTACTACAATACTATCCAAAAGTCTTGACTTAACTGAAACATAGTACTAATACATAATCCATGCCTAAGCTTATTACATAACCGAATTAGAAGTCTTAAAGCAACATAGTAAATAATCTCTTTCCTAAGGAAGAACAAAGTTACTCCGTAGTTTTGCCCTTTCCCTTATCCTTGCCTGAAGGTTCACCTCGCTCTGCCTTAACTGAAAGGTTTAAAGAAAGCAAGAATGAGCAACAAATTTGCCCAGCAAGTGATGTAATAACAAGGATAAACAATTAAAATTTTGAAGTCTCGAGAATATAAGGGATAGTTCAAGAATATTATGAATTATCAATTATTTCGAATAAAGTTGTTATGGACAGATAATCTCAATAAGATTCAAGAAATAATTCTATCAAAGTTCGAGATGAAGAACACTGAGTAGCCACAAAGGACTAAGAACTCCTGCTAGAATTAATAGTTTTTATACTGAAAATCCAATAAAAACAAGTACACAAGTGATCAGCCTATAGTACCCCAGATTATGCATAATTGTCATATGCTTATAAGTGCGCACGTCGGTTCCCCGACAATGTATAATTTCCCCTTTTTATGAGGGTTGTTCATCTCAGTAGATAAGGGTCCTCACCAAGACAATTGGTTTGGAATAGCTTTCTAACACATGTATAATAGTCTAACCAAAACAATAGTTTAGACGACTTTTATAATCATATTCAGTGATTTAATGAATACCAATACTCGCAATGAGGTTTAAGGGATATTAATCTTAAACCAATCCTTAGAATATGAATGACAGTTTATAAAGCATAAGAGTCATTGTCACATACTTGTATGATACATGAATATACAAGTTTACATGCTTGCTCAATAAAGAGAAAGGGTTCGAATACTTGCACAATATACCATATCCTGCTCGAATGTAAATTGAGTAGGGTTAAAGGAAACTTGCCTTTAGCGTAGTTTACGACTTTATAGCTGATCAACACTACGACGAACTAGGATATCCTATTGTAACATAGTTACGTATATATAGAAACTTCCATTAGTCACACATATCAATTACTGGATAATTAACCCTTTCACATAACCAAGTATGTAAGACAAATAGGAAACTATCTTTGGTATATAACTAGACCACATAATAGCATACTACCATGTTTTGTAGTTTTAAAAGGGACGTTAATCCTTACATTTCGGAAGCTTTACTTATAAACCATGTACACGTCTTGAAGCACTCATGTTATAATACCATTACATATTTGAATACCAAAAACATTGCTACAACTTCTGCTTTACACTTTAGAATAATAATGCAAGCAATCCACAAGGTTCAGATTTACAAACAAAATCAACTAGACCAAACTACAGGAGGGCGCAGCTACGCTCTGGTTAGGCTTAGGGACGACGCAGTTGCGCTATCCCCTGGCCAGACCAGAGTTGAGTTTTGCTCTACCTGGTTCTGTCCTATATCTCAACATACAAGAGTAATAACATCTAGCATACACACATGTTAAAGGGGTTTGCATGCTTACATGATCATTTCAAGTTCGTATTAGTACTTTATAAATCCTTAGTTTAGAACTTCGGCAAAATAATGTCAAACAAGTTCAAGTTCACGTAACTCACCATATCAAGTATTTATTCATATACCAAAGGTTATACCATCTGAACTATGCATGCTCATGTGTTCACATCATCTATACTTATCTAACATAGTTCACAACTTGGAAATTTACTTAAACTCGTGCTTGAACGATGCAATGTTATAACATACTAAAGGAACACACATACACATCATGTCTGGGAAATATCAGAGTACTAACATGCATGTCCAACATCTCCTAATGAAATTATCATTATATTTACGCATGTTTGCTTCAAAATGTCCAAGTTTGCCTTTAAAAGTCGTTTTAACTAGGTCGTGGTCATCTAGCACACATGAAGCATCTTGGAACCTTATGTCATGCATAATCAGACCATATACACATGCTCGTATGATCAGAACTTAAGTTTTGTAAGTTTCGGTAAAGTCTAATTTCAAAACTATAAGTTTCCTTTAGAAAAACACATACAAATTGAAGCTAGGATGCTCATGCTATGCAAAGGGACCTTACACTACATGTTTCACACATTTTCAGGCATGTCTAAGTTAACTAACCACGTTAGAAAGTAACAGTTCATAGCAGAATCAAGCGTTGTTGATTGGTGCACGGCGCAGCTGCGCCGTTCTGAACTGCAGGAAGTGCGCAGCTGCGCCCTACCCTGGACGTTTCAGAATGGCCTCTGCTTCGGCAGACATCAAACCCAAACACAAATTTCTTTACTTAAGCATGTTTAAAATCAGTCACATTGCTATCATGCATACATATAAACTTAACAAATATCATGCTAACAATGTACAACACCCATTTACAGATTATCACAACTTAGCTTCCTCAATTTTTTGTATATTCAAGGCATGCATTTTAGTACGTTTATGAGAATTTGCAGAACTTGAATTTAAAACATACTAAAGTTAATATTACCTTTAGGAGTTGAATTGCTAACTAATGATCTCCAATTTCAGATTGCTCCTCTACTTCACAACACTCCCTCTTTATAAAAACTTACCAGATAATTTGACAAAGAAAGTTTGGGAGAAGGATGGGCTCTAATTTATAGAAAATCAATTAACCATGCCAAGCCTTTACCCAATTTGATTGACCAACGTGAAGAAGAAGAAGCTGTTGGGCAATTTTGGTTTGGTGGAACAGTTGCAAGTTACTGTGAAGGCCACTCCCCATTCATCATTTGAAGTTTACTGAATTTGATAAGGAAATAGGCTAGCCTTTCTTCTCTTTTTGAGTTTACTGAGTTTTGAGCAATATAGGGAGGATAGGCCATTGGTCTATTCACGTAATTAAAGGGAAGGAACTCACAATATGGGACAAGAGCAAACTCAGCATTCCAAGCAAGGCTTATTAGCATACTTTGATTTAAAATGTAAACTTAGGTCATATAGTGTATTAAATAATTAAATGCTACCATATTGTATTAATAGAGTCACATGTACACATATCATATAATCTATGTACATTAATTAAAGTAAAATCTTATTAATTACTAACACCCAATATCTAATATTATTATTCCATAATACATTATTTTTGCAATAATCACTCAAGTAAATAAAGAAATAATAATTATTACATAGTAAATATAAGTTCACTTTCAATATTACTTCATGTAATTAAGATGCACAATTAATAATTTATATCACACATCAATATGTCACATAGGATATTCATATAATTTAAATGTCACACCTCCTTTTGTATTATTAAATGCATGTAGAAACTTTGTTATAAATAATATGCATCTTATCATGCGGTTATACCTCAAATAGCAGGGCATATAACACTTTAAATAAATTGATAGAGATTATTAGTCACGCAATAATTAATTCACCAATATAGTATTAATAATTTTCTTCATTAATAATTCACTCCTTTAATAAACAAAACAAGAAATCACTTCATCACATCACTACCAAAATGACATATCACGTATACTCATGTTCGAATAAATATTCAACTTACTAGAAAAGTCAATATTAATATTAATCAAAATTCTCGGGTATTACAGCAGGTTTTCAATTGTCTCGAGTTTGGCTTTATTTACCTCTAACCCCCTTGCTGACACCTTATGCCCGAGGATGATCCCTTCCTAAACCATAAAATGGCACTTTTCCCAGTTGAGTACCAAGTTGGTCTCTGTTTGCCTAAATCTATACTAGCAAAATACGCAAGTATACGCAGTCCACAAGTAATATAATGATATGAGAGTGTCGAACCCATACGAGATTTATTTAATAATAATTATCAAGTACTAACTTATAATCAAATTAATTTTATTTAAACAATTTGATAAAAGTTGTTAAATTTTGAAAATAAAATATTAAACTAACTAATCACTCACTATCAAGAATTGAATTTAGATCAAAAGGCTTAAGATTACAGTTTTTCTTAATGTTTCACTTGAATTAATACACTTCATGTTAAGTTATGCTAACTATTTCAGATTATTAATCAAGAACTCATCAACATTTATAACCATCTCTCGATGTATCATAAACGAATCAACTTAAATCCACAGATGATAGAATTAAGGATAACACCCTAGTTAACTAGTTCAATATATCTCTATGTGAATTACAATTGAAAAGGATTTAAAGCTTAAGTTCTCTTTCAGATTACATGTGGCATATAGGTATATCTCTATCCTAGACACAAATTATGAATTCCATCACCATGCAAAAAACACAATCACATACTATTATGATCAGGTCTAAATCTATAATCCATCTCTCGGGTTCATATAGATTATCACGGTAATTGTTGATCAGACAATTAAGCAATTAATCACAAATCATAATAGACAATCCAATAATAATCAACAATAATTAATAAGGAAGCATATCAATAAAAGCCACGCAATAAGTTCCATTATAATCTTAAAAAGAAATTAGTTCATAATTGAATTAAAATCCATAATCCATGAGTAAACCATCATCCAAGAATTACAAAAGAAAAAGATAAAAGAAGAAAAGAAAAACTCTTTTGAAGCAATCCTTGATATCCTCCTTAGCCTCCTATCTTGATCTTCCTTCATGATAATCTCTTGCTTCAAGCCTCCAATCCTTCTTCAAATCTAGGGTTAGCAAAAAGTAGCAAGATTCCCTCTTATTCTATGCCTCACATCATATATTTATAGGTTCTAGTTAAAGTCCTAAACCAATTAGAAGTTACAATCCTTGTTTTATTCAATTTAGATAAAAAATAAGCTTTTTCAACAACCCGACCCAGCGCTGCCGCGCCCAAGTGCCAGAAATCATGTTTTTCATTCTGAACACCAGCGAGGTCGCGCCCATTACAATTTTGCTCGGATGTCTGTTGGTAAAATGGCCATAACTTTCTCGTCTGAACTCCAATTGGGGCGATTCAAGATGTTCCGGAAAGCTAAGGAGTAGATCTACAACCATCATTCTTTGAGCATTGAGAGAATCGAGCTAGATCAAGATCAAAATTGAGCTTAAAGTGGCTGCTATATAAATGACAACTCCAAACTTTAAGGTTCAACGTCCGTTGGTAAAAAGGTCATAACTTTTGATCCATGAGGAGTTATGAGACGTGCCACCTACCAAATTGAAGCTCTCGACGAGATCTAAAATAAAATTCAAGTCCTAAGCCATGACCATGCATACAACTTGGCATTGAAAATCCTTCAATCTTTCCTTCTCGCATTTACTTGCATATTGTACTCCAAAAGGTGTCCGGATTGCGTTTCCTTGCTTCTTCCTATAAAATAACATAAAAACACTATAAATATCTAAAAATAACTTAAAATACTTAAGAATTCAAAAATTATCAAGTCAAATGTACTCAATTCATAGATATAAAATCCATTCATCAGTCTCCATGCACCTTTTAAATACCATGATAAGATTCTCCAAGCAACTGTCAAAAGAATCCCCAAAGACTGAAAAATCATCCATGAAAAGCTCCACATTACGTTCCACCATATTTGAGAAAATCGCCATCATACACCTTTGGAACGTCGCTGGTGCATTACACAATTCGAAAGGCATCCTCCTAAAAGCAAAAGTACCATACGGACAGGTGAACGTCGTCTTTTCCTGGTCTTCCAGAGCAATAGTAATCTGATTATACCCCGAATATCCGTCCAAGAGATAGTAGTACTCGTGCCCATCCAATCTATCTAACATCTGATTAATGAATGGTAAGAGAAAGTGATCCTTTCGGGTTGCTTTATTGAGTTTTCGGTAATCCATACAAACCCTCCAGCTGGTCACTATCCTCGTCGGTATCAACTTATTATTTTTGTTTGCTACTACCATCATACCATCCTTCTTAGGGACACACTGTAATGGGCTCACCTATATGTTGTCGGAGATAGGATAGATAATTTCAGCGTCGAGCCATTTCAATATTTCCTTTTTCACCACTTCTTTCATGATTGGGTTTAGCCTCCGCTGTTGTTCAATTGTCGGTTCCGCATCGTCTTCTAAGAGGATCTTATGCATACAGAATGACGGACTTATCCCCTTGATGTCTGCAATGGTCCATCCGATTGCAGTTTTATATTCGCAAAAGACTCATAACAGCTTACTTTCCTGCAATTCGTTAAGTGCAGATGAAACAATAACAGGCAAAGTAGAAGAATTACCCAAATATGCATACCTGAGGTGGTTAGGTAAAGGTTTCAACTCTAATGTGGGAGGTTCCTCTAAAGATGATTTCATCTGAACTGTTGCTTTCTCTGCATAATCCAATGGCTCAAAAGGACTTTTGCATTTGCTCACTCTTGGTAATGCATCCAATATCTGTAAATACTCTAACAATTCTGGATCATCTGATTCGGTATCCCCCAGCAAAGTAGTTTCCAATGGATCGAAATTCAGCATCACTAATAGCTCATCATCCACTGCTTCTTTAATAAATCCACACGATAACACTCCTCTTCATCCTTGGAGAATTTCATAGTTTTAAACACGTTGAAAGTCACCTCTTGGTCTTAAACCCTCATTGTCAATTCCCCTTTTTGCACGTCAATGAGTGTTCTCCCAGTAGCCAAAAATGGTCTCCCAAGTATGATCGGAATGTCTTTATCTTCTTCATATTCCAACACAATAAAGTGGGCTGGAAAAATGAATTTATTGTTGGTCGATTTTGCAACCGAAAAATACGCGCAAGTATACGCGGTCAACAAGTAATAAGGTGATAAGAGAGTTGTCGAACCCACAGGGAATTGTTCTATGTATCCCAAGTACCAACTATATATCGTCTCGATTTTAATTAGACAAATGATGATTTGAGTTTGTTTTGTTGTTTAGTAATATATAAGAGTAATGGAAAGCGTTAAAATAATGAAAACTAATGTTAACAAGTCTAAGATTGCAATTTTCCCCAACACTTCATTTGAATATCCTAACTCTCTCATTTGAACTAATTAACAACATAGAATTGTCAAGTGAAAAATCAAAGCTACTTATAAGCCTCTATCGATGGTCAAATTCGAATCTTCCTAATGCGGCATGTAGGTATATGTCTATCCCACACACTATCAAGAGACCAATTTCAAGAACAATAACAAGACACGTGTCACTAAATCTCATTTACCGTCCTTTCAATTACCAACTTTCACATAAGAAGTCATTAAGAATAGATTCTCCATTGGTTGCACACGGTATCTAGGTATATGTCTATCCTAAATACTATCAAGTTACCTATCATTGAGGATAATCAATAAGACACATGTCACTTAATCTCAATTAATAACCCACAATAATCTTTAACTTTCGCATGATATCATAACAAGGTCTAAACACTATAATCCGTTCGTCAAGTTCATATAGGTTCCCACAGTAATTACTAGCTAGGCAATTAATATATGAAGCATAAATTATGATATTCAATTCACAAATGAATAACTAATAACAAAAAGAGAGAAGTCAATTCGAACTATGTGTTGGGTTCTATTAAAATCTTAGAATACAATTCTAGTTCATGGTAGCTAAGCAAAACATCAAACACATGGTGTACATCATGAAATAGAAATACAAATTCAAAGGAAAGCAAGAGATGATAAAACCCATTTAGAAGATAATCATGTGTTGTTTGCTTGGTTGATGACAATCTCTAGCTTTTCCTCTTCATTTGGTATTCATTTCTCTTTTTGCTCCTTAGCTTGTTGCTGAAAATTTCCTTGAATTGCAGCCCTCAAGCTCTTCTTGATGATGTATGTGCAGCCTCCTAAGGTCTAGATACCCCTTTGACAATCCTTTCCTTCTTGGTTCCTTGGCTTTTGCTGAGGTTTCCTTGTATTGCAGCACTTTTTGCCTCTATTTTGATGTTTTAGTGTAGCCTCCCAATCCCTCGATGTGAAATATGAAGCCCCAAAGAGATATTATATAATGCCTCCATGAAAAACCCTAGCCAAACATCAAATTTTGGGTCAAAAAGTGAGCTGGAATCGCACTAGGAGCTCAAAAGATCGCACTTAGCACGCCCGGGCGCGCCAGCACGCTGCCCGCCACGCCCGCGCCCCACCCCTGGCCATGCTGCATGCCCACAGCTCGTCCACGCCGCGCGCGCTGGCTGCCTGGTGCCTGGCGCCGCGCGCCCGCGCCCATTCCGCGCGCCCACGCCCAAGGCTTGTCACCCGACTCAGCTTTGACCTCTGTTAGTAAAATGACCATAACTTCTTCGTTCGAACTCGGATTAAGGCGATTAAATAGGCTATGGGAAGCTAAGAAGGAGATATACAACTTTCATAACTGGAGCTTGACGAGATAATGGCCAGAGGAAGGCTCAAATTGAGCCCGAAGCAACTGCTGTGTAAAATTCATGCTAAATCCGATGGTAAAATGGCCATAACTCTCTCATACAGACTTCAAATTGGATGATTCAAGATGTTCTGGAAAGCTAAGACAAATATTTACAACTTTCGTTCTTTGATTTTTGAGAGATTCGGATTGGATCATGGGTGAAATTGGGAAACAAACGGCTACAGTACCGAAAAGTAAGTTATGGGTATTGATTCCAAGGAGCTTTTATTTCAATTCCTACAAAACAACGTAAAAACACATAAAATATATTACATAACAATAATATGAAAACACATAAACCAAATGAAATGACTTAGGATTTACAAATTATCAAGCTCAAAAGCACCTAATTTGTGTATATAAAACACACTCATCATTTATCCACCTTGACTAAAATATCTTCTACAATGCCCCGCGGATATGTCACAGACTTGTCTGCAAGCTGTAGAGAAATATTTGTTGGCCTTGGTTCTGGTAATCCTAACTGAGTGTAAATCGAGAGTGGCATTAAATTAATACTCGCATCAAGGTCACACAAACATCTTTTGAAAAATTGGCTTCCAATAGTGCAGGGAATAGTAAAGCTACCCGGATCTTTCAACTTTGGAGGTAGTTTCTTTTGCAATATAGCACTGCACTCTTCGGTTAAAGCCACTGTTTCAAAGTCACCTAGCTTCTTCTTTCTGGATAAGATATCTTTCATAAACTTTGCGTAGCTAGGCATCTACTCCAATGCATCTACAAACGGGATGTTGATCTGTAACTTCTTAAACACCTCGAGGAATTTGGAGAACTGCTTATTTAACTTCTGTTTTTGGAACCACTATGGAAATGGCACTGTTGGAATAATTACTGCTGGTTTTTCTGCTTTCTCCATGGCCTTTGGTTCATCCTCCACTTTCTTCTCTTCATCCTTGTTTTCATCTGATTTCTCTTCTTTTTCTGGCACCTTCTTTGGAGTATTTGCATTTTGCTCATCCAACTGTTTCCCACTATGAAGTGTCACTGCTTTACACTGCTCTTTCCCATCATTCCTCGGATTAACTTATGTGTTACTTGGTAATGTTCCTTGACGACGATTGTTCAAAGCAGCTGCCAATTGTCCTATCTGATTCTCTAGATTTCTCATGGCCACATCATGACTATTTTTTCCACGTCTCATTATCCTTGAGGTATTTGGTCACCAATTCCTCGAAATCTGATTTCCTTTCTTGTTGTGGGGGTTGTTGTTGTTGACGAGCCTGAAATCCAGGTTGTTGAGCAGGTCATGGCACTTGTGATTGGGCTTGATTATCTCGCCACGAGAAATTCAGATGATTCCTCCATCCCGGATTATAACTATTTAAATTGCTGCTAAACTATTGTTGCCTATTATAACTCCCCACAAATTGCACTGCTCCGGGATTAATCGCACATTGATGTGCTCCTGCACATAATTCACACACTGCGGCTACTTGTTGCATGTTTGCTCCTCCAAGTGCATCCATTTTCTTTGAAAGTGCTGAAATTTGAGCTGCAAGTGTTGTTACTGCATCTACTTCTAACATTCTGGCTGGCTTAGGCTGTGTCATCCTTGCAGTAGGCCACTGATAATTGTTGGCGACCATTATCTCTAGCAAATCGAAAGCCTCATCAAAACTCTTGGTCATGAGTGCTCCTCCCGCAGCTGCGTCTATCCTCGTCCGAGTATTACTACTTAACCCATTATAGAATGTATAAACTTGTAGCCACTTGGGTAATTCATAGTGTGGACATCTTCTCAATAGTTCCTTAAACCTCTCTGTGACTCTCCATGTTGTTGCTTAAACGTAGTAATGTCGTTTCTCATCTTAGCAGTCTTAGCCGGCGGAAAGAATTTTACTAGAAATTTTTAGGCCAGGTCATCCCAGGTAGTGATGGATCCCGATGGAAGAGAATGCATCAAACTTTTTGCTTTATCTCTTAGTGTGAATGAAAACAGACGTAATCTCACAGCATCATCCGTAACATTATGGTATTTGAATGTGTCGTAAATCTCGAGGAAGCTCACCAAGTGTTCATTCAAGTCGCCATTAGCCAATCCCCCAAACTGTACCGAGTTCTAGAATCGTACCCGGTTTAATCTCAAAAGTATTAGCAATGATAGTTGGACTCGTGATGCTTGTCTTGATTTCATCAATCTTGGGCATGGCATAGTCCCTTAATGATTTCTACTCTTTGTTGGCCATTTTCTCTTTTTCGAGTGTCTCTGGCAGAATTTTCTCAACTGTTGTAACTTTTTCTCAAGGTTGTCCTCGCACTACACAAGTTCCCATTGTTTTATCGCGTTTACATAAACGAACCAAAATTACCTGAAACAGAAAATAAAAACAAAAACAAAAATAAAAATGTTTAACTAAAACCGAATTAATTAAATTGATACTGAAAGATATAAACACAAATAGTTCTCTGGCAACAGCGCCAAAAACTTATTTGCCTAAATCTATGATAGGACAACACGCAAGTATACGCAGTCCATAAGTAATATAATGATAAGAGAGTATCGTTCCCACGGAGAAAAACTGTGATTTATACTGACATTTACCAATTTTATATTAACTCAATTTTTATTAAACAATCGATTAAAGATTTGTAAATTATAAAAATAAGAAATTAATTAAACTAATTCTAATTACCACAAATTGAAAACAGATTAAGAAGATTTAAGATTACAATTTCACTTATTGTTTCACTTAGATCAATACACTTCCTGTTAGGTTCTGCTAATTATTCCAAATTGTTAATCGAGAACTCATTAATATTTATGACCATCTCTCGATGTATCATAAACGAATCAACTTAAATCCACAGATGATAGAATTAAGGTGAACACCCTAGTTAACTAATTCACTATATCTCTATGTGAATTATAATTAAAAAGGATTTTAAGCTCAAGTTCCCTATCAGATTACATGCGGCGTATAGGTATATCTCTATCCTAGACACAAATTATGAGTTCCATCACCATGCAGAAAATACAATCATATGTTATTATGATCAGATCTAAACCTATAATCCATCTCTCGAGTTCATATAGATTATCACGGTAATTACTGGCCAGACAATTAAGCAATTAAGCATAATAGACAATCCTACAATAACTAACAATAATTAACAAGGAAGCATATCAATAAAAGCTACACACTAAGATCTATTGTAATCTTAAAAAGAAAATTAGTTCATGATCATTGAATTAATATCCATCATCCACAATTTAAATAGCATTCAAAAATATAACTTAGAAGATAAAGAAGAGAAGAAAACTGTATTTGGCAATCTTCGAATCTCTCCTGAAACTTCTCTGCTGATTTTGTTGTGCTCTTTCAATTGCTTCAAGTCTTCCAATCTAAATCTCCAAACTAGGGTTTTTGTCTACTAAATTCAATGCCCCTCAAAAACTGACTTAAAACAACTATATATACCTTCTAACATGAATCCTAATTTATTATAAGTTTTGAAAATAAATTACACATCAATTGCTTCAAATAATTAAAAAGTCAAATCTTGGCCAACTCCTGAACCAACGCGGTCGCGCTTGAAATAAGCTTAAATGGGGCGCAGCCGCGCTGCCCTGGCAGAAGGAATAAATTGAACTCTGAAGTCTGGTGCAGCCGCATTGCTCCCTAGTATAAATTTGGTGCGGTCACGCTGCACCATTCTCTGTAAATTTTTTAATCTTTTAAAACAGCTTCCATCCAATTGTCAGCAATTCAATTCCCAATGCATGTATCCTACAAAAAACACATAAAATGCATGCAAAGCAGCATAAACTCATAAAAACAACAACAATCCACATCAATTGATACCTGATTCGTAGGTATGAAACCTACTCATCAGGTAGCAAGCCCCAACCACCAAGGAAAGTATGTCATCTTTAATTACTAATAAGAAGGTATCGCCATGAAACCCTAATTTCAAACGTCTTTAAGCTTAGAATTTGTTTTGCTTGGTTGTTATGGGAGGTTTACTTGTATGGTGGATCATAGTGGATTCTATTATATAAGGGAGGTTATGTTGGAGTATATATACTTGTTATGTGTTATATGTATGGAGAATCATGAAAACAAGAAAGCTTTCTAAGAAAACCTAACAGATGAAAAAAACTGTAAAACCCTAAAATGAAACCTAAAATTTGAACAAGCATAACTCCTATCCTATTTCGAATTTTTGAGTGTGGCTAAGTTCTAGAGTTAGATATGAGAGTCCTCTAAACACTCCAATTGGAATTTCTGAAAAATACCTTGTAGATTATTTATGGCGGAATTTCTACCAAAATAGGCCAAACCCAAAAACTGACCTGACCTCCTAAATTGGTTTTTCTGTGGGCTGTTTGGTTCACTTAAACATTGAAATAAACTCAGTTCTTTTGGGACATGAAACTATATGATATAACGTAGCTCCTGTCCGAAATTGAATGTATTCCGACTTCAGACGAATGAGTTATGGCCAATTTAATTTTAGAGTTTTAAAAATAAAAACTGTTATAACTTGAGTTCTATAACTTCGATGGCTACGAAATTTAAAGTGGAACTTCAAGTTAATATGTTTAAGATTTTGGCAAGATTTGAGAATTTTTGGAGTTAAGTACGATATAGCATGAATTGTTAAGTCACGAACTAAAAACGGGTCTTTGAAAAATACTAAAGGAAGTTGAAAATTTTTAATAAAATTATTTTTGTGTGTAGAATATATTTATATATGTGTGTCCATAAAAAAATAATAAAATGGTCAAGAATGCTTAATGGGGGAATTAGGCTTTCAATGGAATAAAAATAATTAAAAACCGTAAAGTTGGGAATTACCGAAATAATTTCTACCGACTGGAATATATTGATATGTGACGTATGAGTCTAATTAGATGTTAATCACATATTTTTATGGAAAATTTTATAAACATCATATGAGAAGACGTTTATATTCGGATTAAGTCAATAGGGTGATTATCAGGATACTTTACGATAATTGTCGACGATATTTTTACAAGAGTAACGATTAAGCGAATCTTTATGGATGTTATAGGTTATCTAAGTAACGACGTACTAACGTTAATCATAGACAATGAGACAGACAAGTTTTCTATTCAAACTCTTATTTGATGTTTTCTAAATGTTGATTGCATGTTATATCCGCACTTAGGTGCACTTGACAGATTCGTTCAATAATTGAATCGTTAAATCATGATACGTTCTAGTATGCATGAATTGCTTTGTTAATGAAATTATGTGTCACTTGTTTCGGCTAGACTGATATTGATATAATGTATTGAAATCATAGAATTTCTTTGAAGCTAATCCAAACCATATTGTTATAGTGTGGACTTATGATGTAAGACTGAGATGAACAACTCTTATAAAAGGGGAACTTTATTGTCAGATATCTGACCATGCGCACTATGTTTGAATATTCTGCATAATATAGGGTACAATGAGGTTGGTCACCTTACGTACTTGCAGAGAGTATAACTAGTCTTCATGATTAACTTATACTCTTGAGGTACTCAGTTATAATGACTGATAATTCCTCTAGCAGTTCACGATTTGTAGTGATCACTTAGCATGAAATTTAAGAAAAATCTTTTTTATTGATGTTAATGCAGTATTGCTATTTCTTCATAATCAATTGAATATTGTTGAAATTTCAGAATATTTAACTCTTTTGTTCATAATATATTGTTTATTGTACACTTTAAACTTGCTGAGCAAATTAGTTGCTCACCCTTGCTTTAAATAAAACTTTTCAGCTAAGACTGAGGTAGCCAAATGTTCTAGGAAGGACAAAGGCAAAACGAAGGTGACTGAGTAGTGTCATTTATGTATTGATTATTATGTTATGAGTTAATGTAAATCTTTTGTATTATTAGATATGTTTTGTAAAGGTTAGCAAAACCTGGGACAACGTTATATTTTGTATTAAGATAATGTAAGGTGATGTAATTCATAATGAATGGGTAGATAGATGTGATGTGTATGTTGTACCGTGAGCACCGAATCCGAGGTTCAAGGGACCCGAATTTGAGGGCATCACATAGGGTCTACGGGAGCCCTTTCCTAGATCTTCTCTTTTGCTTTCAAATTTCGATGTATTGTTTGTTGTGATTATGTGAGCCTAGGAATGGAGTCAAAGGTCCTCGAATCGGATCTTGACGTAATTCCCACAATGGACATAGTTTCGATTGTAAAAGTTATTATTTGGTCATTGTACATGTAAATTTAGGCCTTAAAACGGTATTGAGGGTTTCATCCTGAGAAAATCGGATTTAAGGCCCCGTAATAGTGAAGATTGTGGTTGCGGGTGTTCGAGGTTATTGAGATGGCTATCATGCCCATGAGTAGCCCCGACCCCATTTCGATGCTTGATTTTATCCATTTATCACCCAAAAAATGATTTTCGAACAAAACGATAAAAATCTTTTAAAACCAAATCAATTCGGGTCATTAGAACAAACTTTAAGCTAAAATTGAATGTAATGAAGAACCTTGATTCTTATTTGGCAAAGGGTTTAAAAACCATGTTTTCCAAAGCGTCACCCAAAAAGTTTTATCAAACAAAAGCTAAAACAAAACTTTTTCTTCAAATCAAATCCTTTGTGTATAGGTCCAAAGAGGCTCAAAGTTGCTTTCAAAATAATGCACAGTTCCCAATTTGATCTTAAGAGACGCCCCTATGTTATCTTCGATTCAATTTCAGTTGAAATTTTCTTTAAAATCATATAGGCACAACACACACACACATTTCACACTTTATCTTTAAGGAAACATTAGGAAAGCAGTAACCGTGTTTTCACGGAAGTCGGGGGTGCCTAACACCTTTCCCTCGCTTAAGCAAGCCTCCGAACTCTATGAATCTTGATTTCAGACCAATTTTACTGAGTCACATAATGGGCCATATTTAGTTCAAGTCTAAAATCTGGATGAGTTGGTACATCCATTTAAATTTTTACTAATTGGCGACTGTTAAATTAGCCCTATATTAAAATCAACCATTCAAAATCCCGTCCGACATTTATGTCGGTTTTTCCCAAAAATCACCCTTAGAATTAATAGACTTCAAATTAAAATTAATATAAGGGCAAGATTTTTTTTAGATAGGAAAAATCCTGGTGTTGACAAATACCTGCGGCTGGACCAGCAACCAGGCTGGGTCACTATATAAGGCAGTTTTCAGCAGTTTTTGCAAGGAGATGAGGAATTTTAGAAAGAAAAAACTTGTTTTCTAAGGAGCAAAGTAGGAGAATTCTCTCTAGATTCAATTTGGATCTAGTCTATTATATCAAATCTTTTGATAGATTAGAGTGAATCCTTCTAGATCCAAGCTCAAGGAGGCATAATTCACCATCCCCAAGGTGAAAGACTCGATCTTTATGTAATTTTTGTATAGATCTAGCCTAGATCTGGTGTATTTTATCAAGTTGTGCTTGGAATTTACTTATTTTCTGATTAATGTTTAATTGAGGCTCTCCTAGCATCCTAGATCTAGGGTGTGTGGATCCTATGTTAGGATTATGGATGGTTAGAGAGGATTTCTCATGAATGCATCTCTTTCTAACCAACCGATGATATTCGTTTGTTAATTTATTGATTTTATCGCGGAATCAGCTCTTTTTTACCGATTGTTTTGCTTGAAGTGATTTCATACTAATTTATAGGTCACCCGCATATCATAGATTCCTATCTAGTGGTGAAAGGATTCGGCCATCTAGGAATTCTCATGAATAGAATATATTGATAGCCAATCTGAGATATATTATCTATTAGATCCTGATTACGTCATCGCCAGATCTATAGGATTTTAGATCTATGGATCTCATTTCTTAAATTTTAGATCCCTTCGGTAGATCTAGTCCATATGTAATAGTCCTCCGAAATGTCGGCTTCGTTATGCGATCTATGGAGTAGGGTTTTTGGGAGTCCTTTTCCTAGATCTTAGCTTTCGTTTTCGATGTATCATTCGTTGTAATTTCGAATCATGTGAGCCTAAGAATGGAGCCGGGGCCTTTAAATCGGGCCTTGACATCATTCTCACAATGGACATAGTTTACGATTGTAATATTTGCTATTTGACCATTGTACATGTAAATTCGGGTCTTAAAACGGTATCGAGGATACCCATCCCGCGAAAATTGAATTTAAGGCCCCGTGATAGTGAATATTATTGTTGCGAGTGCTTGGGGCTATTGAGATGCCTTACATGCCCACAGGTGGCCCCAACTTCATATCGATGCTTGATTTTTTTGTTTGTCGCAACAAAATAATTTTTGAACAAAATGACAAAAACCTTTTAAAATGGAATAAATCTAGGTTATTAGAATAGTCCTAGGATAAAATTGAGAGCAATAGAGAATTTCGATTCCTATTTAGTGAAGGGTTGAAAACCATGTTTTCTTGAAAACGTCACCCCCAAAAGACATTTTTTTATCAAATGAAAGCTAAAATGGAACATTTTCTCTAAATCAAATCATTCATGCATAGGTTCAAAGGGGTTCAAAATTGCTTCCAAAATAATGCACATAGCACGACTGACCTTAAGAGATGACCCCTAGGTTATTTACAAATTTCAAAATAAGGAGGCGAGATCCTAGATTTTCCTCTAAATCTATGCACACACACTTCATAATGTATCTCAAGGAAAACATTAAGAAAGCGGTAACCGTGTTTTCACGAAAGTCGGGGGGTGTCTAACACCTTCCCCTCGCTTAAGTAAGCCCCTAAACACTATGAATCTCGGTTGCAAACCAATTCTTCAGAGTCACATATGGGTCATCTCGATTGCGAAAAATTCTAAAATTCGGATGAGTTTGTACATCCATTTAAACTTTTACCAACTAGCAACTCTGGTTAATTGGGACATCAGTAAAATCAACATTTCAAAATCACGTCGGCATTTATGTCGGCTTTTTCCTAAAAATCATCTTTTAAATGAAATAATCAATAAATTGAAATCTTAAAAAGGGTAAGAACGCATTTAGGAAAAAATTCCCGACGTCGACAAGAATTTAATGTATCTTTGTAAAACCAGTAACTTTTGTAAAGTTTTTAAAAAGATAAATTATGTAAAAAGACTTAGTGTAGGGATCAAATTTGTTAGGTTGATCCATTCCTTAATGTAAATGTATTGTTCAAGAGTTAAGTCGGAAGACTGTTCGTAGAGTAGAAGACCAGGAAGTATTTTGAAATCGTAAAGTATTCAGTATACGCATAAAGATCGTAGAGCAAGGAAACCGATCATAGAGTCAACTCTTTAGGGCAAGTCACTCTACTATTAGATATATAACTCTGTGAATAAGCAGAATCATAGAGTTCATTTCTTCTGATAGGTTATGACAATGTCGTATACCTAGGAATGAAGATCTCAAGTATGATCCTCCCAAAGGTTGTCAATAAGGATAAAACACTTTTAAAATTGTCTCTAACAGCTATATCTACTAAGGACAAAAATACGTAGCTACATCTGCACCTGACATAGTACAATGAAAGCGACCTGAAGTGGTCCTAGCCGACAACATTTCAAAGTCAACCTATTGAAAATTAACAGGTGTCCAAGTCAGAATGGATTAACAGTCAAATCACAACGGGAAGATCCCAATGTGAATCTATAAAAGGCGAGCAGCCTCAAACAAACAAAAAATACAGAGATAAATTGATCAAGTTGAAGTGTTGTCTGTCTGAGCTCATAGTCTACTCACTCTACAATTTAAAAATCTCATTGCTACTAAGTCCTGTAATCAAGAAGCTTAACGTTACATAGTAGCGCCTCAAATCTTTCAATTTTGTGTGATTCGATCTTAGTGATCTGTGTATATTCTAAGTTTGTGTGACTTGAATGATTCTTAGTGAATCATTTGTAAATCAGTTCTTAGTGAACTATAATCTGAGTGATTACCCTTCCTTAGTGGAAAATCCCTACTCTCGGAGTAGAAGAGAGGGCTAGGAGACTTTTGTACTCAGAACATCTTAAAAAATCTCTATGTTATTTACTTTATTGCATTTACTTTCTGCACTCTACGTTTTGCATTTAAGCCTCTCTTCGTTTTATCTCTGTGACTTGTCTACACTTTCTTACACTAAATTTAGAGCTGTGATTTCTTATTAATTTTTGAAGGGTTTTTCAAAGCATCATTCCGCTGTGCATAATCAATAAATTAACTTGTTTAATTTAATATTGGTAATAATTCTCTAAACCAAAAGTTTTAAAAGATCTGTTCAACCCTCTCACCCTTCTAGATCTCTTTGTACATCTGGGAATAACAGGTTATTAGTAGGTCCTCAGCAGAGGCTGAGTACATATCAGTTGCAGATGCAACTTGTGAACTTATCTGGCTCAAAAGTTCTTTAACAGATTTAGGCCTTCATGTTATCTTACCTATCACTCTTCATGTTAACAACTTTTCTGTTATATTTCCGACTTCTAACCCTATGCATCATGCTCGTATCGAACACATTGAAGTGGATTGTCATTCTGTGAGGGACAAGGTACAAGAAGGTTTTTTATCACCCAAATTTGTTCATAACACATTACAATTTGCTGATGTTTTCATAAAGGCTCTTGTCAGACAGCAACACTAGTCTAATATTTCTAAATTGGGAATCCACAACCATTGTGGATCCACAATTTGTGGGGGAATAATAAGGTATCTCAGTCCTCTGCTTATTCAACACTCGTTCTTGCTTTGGTACAAAAGGATAACAACATTCGAAGGCTTGATTCAAGTAGTTCATGTATTACTATAAAAAATACAGTAATGTCTCACAAAGTCTATAGCATATCAACATGATGTATTAGCTTAAATAAAATAGTTAGTTAGTTAGTTAGTTGTACTTAGTTGTAATTAGTATTAATAGATAACTGTAATGTAAACAACTTGATTTTGACAGCTCAGAAGTTTGTTACAAGTGCACTGTCTATATATAGCTCATTGTATTCACACATTGATCAATTAATGAGAATCATTTTTCATTTTACTCTTTTAGTCCTTCATTTCTAAAGAACTTAAATACAAAATCTGTCAATGCAATTAAAATTTCTTGATTTCTTCCTAAATTTCCTACATAACATGGTGTTATTGGAGGATGTAAAATTCTAATTTTATAGGCCATTGATATATAATTTTATTCTCATTTTGTGAAATCTTACTAATTTTTTTTATGAAGTCAAATATTTTTTATGAAAGTAATAACTAATTTTCCAATTTTATTTATTTAGTTTTTTTTTTGAAATTTGAATTAGTTTTTATTTTTTTTTAAATTTTTTTTCTATTTGTTTGTATTTAAATTTATATGTTTAATTTTTTATATTTTAATTTATAACATTCATAATGTTAAAAGATACTTTTGCCCTTAATAATATGGGTTGAGTCAGATTTTGCACAGAGTTTCAGTAAAATTGAGGAAAATGAACAGAATTGACACAAAATGCCACTTTAAGGACCCAATTGATGTAAAATAAACTTTAGAGACGACTGTGAAACTGAGCGACAACTTAGAACAAAAGTGTTATTTAGCCAATAAAATATATATTTTTTGTTGTTGAGACCCATTTTCTCGTATTTTTAGCTTCTTACAATGACATAATTACCTAATTTTTCAAGTAAGAAACTTGAAACTTAAGTGTATAATGAAAAATACACAACATAAATTATATTTATTTTGTTCAAAAATATATATGATCGATTTTAGCCTTTTGAAGTGAATTTGAGGTATTTTCAATATATGAATTTATTTAATTTATATTGTACAATTATAAAATATGTGAAATTTGTAAACTATTTAAATTGTATTGTTAATTACAAGATTTATTATTTTTAAAAATTTAATAAATCACATCAATTTTTATTTAAAAACATCTCAATTAACTTTTAAAAGTTCAAATTAAATCTTCTACTTAATAACGGACAGAATATTTCACTATACTCCCTCTGTTCCAAATATAAGGCCATTTTTAAATTTTTTAAAGTCAATTCATTACATTTTTAAATTTAAAATTGACATCGATTGATTTAATTTTAAATCGATATATTGTTAAATACTGTAAATTATATAAAAAATTCTACTAAGTTTAAGATTTATTGTTTTGTAATTTTTAGTAAATTTTATTAATTTTTAAGTTTAAAAATATCTCAAATTAACTCTCAAAACTCAATAATTTTATAATTTGGAATAGTTGGAGTATCATTTTTTAAAAACATATTTTAACATACGCATAAAGTAAAAACCAAATATGAATCCTTGCTGTTTAGGACGCATGGGACTACAAATTAGCTTGGTTTGGGCCTTGGGGATAAAGCCCAGATTAAACCAAGCTTATCAAATTCAATTGGGCTGGGCTGATTACCTGTACGAAGAACACCCTCCAAAGTTGCAGCTGTCCACGCGCGCCCTCACACGCACTCTCTCTCCTCCATCTCTCTATACCAGAGCAGAACAAGATTGAACTATTTCAGTGATTAGGGTTTTCAAAGGAAGAACGATTCGAATCGAAAATGGCAATGGCAGCTTTGAGGCGGGAAGGAAGGCGTTTCGCCCTCTCCGCGAACTCTCCTCAGACCACTGCTCTCAGATCCTCTTCTCTCCTTCCGCCTTTAGAGTGCGATTCATCTCTTTACCTCCATTTCTTATCTGTATAACTGATCATGATATATCTATCTAGTTTTTGTTGTACTTATTTGTTGAAACATAACAAATCTGTTGCACTTAATAACGAAATTATGACAATTTTACATATTGGCAGTTTGCATAAATATCCTCGAATTTAAACATCATTGTAAAACTGATGATGATCAATCTATCTAATTTTGTGCTTCATATTTCTATGAATTTACTGTTTGTTTATTATTTTTGGAGTTGAGAAACTATATAGAGCTGATAATCAAGATGATAATTTATGTTAGAGCTGTTCATTTCTAGCTATGTGGTTCCTCAATGTATAGTGTGTTTGGTTATTCGTAGAAAGAGTGTAATTTTACTTTTCTGTGTGGTTGAGATTGGGCTTGAATCCTTGGTCTTTGGCAGCATTCTGGAAGGGTTTTTTTTTTTTTTTTGTTACATTGTTTGTTTGTGAAGCCTTTTGAATTGCACTTATTTAGGTTTGTAGGATTAAGCAATAATAACTTTTTCGTTTTTTAATATGTTGAGAGAGAGGGAGAGGGGAATCTATTTATGTCTTCTCAGCAATTGCAAGAAATAGGTTTAATCAACCTCACATTTTTTACTTATTAATGGTGGTGGTATAAAATCCACCTAATTATGTATTCCCTTTGTTCCAAAATCGGGATCCCATCATTGAAAAATAACTCAATTTGCTGCACTTTTTAAAAAAATATTACACATTAAAATTTTTTCAGTTTGCATCATAGTTGTCATGTGACATATACATTGATGTGCACCTTCGAGGTTATTTATGCAAAGTAATAGTAGTTTGTATAAAATCCACTTAATTATATCCCAATGTTCCAAAATGGGGATCCCATCTTCAAAACATAACACAATTATAAATATCACAAGGTTTTAATCTATTAAACTCTCATGTTGGAACTCACAAAAGGGAAAAATGAGACGCTTTCGATAATTATATGTGCAGTAAAGTTGGGCACCAAGCTTTAACATGGATTTCCATTTCTGGCATTAGTAGTAAGATAACTAGATAAGGGTAGCAAATATTTAAATTAAGGAGAATAGACTCATTTTCCTATTGAACCAGTCTTGAAAACCATGTGTAGAAGGGAGAAGGTTCAAATGTAAAGAAAGAAAACTCAATTAAGGTTTTTCGTACTTTTATTGACATTAAGTTGGTTGCATATGGCACAAATGGAGGGGTATCACACTTGGGTTGTCTAATAGATATTGCTACTCGTGCACCAATCCATTTCTACGAAATTTCCTTAGAATAATAGGGAACCTAGTTTTAATTCTTTGTTACGTGTTATCTATACACACCATGGTATTGTAAGGCTATTTTTTCATTTTGGGACAGCCCAAAATGTTAATATTTTTGCATAACCAGGGGAATATTAATAGGACTGGACTTCCTTACCCATTTACAAAATAGAGATCAAAACTTGAGGACTATATCATGTATTGCACATTTACACATACAGGCAGGGATAATAAGTTGAACAAATTGACCAAACTTCCTTTTTCCAAACTATTTGTATGAAGATGTCTTGAATCCCATGCTTGATTTTATTGCAATACCCTTATTCTGGCATGTATCTGCAATGTTGTTTATGGATTTCAACTGTAATTGAAAATTTTAAATAAATTACATATGGGTACGCAGGGAGCAAGTTTCTCTGGGAGTTCGTAGTATTTCAACTCAAATTGGTAAGAATTAGCATCTTTAGTATGTGCTACTGTTTTGTTGCTATATCACACACTTGCGCTTTTGCAGTTTCAGTTGGTCTACTTGTTCTTGTGAGTGTTGAATGCATATGGTGCTAAAATATGCAGTTCGTAACCGGATGAAGAGTGTTAAGAATATTCAGAAAATTACCAAGGCAATGAAGATGGTTGCAGCTTCCAAGCTGCGAGCAATTCAATCGAGAACTGAAAATTCTCGTGGCTTATGGCAGCCATTCACTGCTCTTCTTGGTGATGCTCCAAGTATGTCTTTCAATTAATCTTCATTTCCTGCATAAGGGATTTCACTTGAGTTAATTTGCTTGCTAATTATATAATTTTAAGTTGGACATGATAATCCATTAACTTCTGTGGTTACAACTTCCCTACATGTTCATTTGCATAGTACTACTTTGTCATGCTCTATCTTTATCACCTCCTCTGTCAATTGATCCTATAATGCTACACCTGTATTTCTTTGCCTTGTACATGGAGTCCTATACAATAAGAAAGAAGTGAAATGATTCTAAGCTAAGAAGCAGGGGTGCGGCAGTTGATTAATGCACTTGGCACGGGGGGTGCACCGGGGTGTGCCGGGATACGCACCCCGTGCGGCAAGTGATGCATCCCTTCTTTTTAAGTAAAAAAAATTATAATAATTCTGGGCTAGGGTTAAAGATTGAGAAAGGGGAGGAGAAGAGAGAGAAAAGAAAAGAAAGAAGAGGAAGAAGAAGAAGATTGGAGGTGTTTAAACGGTTGCCGTTGAGTCGCCGCTGTGTCGGATTGTCTTCTTTCTTCTCACTGTGTCGGATTGTCTTCTTTCCCTTCTCTTTCTCTCTCTCTCTCTTCGTTTTTATTTTGGTGCAGCTCTTTCTCTCTCTTTGCTGTTTTGCTGGAAAGTGATGCGTACTCTTTTTCTTTTGGAACGAAGTGATATCTGTTCTGAAACTTGTGGGTCTGTGGCCCTTCTTTTGTTTAATAAAAAAACTGCAATTAAATCCTTTATCATTTTATGTTTTATACTTGTAGTCCCATATTTTTATATTTTTGCACATCAGCCCCTGCCCTTTATATTATAATATTGTAATATTCTATTTTTGCACAACACTTTCAGAACTAGTAGAGTAATAATGTAATATTATATTTAATATGGAGTACATATTTTTAATAATTATTAATTAAATATGCCATATCCCCGCACACCCGAATCCCCATTTTTTAAGATTTGACGAATCCATGTATCCCCGTATCGCACACCCGTATCCCCGCACTCGAATCCTTGCTTCTTAGATTCTAAGTGACCTTCTTAAGAGTCAGAAATTAAAGCATTAGCAGAGCTTCTTTTGTTTAAAGTTTTGAACATAAAATTGATACATTGAGGATAAAAAAAACAAGGTTTTCAAAATATAGGTGTTATATGCATTTTAAAGAAGTATATTTTACTCTAGAAAGGCTGTTATGAAACGTAAGCATAAGAAATTTGTGCAGACATTGGACATGTATTAAGGATGTTATGTCAGGAATTTGCTGGCCCTGTTTTATGAATCAGGCTATATTAAGTATGTATAAGCTACATCATTTTGACGGATTAAAATATTTTTTTTTTAGTTTTTCTGATTCAAGGGTTGCACATATTTTTTGTTGTATACAATATTCCAATTTAAGAAGGGATTTATACATGATTTTTTTTTGCTTTACTTAGGTGTTGATGTCAAGAAGAATGTCATTGTTACAATTTCTTCGGACAAGGGTCTTTGTGGTGGGATCAATTCCACATCAGTCAAGATTAGCAGGGCTCTCCACAAGTTGAATTCTGGTATGTATCTGCTGGTCTGAAATTAATGTTTACCATTTGCTAAGATTGGAGTCACTAGTTGAATGCTGTGCTACTTCACAGGTCCAGACAAAGAAAGCAAATATGTTATTTTGGGAGAAAAGGCAAAAGCACAACTTATAAGAGACTCAAAAAAGCACATTGATCTGTCAATTACTGAGCTGCAGAAACACTTTCTGAATTATACTCAGGCAGGTCTTTGTCTCTTTTGCAATAAATAACATCTCTAATTTCCTTTTTTTTCCCCCACTTTTGATACAAATGAATTTTCTTGCCCAATTATTGTAAAAACCTAGGAATCTCGTCGTTTTAACTTAGGCCTGTAGTTGCAAATGGCAGTTCAAATATACATTTGTTTGTGGGCAGCTGCATGTGAATTCTTTACTTTTTAGGACTGTGAATCACTGTTGGAGTCTGTTGAAACATATACTTTTCTAGTGATCTATAGCATGGACCGTCTGGTGGAACAATGTAATTTGCAAGAAGGGTGCTTATGCTGATCAAGATGAACTGATATAGTCTTGAGAAGAAAGATATTACATTTTCTTTTTTCTTGCCTATCATTTTATTGAAATTATAGACTTTGCAGGTTTCTGTGCTTGCTGATGACATCTTAAAGAATGTTGAGTATGATGCTCTAAGGATTGTGTTCAACAAATTCCAGTCAGTTGTCTCGTTTCTGCCTACAACTGCAACTATATTATCTCCCGAGGTATCAAGATCCATTTGTTCATTGTTATGTGCTATACTCATTGCATGCACTTTGTGTATGGATAGCCGCTTGATGTTATGTTCATGAAGGTTGTGGAGAGAGAATCTGAAGCAGGAAAGCTAGGTGATCTGGATTCCTATGAAATTGAAGGTGGTGAGACAAAGTCAGAAATTCTTCAGAATCTGGCAGAATTCCAATTTTCTTGTGTAAGTCCTATCTTTAAAAGCTACAACATTTTGGCCGGCAAAACTAATGAATTAACCACTGTAGTTGACACGTTTTACTGATTACACCATTGAAATTTTAATTTTTCAAATTATCCCAGTAAACTAATTATTATTTTGAAATTGGGTCATTCCGTTAAAAAAATTAAACGGACGTTAATTTTTTATCGGCAAAACTAATGAATTACCCACTGTAGTTGGCACGTTTTACTGATTACATCATTGGACTTTTAATTTTTCAAATTACCTCAGTAAATTAATTATTATTTTGAAATTGGGCCGTTCCGTTAAAAAAATTAAACTGACATTAATTTTTTTATCTACGTGGCTCTGGAAAAAAAATACAAAAATCAAAAATATTACTTATGTGGCAAAAAAATAATAACAAACTTGAAAGTGAAAACAAAAAACATCAAAATATTTCGGGTACTCGGATCTCAGATGTTTATCAATAGAAGAAACTTACTCGTGAATGGAAAACAATGCATCAGTAGCAGAAATGAAAGTGCGATATTTGGCAACAACCACCTCTTGCATCCGCCTCTTAATTCTCTCCGCATCCAATCGTAAAAGCTCTGGCTCCTATCAAATCATAAATACAATCCCAACAAAATCAATTTAACCAAATATTACTTCCACGTGGGTACTCGGATCTCAGAATTTTCATAGATTTTAGAGAGAGAAAATACGAATATCTATTTGATCTGGAAGAAGGGGGAGAAGAGAGAGACGGGAGGAAGGAAGAGAGAATAAATTAGATTTATTTTATTTTATTTTTTTTCTTTTTTCTTTTTCACATCCACGTAGGATAAAAACTGAAACGATTTAACAGTCGTGAGACAGAGATAACAGAATGACCTAATTTCAAAATAATAATTAGTTTATTGGGGTAATTTGAAAAATTAAAAGTTCAATGGTGTAATCAGTAAAACGTGCCAATTACAGTGGGTAATTCATTAGTTATGCCGATAAAAAATTAACGTCCGTTTAATTTTTTCAACGGAATGACCCAATTTCAAAATAATAATTAGTTTACTAGGGTAATTTGAAAAATTAAAAGTTCAATGGTGTAAATCAGTAAAACGTGCCAACTACAGTGGAAAATTCATTAGTTTTGCAGAATTTTGGCAATAATTTGAACTTTCTAAAGTATGTGCTGCACCAACTAACAAATTAGCATAGGGAGCTTTTAAATTAGATGTTTCTAGCAATTATTTGATATTAGGTTGTCTTTCATAATAGAATCTTGAAGTAGCCATCCTCTTATACTAGCTTGTAAGTTCTCTACTTTAGTTGATGGAAAATATATTTGTGTCTTTGTGGATATCCTCAGGTGATGTTCAATGCTGTTTTGGAGAATGCTTGTAGTGAGCAAGGAGCTAGAATGTCTGCCATGGATAGTTCCAGCAGAAATGCAGGCGAGATGCTTGATCGTCTCACCCTTACTTATAACAGGTCTCTATTTCTCTCCCTCCCTCTCTCTTTCTAGTAGTTACTACAAATACGCATGCGTGCGCGCACGAGCACACATACAAATCGCTTTCAGGATAATGAATGTGTAGCTTGTGAGATGTATCCATTTTTTATTTTTTTTAAGTCGGCCTAATGCAATGTAGAAATATCTTCAGGAAGGTTTTCTAAAACTTGCTGTCAAGTCCACTTTATTTTATTCTATTTTTTCTTTTGTTTTTCTTATCTACCCATCGTGTTTGTGTTCAGAACTCGTCAAGCATCGATTACCACGGAACTGATTGAGATTATATCTGGAGCATCAGCACTGGAGGGCTAATTGAACTATATTCTGCTACCTTGTCTGACCCCTGTCTGACGGTGATGAAAAAAATACTTTGTTGAAGGATTTGGTGATCATACCTTTTGAGAATATTTTGTTGAGCTACTACTACAATAATCTCCATTTAACTTCATCATTGGGAAAACCCACCTTTTAATGTTTCATATGTTCTGGCTTGCAAAACTCTCTTGAATGGTTGAGTATGTCTTGTATTTAATTTTTTTTAATGATATATTATGTTCTTCTCAGAACAATGTCTACAGTAGGCCCTATAAGGTTTTTTTCCGTGTTTATTGAAGTTCTTTTTCTGAAAGTTGATAGCAATTAATGCTGTTGACTCTCTCTTAAGCTCTGATAATTATTTATATATGATTAGCTTCTCAAAATTTTGTACTTGTGGCTGAAATTTTTTGAACTGTTTCAGTTGTAAATGGCATCAACAGGTATGATATTCTATTAATTCTTGTTTCCTGCGCAAACTCATTTCTTAGTCACTGGGCTGATCGCACTTTTGGTACTTCAGTAGGACGAGCTGTTTGAAATTGGACCTTTGGTACTAAAGTAGGGCGAGCTGTTTGAAATTGGACCGGCTGGTTCAATTGGTTGAACTGGGAACAGGACATCTGACTGGTACAGTTCGAAGAAAATGTCATTTATGCAAATAGATCGGGAAAAGCTGCTTAAACAGGAAAATTGGTGAACCGGGTGATTTTTTAGTGAACTGCTTCGGTTATGCATACTTGCACATTCAACTAGAGTTGGTAAAATTTACTCACACCCATTAACCTGTCTGGCAACCCATAAATAAATGGATAAAATTATTCATTTATCTTAATGAGTTTTAAATGGGTTGGGTTAAATAGATAATAATAAATAAATGAGTTAGATGGGTAAATTGGTGGGTCATTAATTGGATAAAGAAAATTCAGCCGATGACTCACTCCTTTGATTCCAATTTTGTTACGCCTGGGCCCTACTGTTTCTCTTTTCTGTTGTACTCTCAGTTTTGTTTTCCTCAACTCGACGCTGACAAAACTTAATTCGTAAAGTACGTACATTCCTCCCTCCATCTATCTATCTGCCTAATACATACAAACATACATACATACATACATACATACATACATACATACATACATACATACATACATACATAGTAATTGGTGACATTTTCATATATAGTAAATTATAAACTAATTCCTTAATCATAAATTGTTAAAGATGATAATAAATAACGGAAATGGCAAGAAGCTATTATTAATTTCACCAAATAAGTTATAGATATAAATATATGATAAAATTAAAATTTATTATGTTTATTTATTAAGGATACAATATCAAAATTAAAATTTTCCAAATATTCTTTTATTCCGTAATAAGTGTTCTTTAGGCTTATTTATTTTATAAACTAAATTTAAGATACATAAAATATATTTTTTAAAATTATTATTATATTATTTTTATATTATATTATAATAAAAAAACGTAATATACTAATATTATTATTTGGATAAGAGAGCCTAAACATATAAATTCAAGAAAAGTGATTTTTAAATAAATTGAAGGACCCCAAAGTTTTTGATTGAATTACGTCAGCTTGCACCCCTACCTCAGACATTACGCATGGTCCTGCTTGTTTTCTATCACACGCGTGCAAGAGATCACAACTCTGCCTAACGTTAAAGGTTTACAAAGTTAACTTTTGGATTATATATGGGTAGATGAATTTTATCTATATTTATTTAAAATGATTCGTTTTTTACTCATTTAAAATTATTCCTATTTTTTTATAGCATCATGCTATAACTTTCCAATCGTTTAACAGATTATCTGTCATTCCATGATTCAATCCAATTACGTTGTGATCTTCTTTTACAATTGTTTTACAATACGATTTTACTTACCCTATGATCGTTTCATCCTACGATCTTCTTATTCTTCTTTAATCATGTTATATTATGATTTTATTCACGCTTTTCATCTTATAGATATTGTCTATTTATCATCACTTTTTATCTTTATTGCTGGCATCAGGTAACTCCTAATCCTCATTTTTTTTATAGCTCTTCGAGATTCTTTTTTGAATCTTTTTGTTTATATGTCAACTCTTCCTTTATGAATTTTCAAAATTCATCTATATTTTAACTTCTTTGTGAAGTTTCTAAATTCATTTCATAATACTTAAACTTTATCTGAGTTTATTTTTTACTATCCTCGCCATCTTCTCTACGATTATAGCCTAAGATACTCTTATCTAAAGTTTATAACCTATTAGCTCAACCTGTAACGCCCCAAAATGCGGGTCCTTTGAACTTCGGGTCTGGTGTGTCACTGTACTACTTTCATCTCAATATTTACAACCTTTATTCATAACATAATGAGTACAACCTCGCTTTGATACTAATTAACACATCAACTCATTCTATTCTAGAATCCGTAACTTTTACAATCTGTTATTGCAATTGTAGATTCTCATCATCTGATATATACATCTCAAATTATAAATAATATTTTTTACTCTGTTACATTGATTGTAAGCATTCATGAACTCACAACCAGATTTAACTATTCTTTCTATACAATGTTCTTTGACTACACAATTTCAATACATCATTTTAACGTTCTAGCATAGTTAGAGACTACGCAAACAGGTTATCTGACATTTAACATTACCGAGTATAACTACTTCGAAGAAATTACACCAGTATGTTAGTTTATTTCTAACGCACAAACATTTTCAATCACTATTTCCTTTTTTATTCCTTGGTCTATCCCGAATCTATCGGTCCGCTTTGATTTACCTGAAAATAATTATTTATAGTAAGGGTGAGCAACTACGTTGCCCAGCAAATTTAACAGTTATCCAAGTAACACATAATTCACATTTTAAACACATTTTACCATCTTCGTACTCTGCATTTCTACATGCCTCATATTTCTCATGTTTAACATATATTCATGTCTCATACTTATCATGCTTTGTATTTTAATAAACTTCATAACATTAGTCCATAAAGTTCACATAGAACATTTTCTTAAACCAACAAATAAATATCAACAACAATTAACACGTAGTTACATGAAGTGCACATTAGAACAAGTTCACATACTGTAACGCCCCCAAATTCGAGTCCCTTGAATCTCGGGTCTGGTGCGTCATGGTACTAAACATCCAATACAATTCTTAATGACATAAATATAATCTCTATTTTATTACAATACATCTCAATCTAATCCCAAGTTTTCTAACCTTTACAAATACATGCATATAAAATCCTTCAAATTCATTACAAATATTTTAAATATTAAATATTAAATTATTGCATAACATGCTTCCTATTCATCCATCTTCTTTTTCCCTTTATCTTTGTCCGATTCTTTGGCTTTCTCAGGTTTAGTTGCAAATATATGTTTTAAGCAAGAATGAGCATTTAATTGCCCAACAAGTGTAAGCAGTTGAATAAATAACGTTCTCAGGAATAAAATAATATTTTTCTGAAATCTTCAACAATTGAATAATGATTGTGAAGCTGCTCGAATAAACAGGAATAAATTGGATTCCTATCATTTGACATCTTTAACATTACGCTGACAATCACAACAATTTGAAAACATTCTTTTAATAGTTAACATAAACATATTTTTCAACATAGATTATGAATAAGCAGAACTTTAAAATCTTAAATAGTTCAATTATAGAATATTTCTTCTTTAGTTTTGCACATAAATGTTGATATCAGTGTAATACGTTATTGCATATAATAATAATGGCCCGCATAACTACATTATTGCACGGAGTGCAACATACACAATTACTTACCCAAAATTATTTGATTTGGCACAACAATTTATCACAAATAAATAATTATCACAAATAATATCTCAACCGTAATCATTCCCACTAGAATAGGTCAATAATCAAGTTAAGCTGAATCAAATGGCAATAACTCCTTTTTAATAAATCATATCACATGGTACAATGAACTTCATATAACAAATGAAATTCAGCAATCTAAATGTACGTTGTTGCACGAAATGCACATAAGAATAGAAAACTTGCATATAATAATAAACTTGCACAAGTTAGGAAATTTGCTCAAAATGAGGAAATTTGCACATTATACAAAATTTGTGTAAGTTAGGAAACTTGCCTCGATTTGTAGCTCAATATTGTCCACGCCGGAGTACTGTTCGCGCCTGAGTACTATTCACGTCGGAGCACTATTCACACAAAACACTATTCATGCCGGAGTACTATTCACGTCGGAGCACTATTCACGTCGGTGATTTCTTCCTTCTTACTTCTCTTGTCCGAGCTCTCCCTCAATCTCTCTCAAATTCTCAAGAGTTTCTCCTTTTAGTTTTTTTTTAGAAATTGGTGAGGAATGAAGAAATGAGCTTGCTATTTATAGGATTTCCTCCCTAGCATATTCTTGGAATATTCCCTAGCATATTCTTCGAATATTCCCTCCCTAGCATATTCTGGGAATATTCCCTAGCATATTCTTGAAATATTCTCACCCTAGCATATTCTTCTTCTTTGTTTCTTCTTCTCTCTCTTCTCTTCCAACTTCAGCAACCCTTTGGCCCACCTCTCCTTAATTTACTTTTCTCCTCTTTTATTTACTCATATATCTATTTAATGAAATAAATTTATTATATTAAAATAATTTATTTTCATACATTATTACAGTATGCTTTATTTATCCCATACAAAATTTTGTATACTTTAAATCCATTCTTTCCATTAATAAATTGATTTTAGCAATTTATTTACACGTAGTAAATATATTCTAAAATATTCACCACATCACATACATACGCACATATCACACCGCACTCAATAATATATGCAGTATAATATAAGAAATAAATAAATAAAAAATTTATTATACTTAAACTCTTATTTTAATACTTTCCGAAAATTCAGATTGTCACACATACCGCATAAAATTTGCACATAACATATAAACACAAGTTCTGAAAAACTTGCATCGGTCCATAGTTCATCATTGATATCATTTACATCCATAATTTTTTCCTTCAATTAGTAACCTACATCATCCATAAGGATTTATAGAATTAACTTATCAGTTAATCGTCACCTCGTAACTTAATCTGATAATTGTTCTTTCGAATTATACCAACGTAAACGTTCCCTCACATCATTTTTATAATATTATCATAAAAATATATGATTAACCTTTATTTAGACTCATACGTCACATATGAACATATTCCAGTAGGTAGGAATCATTTCGGTAATTCCCGACTTTACGGTAATTTATTGTTTTTATTCCATTGAAAGCCTAATTCCCCCATTAAGCCTTCTTATCCACTTTATTATTTTTTTCTTTTCTGGCCACACATCAAAATAATTTTATTGAAAATTTTCAGCTTTCTTTAGTATTTTTCAAAGAGTTATTTTTAGTTCGTAACTTAGCAAAACTAGCTATATCGTGCTTAATTTCGAAAATCACCAAATTTGGACAGAATCTTAAACACATTAACATGAACTTCCAGTTTAAATTTCGTGGCCATCGGAGTTATAGAACTCAAATTATAGTAGTTTTCGTGTTTAAAATCTAAAAATTTGATTGACCATAACTCACTCGGTCGAAGTCAGAATACATTCAATTTCGGACAAGAGCTATGTTATATCATATAGTTTAATGTCCCCAAAAGGCCTTAATTTATTTCAATCATTAAGTAGGCAAAACAGGCCACGAAAAGTTTAGGGCAACCTACTTTTTGGTTTTTCCAGATTTTGCCTACTTTGGTAAAATCGTCACTACGCACAATCTACAAGGAATTTTTTGGAGGTCTAATTGGAGTTGTTAGGGCACTCATATATCTATCTCTAGGATTTGACCATACTAAAAAATTCGAAATAGACAAAAAGTCATGCTAGTTTAAATCTCAGGCTCTGTTTTTTCGAAAAACAATTTTTTAAACTTTTGTTCTTACTTCGTGATCTTTCATCATCCCTTGGTTTATTAAGCATTAGCCAACATAAACCATCATCATACATCATAAACCTTCTTATACTTTGGGATCCACCATGATCCACCATAAATTTCATCAAACTCCCACAACAAACATGCTCAAACATAAATTAAACATAGTTTTATGGTTTTTGAGTTTATACCTTGTTTAATTCTATAGCTTTGCTACCTCTTTTATGCTTTTATGGTTACATACCATATAAGACATATATAACACCCTCACATAGTAAGGATTTCAGATTCTCAAAAGAAAATTTATCTAAAGATTTCTATGTTAATTAAGTTTTTCTTCATTTTCTTTCTTCTTCTTCATCTTCTTCTCCCTCTCTCTCCCTTTCCCCCTTTCTTGCATATTATCTGAGTTTTGGGGTGAGAAAATGAAGAGAATGGCTGATAGAATGGTTTTAGTTTGAGTATAAACAACCCAAAATGTGTAAAATAAGTAATCATGATTGCAAAAATATTTTTTCTCAAGTGAGCCCCACTCTTTACCACAATTTCTCCCCATGTGGGCTGATGCGTGAATTTTATACCTATAAATTGAGTACTTTTAGCTTGAGAAAATTGTGAGTTCTTGGGTATTTTTTGTTACTTTTTATGTGTTTTTATGCTTTTGTGTAGGAAAAAGAAGGGAGTAAAATGGTTGCATTATAGTCAATTTGGAGTTACAAAGGTGTCGTGGTGTTAGGATATTCGTTGGTTCAACGTCCGTTGGTAACATGGCCATAACTTTTTATCCGGGAAGAGTTACAGGACGAGCCACCTGTCAAATCGAAGCTAAAGAAATTTTCTACAGGCATGGATAGAAGGGAGAGCGCCAAGATACTGATATAGGTGAGCCGCGGCGTTGGGGAGAAAGCCACAACGCTAAAAAGGTGAGTCGCGACTCTAGTCGCGTACTGGAGCGGATTTTAATGAGTTTTTCACTTCTAATTGATTTGGGACTTGCCATATTAATTCATAATTGGATTATATATTTACCAAGCTACATAGAGGCTATAAATACACATCAAAAGGCTGATGAGAGGGGGGGCTAACTCTAGATACATAGAGCCTTAGAGTTACATCAGATAGAGAGGGAGGGGAGAGCATTATTCAGCATATCTTTCTGGAAAAGAGGAAAAAGACGAAAGATCAAGATCTGAAGTATTTTAGCGGAAATCGTGCTACAGATTCTTTCTCTTACCCTTCTTTTAGACTCTTGTACTTTAAAATGATGATGAATAATGTGATGTTTGTCTTTTTCTTATTCATGAACTAAATTCTATTTCGGGATTACATTGAAACCCAATGATTAGTTTTTGATTGAATTACTCTTTATCTCTTGTGATTGATTATTTATGAATTATTTATCATATTTGCTCGTAATTATAATTGTCTGGCCAACAATTATTTGATAACTCAGATCATATTGGAAGATATAATCTAAGGTTAGATCTAAAATATGGTAGCATGTGTTATGAAGAATCTCTTAGGAGTGGAATTCGTGTTTACATATAGAATATAAATATATCTATATGTCGCATGTAACTCGTATGAGAATTTGTTCTTAGTAAATGTATCTATTATTGTTTGCATAGGAACATAGTGAATAATTTTAGATGGATTTCAATATAAAATGTTCTTGAAAGAGGATAGTTAATTACTTGTGATTTTCAGTTAATAATTCGTTATAATTCATTATTTGAGGGAGAGAGTAAAAAGATTGGAATGATTTATTGGGGGAAATTGTAATCCTATATTTCATTTTCTGGTATTTGTTAAGTTATAAAGTATTTCTTTTAATTTTATAATTTATTTAACTCAATTTCATTGTTTAGACAAAATCGAATTGATACAAAATTAGTAATTGGAGATAGTTATTGATTTGTTCCTTGTGGGATCGACACTCCTTATCACTTTATTACTTGATAGATTGTGTATACTTGCACGTAAATTGTTAATATAGATTTAGCTGAACAAGTTTTTGGTGCCGTTGCCGGGGAACAATTTTAGTAATTTTTCTTCCAATATTAGTTATAATCGATTTGATTTTAGTTTAAACACAATTTATTGTTACTTTTTTGTAGGTACAATTGCGAAGAATTTAAGAATACAAGACTTAGAAAATATGGTTGAGAAAGAGCAGAAGATATTACGAGATTATGCGATGCCGTCAGTATCAGATATTCAATCAAGTATTCGACGTCCAGCTATTTAAGTAAAGAGTTTTGAGATACAACCAGGAATGATTCGGATGATCCAAGGCTCGGTACAATTTGGGGGTGCAAATAGTGATGATCTAAACGAACATCTAATAAACTTCATAGAGATATGTGATACATTCAAGTATGATGGAGTTATTGAGGATGCTATCAGACTCATACTTTTCTTTTTTCACTTTGTGATAAGGCGAAAAGCTAGTTACACTCATTACCGGTAGGATCGATAACTACATGGGAGGAGTTAGCACAAAAATTTCTGGCTAAATATTTTCCTCCAGCTAAGATCGCGAAATTGAGGAACGAGATCACATCATTTGATCAGTTTGAGTTCGAATCTCTCTAGGAAGCATGGGAAATATTTAAGGAATTGTTGCGGAAGTGTCCACATCACGGGATTCCAAAGTGGCTTCAAATTCAAACATTCTATAACGGATTGTACAATGCATTTGCGAAACAATATTGATGCAGCTGCGGGTAGAGCTATTATGGAGAAAAGTTGTGATGAAGCAAATGAGCTAGTGGAAACTATGACAGCAAATAGTTACCAGTGGTCTTTAACAAGAATGAATCAGTCTAGGACAAATTGAATATGTTCAATGGATGTAATTTCTACGTTAATGGAAAAATTGGAAGCAATAGCAAAGAAGATAGATTTGTTCGGTACACCAACTCTATAGACTGTAGCAGAAGTATGCGATATTTGTGCAAGAAATCATTCAAGTGAACAATGCACTATCAATGCGGAGTCAACACAATATGTAGGAGGTTAGAATAGGAAAAGCAAGCACAATTTCAGTAATATGAATAAAGGAAAACAGATGTTTCAACAAGTTCAAAAGCCAACAATGGATGATATATTACCCAAGTATATGGAACAAAAAGACGAATGAATGACTAGGCTAGAATTACAGATGGAGAAATTGGTAAGCATTATCAACAATCGCTTTGTAGATTCTTCGTCCATTAGGAAAGTAAGTAAGTGTTTGTTCGACGAAAAAGAACAATGCCAAGCTGTTGTCCTACGAAGTGGCAAAGAATTACTTAAGGTAGATAACAATAATATAATTGATGATTCACGCACCGATGAAGAGTTGGTTGTAGAAGAAGTCAACGAGGAAAAGAAACAAGAAAAGAAGGAAGATAATCCAGTTGAAAAATTAAATGAAAGTAAAAAGAAGCAAATGCCTCATGCGCCATTTCCATAGAGATTGCAGAAACAAAAAGTGGATAAACGGTTTCTAAAATTTTTGGAGGTATTTAAGAAGCTTCAAATCAATATCCCATTTGCTGAAGCACTTGAACAAATGCCTAACTATGTTAAGTTCATGAAGAAAATTTTATCAAAGAAGAAAAAGCTAGGTGATTACGAGACTGTTAAAAATAGTATGCACGCAAGCTAATCATATTTGATATGATGTAGCATATACTTTGTAATCTTATTCGGTTATTAAAGGCATTTTACTTTATCTACATTGTGCTGTTATATTAAATGTGATAAACCCATAGTTTTGAGCAATGCTTTTAGAATCATGATTGTGATCATGCTAATGAGATCTAAATTGTAGATAGCTCACAAACTAAAATCGTTCCTAATCGTTGGATTACTAAAAAGGGGATTAGTGAATTCGGATAGATTAGTATATACATTACTTGCTCTTAGGAAGATGATGATTGATCTTATAATCATTTGTGTGGAGACACTAAAGCAAGTATGTAGGTGCTTATTGGAGAATAAGTTCACTGAACGTGGCTCGCTAAGGAATACCTAATGGAGTTTTACTCGCCTGTCAATAGGAATTCCTCTAGTGATAGTAGTACACGTGATCCTTGGACTTGAGATCATCATAGTATCTTGTGTATGATGAGGTATACTTTGACATATCCCTTAAGACCTTTAAGATATATCAAAGGGTATGATTGGGTATAATGAGTTGTACATGGAGATAGGTGAATGATCAATAAAGAATTTACCACGTCTAGTAAAAGATGTGAATGTCCTGTGTGATTTGATAAATGATAACTCAGTAGTCCTTGGCCAAGACAGAATGAACTTAAAAAGGAGTTTCTAATTTGCATTAATTAGAGTTGTGCATTTGAGAATCAAAATGCATATAATTAAATAAAATAAGACTTGACAGTAAATCCATGTCTTATATTTAATTGGGACATTGTATGGAAGAAGGATTGAATTGTACGGTAACTATTCACTGAAAGGTTCTTTTGTGATTAATGTTGAAATCTATATTATCTGGAAAGTCGTTGATCGCTAATGGAGCTTACCCTTATTGTAGAATAAATGTTATTTATTTAAATGAATTAAATAGTTTAATTTATTTATTTAAATAAGATTAGAATTGTTCTAATTGATTTATTCACAACCGGTTTAATATGGAGAACCTAAAGGGTCACACCGCAAAAGGAAAATATTATTTAAGAAGTAAATATCATAATTATAATAATGAGTTAAGTGTATTTAATTTAATCTATGGATATAGAATAAATTAAATAGCTTAATATTTATTATTTAATATTTTAGAAATATTAAATATAAATTAATAAGAGGAGTCTTATTATTATTATTACTATTACTATTATTTTATTCCTAATAGGAATTGAGAATTAATTAATAGAAGTACTCTCTCATGAATTCCTAATTGGATTAAGAGCATAATTAATTAAAGGAGTTTAATTAGAATAGAAACCCTAATCCTAAATAGTTTAGGGAAGGGTTTTTCTACATCTATAAATAAGAGAAGTCTTATCATAGATTAGGGTTACACACTCTTGCATAAGAATTGTGGAGAGTACTTACAATTTCTATAGAGATAGAAACTAGGGTTTTGCCAACACCCATCTTCTTGAACAAGTGTTATTCCTTGGTGGATCACCTCTAGAGGCCAAACACTTGGGTGGCTAACGTTGATCAAATGAAAGAATTTAATCGATGGAATTCAAGGACAACGCGAAGGAATTGGAGTTGAACTTGTACCTGTGGAAGCTACAATTCTACAAGGGTATAATTCTTATTCTCCATCTCTTTCGTTTAATTAATAATTGTGCATAAAGAAAGATCATGGTGATGGTTTGTATAAAAAATTTTAAAATATGATTTTATCGCGCTTCCGCTTTATTTATGTAATTTGATTGCATGTTCGCGTTATACAAACCTAACAGTGGTATCAAGAGCCAAACTTTATGCGAATTATTAATTATTTTGATTATGTATATACATTGATATGTGTTTAGAACAATTTAATTGGGCATAACTGTTTGTGTAAAATTATTTTATTTTATTTTTTTATTAAAAAAAATATTTTAAAAAAAACGTTGGTCAAAGTTAACGGTCAAATGTTGGTCGTTGACTGGTCAACTGATGACGTGGCACAGGCCGCTGATGTGGCGCTGACTGGTCAACTGTTGACTGCTGACGTGACATTGACTGGTCAACCTTTAAAAATGAAATAATTAATTTGGGGCTAGAAGGTTTTGAATCCTTGACCTATTGGTTATATGTTGGAAGCCTTAACACTACACCAGAATCACTTTTGATTATGAATCAGAATGTTTAATATTTAAACTATATAATTCTGGGTTTGAAGTTTGACTTAAAGGCTTGTTTGATTATTTCTTTTAAAGGTTTATGATCAAGGGTTTACCTCATTTTTTTTATTTTTTTTATTTTTGAAAGTTAAAATAAAGAAGTTTATTTTGATTTGGAATTTGATTAAAAAATAAAGGAGTTTATTTTTATTCAAAATTGGATAAATTAAAATAAAAGAGTTTATTTTGATTTGGAATATGATTAAAATAAATAAGTTTATTTTAATTGGAATTAGATTTCATGATAACTAATTAGAGTTGGAATTGGATTCCATGATAACTAATTGGAGTTAAAATTAGATTTTATACTAACTAATATTGCCCATTAAATGATATCAATGCATATATGGAATGATTTTATTATTCATGAGATGAATGTTATTTATTGATGCATATGGAGATATGTATGATAAAAAATAGGGAATGATTATGGATTATTGACCAATGTGTGATTGGAATTATTTTAGAGGATGCTTGAATAAATGAGTTTTATAAATGGGGTCTGCGTACCTCGTCTTCTCTAGTTTTTCTTGATGTAAATTCTATCTTCCTCCTATGTACTTCCCCTTGATTGCTGATCAAGGTTTCTATTTATTTTAAATAGTTTATGTAATAGGATTAGTTAGAATTATTTTGAAGAATTGGAGACAAAGGAACAAGGAGCGCTTGAAGACCCGTTTGTAATGGAGCCCGGGTTTAAATGTAATATGTATATTTAACTTTAATTCTTGCACCCTAGGTTTGACCTTTTGGTTCACTTAGTGGTTCTAGTGAACCAAACTAGAATAAAAGTCCATAATCAATCCGGGTAGAATATAGTATTCTATATGTGTATGCTTACTATATATATATATTATATATTATCCAACATGCTTCGCATGTTAAATAATATGACGCGTATTTTATATATATATGTGCATGCACGCTAAACAAGATGAGACTAATAAATACAAACCCCTCAAAGAAATCATATTAAGTCCTAAACGTTCAAAGATATTTGGAATATCGAACGTCGCCTTCTAGTATAGTAAAGCGATAGAGTATTAAATATTTAATATGAGTTTGTTGTGTCACACAAGGCAAGTATTAAATATTTAAGATGTTACTTTATCAGATTTAATGCTTATAAATAGACTGAACGATGCTGTTTTGTTGTGTCACACACGAACAGTGTTTTTCTTTTGAATATATGGAAGTGCTAGGTTGGACTTAACTTGGATAATTTTGATTCGGATGTGTCACACTTGATCAAAATAATCTAAGAGGCAAAAATACAAGGAGTTACATAGTGATGTAATTGACAATAGTTGTCTACCTATTTATTTATATATCGTTTGTTGTGTCACACAAGGCTATATACATTTGAAATGAGATCCTTATTCTCACTAGTAAATTTTTAATTAGAATTGCCGAACTATATGTTGAGGGTAATATAGTTTGATGAAAAAAGTGGGAGATACCAATTTAAATAAAGACCTAATTTATTTTGGTAATTAATAAAATGAATGTATGTTAATGTGTTGTTAAATTATAATTTAATTTATAAAATTTTATAATGTCTAAATTACTATCACTGCGGAACATATTAGATGCTAATTAACTGGACCAAATAACACAGACCAGTTAAGGAATTTGAGAATAGTTCTCAAGGCTGAAAAACTATCTTATGTCCTTAATATGCCTATCCCTGCAATGGTTGCAAACCATTGCCTTTGAGGAAGAGATTGCTACTTTTAAAAAATAGCAAGATGATGCAATCGTGGCTCAATGTATCATGCTCGCATCCATGAGTAATGAGCTTCAGCGTCAGCATGAAACTATGGATGCTCCTACTATATTCCTGCACCTCAGACAGTTGAATGGTGAGGAAAGTAGGACTATTAGATATCAGATATCTAAGGAGCTATTTCAATCTAGAATGACCGATGACACTACAATACAGACAAATGTCCTAAAAATGATCAATCTGATTGAACAATTGGGACAACTGGGTTTTGTAATGGATGGAAAGTTGATCCAAGATTTGATCTTGCAATCACTTTCAGACTCTTTCTCACAATATGTTGTGAATTTCCACATGAATAAGCTATATATTAGCCTGCCTGAGTTGCTTAAACATGTTAAAAATTGTAAAGAGTCACTTTTCAACCAAGAAAGACCAAGTCTTATGGAAGAGGGCCAAATGATCTTCTTAAAAGAAGAACAATTCAAAGAAGGTATAAGGAAAGACAATAACTAAGGACACTAAGAACAAAATTGATGCAGATAGCAAAGGAGTTTGCTTCTACTGCAATAAGCCTGGACACTGGAAATGAAACTATAAGGATTATCTTGCAGAGGCTAACCAGAACAAGCTTAGTGAAGCTTCGGTTACAGATATAAGTTTGTTCATGATTAAAATAAATCTTTCTGTAAGTCAAGGTTCTACTTGGGTATTGGATACCGGCTATAGTTCTCACGTATGCAATCCAATACAGAGACTAAGTAGAAGTAGAAAGCTAAACAAAGAGTAAGTAATCTTACGTGTGGAGAATGGAGCAATGGTTGCTACATTATCCGTAGGAACTTATAGTTTAACGTTGCCTACGAGAAAGTCTATTAAGTTAATAAGTTGTTATTATGTTCTAGTTGTCTTTAGAAACATTATTACTTTCGTTGTTAGACAAGGAAAGTTCTGGTATTATATTTAAGAACAATTGTTGTCCTATTCATAATGATAATATTTTGCTTGAAACTGGAAGATTACTTGATGGACTTTGTAAACTTGACTTACATGAAAAATAATTTTGCAAATTGAACAAACTAGTAAAAGAAAAGGAGATGATCATTCAAATAGTTGAATATGTGTATTTAATGAAATACAAGTCTGGATCATTTGAAAGGTTCAAAGAATTCAGATGTGAAACAAATTGACGAAGTATTAAGATTCTTTGATCAGATCGAGGAAGGAATACTTGTACAATGAGTTTCTAGATCATCTCAAAATGGTATTTTCTCACAATGGACGCTTCTTGATATATAATAATTGATTGGTGTATCTAAAAGGAAAATCGTACCATGTCGGACCTGGTGCAGTCCATAATAATTTTACTGACATTCCAGTATCCATCTGGGGTTATGCCTTAGAAACGGCTGCATATCTACAAAATAAGGTAACCTCAAAATCTGGCCCCAAGACTCTATAAAAGTTATGGATAGGGAGGATTCCTAATCTTAAATATTTAAGATAAGGGGTTGTCCAACTTATGTGAAAAGGTTTCAAAAGATAAGTTTGGGACAAAATCTGACAAGTGCAAATTTGTGGATATCCTAAAACAAGTTTAGGGTATTATTACTAATAATCCTACATGATGCCTTCTTGGATAAAGGTGTTTATCATTGAAGGAGCTAGTGGGGGTAATAGATCTTGAAGGAGTTCAAGAACCACAAAGCACTTTAAGTCAAACTGAGGAACCTGTAGATAGACCTATTGTACCACAACCGAATCATAAATCTGGAAGAGTACCGAAGATACCTAGGAGGTATGGATTCATCATAGAGGATGATGATGAGGTATACATCATAGATGATGATGATGATCCAGTTATATACGATGAGGCTATGAGTAGTTGATACTCAGAGAAATAACAAATGGCCATAAAATCCAAAATGGACTCCATGTATAAGAATCAAGTATGGACTCTGGTTACTCCACTGAAAGGCATAGTGCCTAAAGGGTGTATATGGGTCTTTAAGAGAAAGACTAGGGCAAATGACAAGGTAGAGACCTATAAGACCAGACCTGTATAAAAGGTTTCAAATAAAGTCAAGGAGTTGACTGTGATAAACCTTATTACCGGGTAATGCTCAAGTCCATTTGGATTTTACTTACGATTGCAGCTTATTATTACGAAATCTGGCAAATGGATGTAGAGACGTCCTTCCTCAATGAAAACTTGAGGAGAATGTATGCATGATACAGCCAGAGGAATTTGTTTCAAAGGTTGAAGCAAATCGTGTATGTAAGCTACAATGATCCATTTATGGATTGAAGCAAGCTTCTCAAAGATGGAACATTCATTTTGATGAGACAATCAAAAGAGTTTGATTTTATCAAAAATGAGAATGAACCTAGTGTGGATAAAAGGGTCAGTGGGAGCACTGTGACATTCCTAGTATTATATGTTGATATACTACTGATAAGGAATGACACACCAATGCTACAATCAGTAAAGATAAAATTGTCTAAACATTCCTCCATGAATAACTTGGGAGGAGCATCCTATAAATTGGGGATATAAATCTATATAGATAGATTTAAAAGGATGCTCGACTTAACCCAAGGAATGTATATTCATTCGATGCTAAAGGCGTTTAGCATGGCAAACTCCAAGAGAGGTCTCATGATGATGAGCCATGAAGTGTATCTCTCTAAAATTGTCTCCAATTTAAAGAGAGATCGCATGAGTTACTATCATGTATGCAATGAATATACAAGGCCTGATGTTGATCAGTCATGTTCTGGAGAAGATCTCTGTAAGACAATGATAAATATTTTTAAGTACTTAACCAGTATCGAAGATGTGATCATGATTCATGGTAGGTCTGAATTAAAACTAGAGGGGTAAACAAACTCAAGTTTTTTAGACTGACCAAGACGATAACAAATCCACTTTAGGGTAAATCGTTACCTTAAATGGTAGTACAGTGAAATTAGAAAAGTTTCAAACAGCAAGGAGTTACTGGTTTAGTGACAAAGACAAAGTATATAGCTGTAAGTGAAGCTGCAAGTGGATTGTTTGAATGAAAAGTTTGTCACAGAACTAGGAATAGTTCTTAAGTCTCATCTCGGATTCAAACATGTGTTGCGACACTTTCATTTGATTAGTAGAATCATTGAAAGAGGAGAAGTCACTATAGAGATAGTGGACTCTCAAGAACAACATTGCATATCCATTTACTGAAGCTTTATCCAAACAGCAGGATGATCGTCACTAAGAGAAGAAGGGTATTAGATACCATGGCGATTGGCTTTAGTACAAGTAGGAGATTGAAAGTAGTATGCACGCAAGCCAATCATATTTGATATGATGTAGCATATACTTTGTAATCTTATTCGGTTTATAAAGGCATTTTACTTTATTTACATTGTGCTGTTATATTAAATGTGATAAACCCATAGTTTTGAGCAATGCTTTTAGAATCATGATGCTGATCATGCTAATGAGATCTAAATTCTAGATAGCTCACAAACTAAAATCGTTCCTAATCGTTGGATTACTAAAAAGGGGATTAATGAATCCGGATAGATTAGTATATACGTTGCTTGCTCTTAGGAAGAGGATGATTGATCTTATAATCATTTGTGTGGAGACACTAAAGCAAGTATGTAGGTGCTTATTGGAGAATAAATTCACTGAATGTGGCTCGCTAAGGAATACCTAATGGAGTTTTACTCGCCTGTCAATAGGAATTCCTCTAGTGATAGTAGTACAAGTGATCCTTGGACTTGAGATCATCATAGTATCTTGTGTATGATGAGGTATACTTTGACATATCCCTTAAGACCTTTAGGGTATATCAAAGGGTATGATTGAGTATAAAGAGTTGTACATGGAGATAGGTGAATGATCAATAAAGAATTTATCACGTCTAGTAAAAGATGTGAATGTCCTGTGTGATTTGATAAATGATAACTCAGTAGTCCTTGGCCAAGACAGAATGGATTTAGAAAGGAGTTTCTAATTTACATTAATTAGAGTTGTACATTTGAGAATCGAAATGCATATAATTAAATAAAATAAGACTTGACAGTAAATCCATGTCTTATATTTAATTGGGACATTGTATGGAAGAAGGATTGAATTGTACGGTAACTATTCACTGAAAGGTTCTTTTGTGATTAATGTTGAAATCTATATTATCTGAAAAGTCGTTGATCGCTAAAGGGGCTTACCCTTATTGTAGAATAAATGTTATTTATTTAAATGAATTAAATAGTTTAATTTATTTATTTAAATAAGATTAGAATTGTTCTAATTAATTTATTCACAACCGGTTTAATATGGAGAACCTAAAGGGTCACACCACAAAAGAAAAATATTTATTTAAGAAGTAAATGACATAATTGTAATAATGAGTTAAGTGTATTTAATTTAGTCTATGGAGATAGAATAAATTAAATAGCTTAATATTTATTATTTAATATTTTGGAAATATTAAATATAAATTAATAAGAGGAGTCTTATTATTATTATTATTATTACTATTACTATTATTTAATTCCCAATAGGGATTGAGAATTAATTAATAGAAGTACTCTCTCATGAATTTCTAATTGGATTAGGAGCATAATTAATTAAAGGAGTTTAATTAGAATAGAAACCCTAGTCCTAAATAGTTTAGGAAAGGGTTTTCCTACATCTATAAATAAGAGAAGTCTTATCATAGATTAGGGTTACACACTCTTGCATAAGAATTGTGGAGAGTACTTACAATTTCTATAGAGATAGAAACTAGGGTTTTGCCAATACCTATCTTCTTGAACAAGTATTATTCCTTGGTGGATTACCTCTAGAGGCCAAACACTTGGGTGGCTAACGTTAATCAAAGGAAAGAATTTAATCGATGGAATTTAAGGAGAACGCGAAGGAATTGGAGTTGAACTTGTACCTGTGGAAGCTAGAATTCTACAAGGGTATAATTCTTATTCTCCATCCTTTCGTTTAATTAATACATGAATTCTTCCGCTTTATTTATGTAATTTGATTGGATGTTCGCGTTATACAAACCGAACAACTGTTGCGCTTACGGAGGAATGCGGTGCAATATTGCAAAAGAAGCTGCCACCCAAACTTAAAGATCCGGGTAGCTTCACTATTCCGTGCACCATTGGGAGCTAATTTGTCGAAAAAGCGTTGTGTGATTTGGGAGCAAGTATTAATTTGATGCCTCTATCTGTTTATCGGCAACTTGGATTAAAAGAAGTAAAACCTACAGATGTGTGATGAGTGGGTTTTACATCTACGAATTGAGTACGTTTGGCTTGATAATTTGTGAGTTCTTAAGTATTTTAAGTTAGTAGTAGATATTTATAGTGTTTTATGTTATTTTGTAGTAATGAGCAAGGAAACGCAATTCGAACATCTTTTGGAGTACAATAAGCAAGCAAACGTGAAAAGGGAAGATTGCAGGGCTTTTAACATTAAAATGGATGCATGTTCTTGGATTGAAACTTATATTTTATTGTAGATTTACTTCTTAGCTTTCCGGAACATCTTGAATCACCCCAATTGGAGTTCGGATGCGAGAGTTATGACATTTTTATCAACAAAGATCAAGGTTTGGAGTTGTCATTTAACAGTCATTTGAAGCTCCATTTCAGCCATTCTCCAGCCCGAATCTGTGACACCCCCAAATCCAGGTACTTAATTCCCACAGATTTGGTGTTCACTATCTCATTCATTCACATCTATCTACCCATAATTAAGAACAATTAAATAAACTTAAAGAAACATCTTCCCAAAATGGGTTACATCACCAATCTCTTAAACAATCAAATCCCAGGTTATTTTAACCTTAATACATCAATGCGGAATAAAACATAATTTTAAACAAGTCTTCGATACAAGTAAACATCAAGTGGATAATAAATCTCTTGCTACTTTGGCATCTTGCCCTTGCCTTTACTCGTGGGCGGCTCGTCCTGCTTTTCTGGCTTAGCTGCAATGATTAGTGCAAGAGTGAGCAAACAATTGCTCACAAGTACAATAACAATAATATTTAAATGAAATGGATTTCAACTGAGGAATAATAGTTTTCTGAATCTCAGTCAATAAATGATCAAAGTTTAAAAGCTCGTCTGAATGCTTGATTCAAGGAAAAAATAGATTTCAATATTTAGAAATTATATCTGAGGGTCACAAGACCTCGAACTATGTCCTAGGTTAACAAGTATTTCTAGTGTAACCTTTAACAGTCATATAGACTATGGACCAACATCTCGTACTCAGGGGTATTAGCCCTTTGTACAATGTATTGTGCACAAACATTTTAACGCTGTCGCGTAAGTAATCCCCTATATTAGGGTTGTTCATCTCAGTTTATCGTCTGAATCCGTACCAAAAGGAACTTGGCTTGGAACAAGTATAGAAAATATTCTAAGTCTTTGAAATCGCTTATCAACTAAGGACTAGCTGAATCAATAAGGGTTTGCTAGTCTAGTTCATCAATAGAGTTTGTTCAATAGAAACTATACTCGAAATTTGGATAACAAACAATGATTGGAATAAAGCTTAAGTACGTAACATGATAGTAACCTTGCTTGAATATCAATAAGCTAAGGTCATAAGCTTGCTCAATATAAATAAACTTGCATTGAATAAATTAACAAGTTAAAAGGAAATAATAACTTGCTATAAATAATTTTCAAGTTTAAGGGAAGAAAACTTGCTCAACGTAAAAGTAATAAATTGAGATAAGGAACTTGCCTCAAGCGTAGATTACAAATTTAAGTAATTCACGATCCTTAAACAACCTATACATTAATTATAAAATGGTAACATAATTAGTTACAGAATAATATACACTTTAGGCTTGCTTTTATCTTATTTTATTATAACACTTCGGTTATCATTCAATAATGCTAGTTTAATAACTATCATGACCACTCATTGGTCATTTATAAATTTTAAAACTTGTTTATAACATCATAGAAGAATTATAAAAATTAAAATAAAAATAAAAATTTTAGTTACTGTTTCCCTCGCCGGGGCGGCAAAATCCTTAACAAAAATCTCGCCGGGGCGAAGATAATCAGTTTATTTCTCTCGCCGGGGCGAGAGACTCGACTGTCGTCTCCTACAGTCGCGAACCAGTGAAAACTTAGGCCAAATTTGGCCAAAATTTTCCGAATTCTACCATCTAGTACACAATTTAAACTTACCAAGACATCATATATGATACAAAACATTTACCCAACATGTTTTCTAAACATTTAAATCATTCTAACACATAAACAACCAATTTAAACCCAAGAATTTCACTGTTAAACAGTTTATTCAAGTTTTGGCCATTTTCATGAAATTAAGCTCTGTAAATTCATTTTTCAACCAATTAACACCATTCTTCTTGCATTATTCTTGTTTTTCATCATATAATCATAAACAATTATTAATTAACCAATTAATAATCAAATAAAGCATCAATTTTGATACATATATACAATTCATGAAACAAACTCTGTAAAATTACAAACTCTATTCCAAAGCATATTTTAATGGATTAACACCTCTAAATTGATTATTAATCATCATACAATCATCTAACACATGATTACTACCAATTACACCAAGTAATTCATGTATTTAGCATAGAATTTATATACAGGAAAAATAAAATCATATACAGAGAAGTATAGTGAAGAACTTTTTAGAAAAGGATTATACCTCTTATTGCTTTGACTAATCTCCTTGGGTTTTAGAATTTCTACCTTCAATTCCCAAACTCTTCTTCTCAATTCTCTCTTTTCTCTCAACTCTCAAATTCTCAGAGTTCTCTCTCAACTCTGTTCTTTTCTTTCTCTTCTGTCTTTTCTTTTCTTTTTACAACTGACGTAGTTTAAAAAAAAATAAAACTGATGAAAATAAAAACTGATACTTAATATAATAACGTATATTCTTTAAATTGAATCGTCAGTTATAAAATTTCAAAAGCCATAAGGCTTGTTTGACAAATACTAATTAAAATAACCCATTATTCTAACTAAAGGTCTTAAGGCCTTATTTGGTAAAACAAAATTAAAATAACCCATTATTTCCAAACAAAGGTTATAGGGCCTTGTTTGGTAAAACTGAATTAAACACTTTCTCATTTATTTTAATAGACTATTATAACATATAATTTAAAATGTCACACTTCTAATTTAATTGAACTTATTATTAAATAAATTCAATTAAACCTTACTAACTAAATTAATAATTTCATTTAACAAATAACAATAATACCAAATAAATTCTCTTATTCAAATAAATCATTTATTCAAATAAACCTTTTCATCATCTAATTTAATCATTAAATTAAATTAGAATAAACATAACAAATCACATTCAAATAACATTTAACATTATTAAACTTAACATATACCCATTCCATAAAAACTTAATAAATTATTTATTTAGCTCAATAAATTAATAAAAATATTTATATAATTCAATAAATATTTTTATTCAATCACAAAAATTGCATTCGTTACATCTTTCCCTCCTTAAAAGGATTCTGTCCCTAGAATCACAACGCAATTAAATCGTCCGTTACATTCTCCCCTCCTTACAAAGATTCTGTCCCCAGAATCGCAATATAAAGACTAAACAAATAATTGGGGATAATTCTGCATCATTTTCTCTTCGAGTTCCCACGTTGCTTCTTCAGCACTGTGGTTCCTCCATATTACCTTAACAGAAGGTATCACTTTATTTCGGAGAACCTGCTCTTTCCTGTCGACTATCTGTACAGGTATCTCTTCATAGGATAAATCTTTTTCAAATTATATTGGTTCATACTCTATTACATGTTTATAATCTGACTTGTACGGTCGTAGCACCGATATATGGAAAACGTTGTGAATGTGGCCAAACTCAGGAGGTAAAGCTACCTCATAAGCTACCTCACCCACCCGTTTCAACACTTCAAAGGGCCCAATGAATCGCGGACTTAGCTTACCCTTTTTACCAAATCTGATTTTTTCCTTCCAGGGAGATACTTTGAGGAACACAAAGCTCCCGACTTCAAATTCGCGATTTTGTCTGTGTTGATCAACATACTTCTTCTGTCTGTCTTGAGCGGCTATTAGTCTGGCTCTTATAACCTTGACAATTTCAGCAGTTTGTTGTACCAGCTCGGGTCCCAATAGTCGTCGTTCACCAACCTCATCCCAGCATAACGGAGTTCTGCATTTTCTTCCATACAATGCTTCATAAGGCGGCATGCCGATACTAGCGTGATGACTATTGTTGTAAGCAAACTCGACCAGGGGTAGATGATCATCCCAGTTGCCTTTAAAATCCATGACGCATGCCCGAAGCATATCCTCCAACGTCTGAATTGTTCTTTCGCTCTGGCCATCGGTTTGAGGATGGTAGGCTGTACTAATTCTCAACTGCGTTCCCAAACAAGCTTGCAAACTCCTCCAAAATTTTGAGGTGAAACGTGGATCTCTGTCTGACACTATTGACATTGGAACACCGTGCCTTGAGATAATCTCCTTGATGTATAATTTCACCAACTGATCCAAAGTGAATCTGATTTTGATAGACAAGAAATGTGCTGATTTCGTCAATCTGTCAACTGTGACCCATATTGCATCATACCCCTTCTGAGTAGTTGGAAGCCCTACCACAAAATCCATTGTGATATGCTCCCACTTCCATTCTGGTATCTCCAAGGGCTGTAACAAACCACTTGGTCGTTGATGCTCCGCTTTAACTCTCTGACAAGTTAAACACTTCGCAACACACTCGACAACCTCTCTTTTCATGTTTGGCCACCAAAAATGTTGTCGAAGATCCTGGTACATTTTTGTACTTCCCGGGTGAATCGAAAATCTTGAACTATGAGCTTCGTTCAAAATCTCCTCTCTGATTGCCAATACTGACGGTACCCAGATTCTGCCTTCAAATCTCAGCAACCCTTCAGTATCGATTTAATATTTGAGCTCTTCACCTTCAAGCACTCTTTTCCGTATCTTAACACACTCCTCATCCTGGAGTTGCGCTTCCTTGACTTTGTCCACCAGAGTTGGTTGAGTTTCTATCTGGAACAATTTTTCATCAGGCTCTGCCAGATTCTTCACCTCTAACTCCAATTTAGCCATTTTCGCTACGAGCTTCTCCTGATCAGTTAACAAAAGTAGTTGCTCCCGACCCTTTCTACTTAAAGCGTCAGCAACCACATTAGCCTTCCCTGGATGGTATAGAATTTCACAGTCATAGTCTTTGATCAATTCTATCCATCTCCTCTGCCGCATATTCAAATCCTTCTGTGTAAAAATATACTTCAGACTTTTATGGTCTGTATATATTTCACACTTTTCCCCACAGAGATAGTGCCTCCAAATTTTCAGAGCAAACACCACAGCTGCTAACTCCAAATCATGGGTCGGATACCCTTTTTCATAATCTTTTAGTTGGCGCGATGCATATGCAATAACCTTACCATTCTGCATCAACACACAACCAAGTCCTTTATGCGATGCGTCGCTATACACCACAAAATTTCCTCTATCATCTGGCAAAGACAACACAGGTGCCAAACTTAGTCTCTTCTTTAGTTCTTGGAAACTCTCTTTGCACTTCTCCGTCCAAACAAACTTCACTGATTTTCTTGTTAAATTTGTTAACGAAGTGGCGATCCTGGAGAAATCTTGAATAAAACGTCTGTAGTATCCTGCCAAACCTAGGAAACTCCTCACTTCTGACGGTGTCTTCGGCTGATCCCAGTTCATCACAGCTTCCACTTTAGCTGGATCCACCGAAATCCCGTCTTTATCGATAACATGCCCAAGGAATTGAACACGATCCAACCAAAATTCGCATTTTGAAAATTTCGCATACAATTTCTCTTTCCTTAACGCCTCCAATGTCACCTTCAAGTGCTCCACGTGTTCTTCCTGAGTTTTAGAGTAGACTAAAATGTCGTCTATGAATACCACCACAAATTTATCCAGAAATGGTTTGAACACCCTATTCATTAAGTCCATGAATGCTGCAGGCGCATTCGTTAAACCAAATGACATAACCAAAAACTCATAGTGACCATATCTAGTTCGAAATGCCGTCTTTGGTATGTCTTCCTTTCTCACCTTCAACTGATGGTACCCACTTCGTAAATCTATTTTTGAAAAATATCTCGCTCCCTTCAGTTGGTCAAACAGATCATCGATTCTTGGCAACGGATACTTGTTTTTGATCGTGACCTTGTTCAACTCTCTATAATCAATGCAAAGACGCATTGATCCATCCTTCTTCTTAACAAACAATACCGGCGCTCCTCATGGCTAAACGCTCGGTTGAATATACTTCTTATCTAGCAGCTCTTGTAGCTGCACCATCAACTCCTTTAATTCTACCGGAGCCATTCTATATGGGGCTTTCGAGATAGGGGCCGTTCCCGGTGCTAAATCAATCACAAACTCGATTTTCCTATCTGGCGGTAATCCTGGCAAATCATCAGGAAACACGTCCTCAAAATCCCTAATTACTGGTATCTCCTCCAACTTTGTACCCACCTTTCGGGTATCAACTATGTAGGCTAGATATCCTACACATCCTTGTCTCAACATCTTTCTGGCCTGCATCATCGTCAGACAACTCGTTTGTCTAGGCGACTTGCTGCCATAAAACACTACCTTTGACGGAGTCATAAGGTTTACACACTTCTTTTGACAGTCAATAATTGCCCCATGGTTGAACAACCAATCCATACCCAAAATAACGTCAAACTCCCCAAGACGAATTGGGATTAAGTTGACCGTCATCACATGACCCTTGATATCTATCTGACAGTTCTTGTGTACAAACTTAACAGGAATCACTTCCCTATTCATAATTTCTATATTCATGGGGTAATCTAACTCTTCCTGAGGTAACTCTAATTTCTTAGAAAATTCATCGGATATAAATGAGCAAGTAGCACCCGAGTCAAACAATACATAAGCATTAACATTATTGACTGGAATGATACCTGACACTACATCCTTTGAGTGCACAGCATCCTGCACCGTCATGTTGAATGTTCGAGCGGTAGGTCGACTGGGCTGTGTCGGTCCTGTGATAGTCAGATTACCACCACTGTTGTTCCCCTTACCTGCATTAGTTCCACCTGTTGTAGTTGCTTTCTTAGGGTAGTCTCGAGCAAAGTGATCCTTCGACCCACAGATGAAACATGCTCCTTTCTTCGGATTAGGGCAATTTGGTGAAATATGACCCTCATATTCACAGTTGAAGCATACCCTCTTACCCTTCAAACAAGCACCTATATGGCTCTTTCTATACTTGCTGCACACCTCCATCTTCTTCTTCTGATTACCCTGCTGACTTCCCGCAGAGTTACTATCATTCCATTTCCTCTTCTGGCTACTGCCCCCATGGCTACCACTTATCTTGTTTTCACTTTCATTCTTCTTCTTCCTCTGCTCCTGATTATACTTGGACAGAGCATCACTGCCTCCTTCAGCGATAATCGCCTTTTCTAACACTGCCGCAAATGAGTTCAGTTGAAACAACGAAACTCGACTATATAACCTGGGCTTCAATCCCTGCTCAAATCTTCTAGCCTTTCGCTCATCCGTGTTGACCTGATATGGCGCAAACCTCGCCAGCTCATTGAATTTTGCTGCATACTCAGGTACCGTCATAGTACCTTGCTTCAGCTCTAGAAACTGCACCTCCATCTGATTTTGAGCACTTGTCGGAAAGTAGGTCTCGAAAAACATCTCCTTAAATCGCTCCCACAGAATAATCCCTTGGCCACCTCGAGTCTTATTTGCTTGCCACCAGTAGCTTGCTTCTGATTTGAGCATGAACGTTGCAAATGCCGTCTTTTGGTCCTCGTTGACCCTAGCGACATCAAACACCTTCTCCATCTCCATGACCTAAGTTTGGGCTTCAATTGGATTCATAGAGCCGTGATATTCCGGAGGTCCGACAGCCTTGAAGTCTTTAAAGGTCGTAGTCTGAGCTTGGGGTTGATTCGCAAAGGCTCCCGTTAGCAGATTCACCAACTACTGCATCGGATTAGCGTTGGCTCCTTCGTTGTTGTTGGTGGATCCCTCAGGGGTCTGTTGACGGGTTTGTCTTCTTGGCGGCATCTTACTGTTAAGAATTTGAGCTATTAGATTATTATTCAATTACTTAAACATTTAAGTCTCAACTTAAACATTTATAAACAACACTTAACACATAGCACATTTGATAAACTTTCGCATTTTATTCATTAACTGCTTCAAAACATAATATGGATAACATCATAGTTATGTACATCATCTATCCTGAAATCATAAAGTTTCAGGACTACATCATTATTCTATCCCATTATATAAATCTGGGATTTACAACTTATTAACTAATAATTTTCATAATAACATAACTAATCATAATCTATGATGACATCCCACAGCGCACAGCTTCCTTCCGTTCCTGCTCCATAATACGAGTCACCATCCTTCGATCCACCATATCTGGATGACGATGAACTCGATCCAGAGCTCTATCTACTGTGGTGTGAAAGATATACTCCATCTCATCAATCTTGGCCTTCTTTGACCGCACCTCACATTCAACATGATCTGCGTGGTTAGCCTCCCTCAACCAAGCAGTCTCAGCTCTCGCCCGCTTAACTGACTCCTCTTTCAACTCATCTCGTACAATTTCATTCCTGGCTATCAGCTGTCCTCGTCGATACTCAGGCTGTGCTAGCCTCTGCTCAGCCTCTACAAGACGTGATGAAAGGTCTTGGATCTCAGCATCCTTCTGCTCTAGAGTGGCTTGACGTTCCGCAACCTGTTCTTACAACTCCTCCTTTTCACTCTCTACATGAACCAGTTTCCACTCTACGTCTCCAAGACGTATATTTAGCTCCTCTATCTCACTACTCTTCTGCTCCAAGGCAGTTTGTCGCTCCGCCAGCTGCCTCTCTAACTCCACTCTATCTTGCAACTCAATGTTACGATTATACACTTGCTCGTACATCTGAACACCTAAGGAAGATAGTGATATCCCTTCAAGGTCTTCCTCCTCCTCCTCGACCTCCTCCGGATCCTCCTCAGGATCAGTCTCAGGCTCATACTCATGACCTGTAACTGTAATCAATGGGGATGGCTCCCTCTGCACTAGCTGCTCATGAACTACGTGAATATCTCGGGGCTCCTCCTCCCTAGCCTGGCTTGGCTCTCCTCTATCAGTCATCCTGACAACAAGATTTTAAGTTTTAATCACTAATCGATAATACTCGCGAGCACATAAGTTTGTTATCAACTAAGCACATAGCACATAATCATTTTATTATCTTTTATGAATTTTCGTAATCCATTCCTTAAAACTCGATAAGAGTTTATCACTACTATATTCTCTATCTTCTAAAAGGATACTACCTTAAGGTTTTCCCCACCTAAAGGTTCATAACCTATCAGCTCTGATACCAACCTGTGACACCCCCAAATCCAGGTACTTAATTCCCACAGATTTGGTGTTCACTATCTCATTCATTCACATCTATCTACCCATAATTTAGAACAATTAAATAAACTTAAAGAAACATCTTCCCAAAATGGGTTACATCGCCAATCTCTTAAACAATCAAATCCCAGGTTATCTTAACCTTAATACATCAATGCGGAATAAAACATAATTTTAAACAAGTCTTCGATACAAGTAAACATCAAGTGGATAATAAATCTCTTGCTACTTTGGCATCTTGCCCTTGCCTTTACTCGTGGACGGCTCGTCCTGCTTTTCTGGCTTAGCTGCAATGATTAGTGCAAGAGTGAGCAAACAATTGCTCACAAGTACAATAACAATAATATTTAAATGAAATGGATTTCAACTGAGGAATAATAGTTTTCTGAATCTCAGTCAATAAATGATCAAAGTTTAAAAGCTCGTCTGAATGCTTGATTCAAGGAAAAAATAGATTTCAATATTTAGAAATTATATCTGAGGGTCACAAGACCACGAACTATGTCCTAGGTTAACAAGTATTTCTACTGTAACCTTTAACAGTCATATAGACTATGGACCAACATCTCGTACTCAGGGGGATCAGCCCTTTGTACAATGTATTGTGCACAAACATTTTAATGCTGTCGCGTAAGTAATCCCCTATATTAGGGTTGTTCATCTCAGTTTATCGTCTGAATCCGTACCAAAAGGAACTTGGCTTGAAACAAGTATAGAAAATATTCTAAGTCTTTGAAATCGCTCATCAACTAAGGACTAGCTGAATCAATAAGGGTTTGCTAGTCTAGTTCATCAATAGAGTTTATTCAATAGAAACTATACTTGAAATTTGGATAACAAACAATGATTGGAATAAAGCTTAAGTACGTAACATGATAGTAACCTTGCTTGAATATCAATAAGCTAAGGTCATAAGCTTGCTCAATATAAATAAACTTGCATTGAATAATTTAACAAGTTAAAAGGAAATAATAACTTGCTATAAATAATTTTCAAGTTTAAGGGAAGAAAACTTGCTCAACGTAAAAGTCATAAATTGAGATAAGGAACTTGCCTCAAGCGTAGATTACAAATTTAGGTAATTCACGATCCTTAAACAACCTATACATTAATTATAAAATGGTAACATAATTAGTTACAGAATAATATACACTTTAGGCTTGCTCTTATCTTATTTTATTATAACACTTCGGTTATCATTCAATAATGCTAGCTTAATAACCATCATGACCACTCATTGGTCATTTATAAATTTTAAAACTTGTTTATAACATCATAGAAGAATTATAAAAATTAAAATAAAAATAAAAATTTTAGTTACTGTTTCCCTCGCCGGGGCGGCAAAATCCTTAACAAAAATCTCACCGGGGCGAGAGTCTCGCCGGGGCGAAGATAATCAGTTTATTTCTCTCGCCGGGGCGAGAGACTCAACTGTCGTCTCCTACAGTCGCGAACCAATGAAAACTTAGGCCAAATTTGGCCAAAAGTTTCCGAATTCTACCATCCAGTACACAATTTAAACTTACCAAGACATCATATATGATACAAAACATTTACCCAACATGTTTTCTAAACATTTAAATCATTCTAACACATAAACAACCAATTTAAACCCAAGAATTTCACTGTTAAACAGTTTATTCAAGTTTTGGCCATTTTCATGAAATTAAGCTCTGTAAATTCATTTTTCAACCAATTAACACCATTCTTCTTGCATTATTCTTGTTTTTCATCATATAATCATAAACAATTATTAATTAACCAATTAATAATCAAATAAAGCATCAATTTTGATACATATATACAATTCATGAAACAAACTCTGTAAAATTACAAACTCTATTCCAAAGCATATTTTCATGGATTAACACCTCTAAATTGATTATTAATCATCATACAATCATCTAACACATGATTACTACCAATTACACCAAGTAATTCATGTATTTAGCATAGAATTTATATACAGGAAAAATAAAATCATATACAGAGAAGTATAGTGAAGAACTTTTTAGAAAAGGATTATACCTCTTATTGCTTTGACTAATCTCCTTGGGTTTTAGAATTTCTACCTTCAATTCCCAAACTCTTCTTCTCAATTCTCTCTTTTCTCTCAACTCTTAAATTCTCAGAGTTCTCTCTCAACTCTGTTCTTTTCTTTCTCTTCTGTCTTTTCTTTTCTTTTTACAACTGACGTAGTTTTAAAAAAAAATAAAACTGATGAAAATAAAAACTGATACTTAATATAATAACGTATATTCTTTAAATTGAATCGTCAGTTATAAAATTTCAAAAGCCATAAGGCTTGTTTGACAAATACTAATTAAAATAACCCATTATTCTAACTAAAGGTCTTAAGGCCTTGTTTGGTAAAACAAAATTAAAATAATCCATTATTTCCAAACAAAGGTCATAGGGCCTTGTTTGGTAAAACTGTATTAAACACTTTCTCATTTATTTTAATAAACCATTATAACATATAATTTAAAATGTCACACTTCTAATTTAATTGAACTTATTATTAAATAAATTCAATTAAACCTTACTAACTAAATTAATAATTTCATTTAACAAATAACAATAATACCAAATAAATTCTCTTATTCAAATAAATCATTTATTCAAATAAACCTTTTCATCATCTAATTTAATCATTAAATTAAATTAGAATAAACATAACAAATCACATTCAAATAACATTTAACATTATTAAACTTAAAATATACCCATTCTACAAAAACTTAATAAATTATTTATTTAGCTCAATAAATTAATAAAAATATTTATATAATTCAATAAATATTTTTATTCAATCACAAAAATTGCATTCGTTACAGAATCTCTCAATGCTCAAAGAAGCAAAGTTGTAGATCTTGTCGAGAGCTTCGATTTGATAGGTGGCAGGCCCCGTAACTCCTCCCGGATCAAAAGTTATGACCATTTTACCAACAGATGTCCGAGCAGAAAATAGTCGGGCGCGGCCGCGCCGGTTCCTAGTGTATTTTTGGTGCGGCCGCGCTGGTCTGCAGAGTGAAAAACATGATTTCTGGCACTTGGGCGCGGCCGCGCTGCTTCCTAGGCCAAATATGGGCGCGGCCACGCTAGGTCGGGTTTTTAAAAAGCTTATTTTTGACCTAAATTGAATGGAACGAGGATTGTAACTTCTAATTGGTTTTGGTCTTTAACTAGAACCTATAAATACACGATGTGAGGCATAGAATGAGAGAGATTTTGCTACTTTTTGCTAACCCTAGTTTGGGAGAAAGAGAAGGAGGCTTGAAGCAATTGATCAAGCAAAGGATTCAATTAAGGAGCTGAAGGAGAGACTCAAGGATTGCAATTACATATTTTATTCTCTTATCTATCTCTTATTTTGTATTCTTGAATGCTTTATCAATTGTGGATTATGGATTTTAATTCAATTATGAATTAATTTCGTTTTAAGATTACAATGGAACTTATTGCGTAGCTTTTATAGATATGCTTCCTTGTTAATTATTGTTGATTATTGTCGGATTGTCTATTATGATTTGTGATTAATTGCTTAATTGTTTGATCAACAATTACCGTGGTAATCTATATGAACTCGAGAGATGGATTATAGTTTTAGACCTAATCATAATAGCATGTGATTGTGTATTCTGCTGTCGATGGAATTCATAATTTGTGTCTAGGATAGAGATATACCTATACGCCGCATGTAATCTGAAAGAAAACCTATGCTTTAAATCCTTTTTAATTGTAATTCACATAGAGATATAGTGAATTAGTTAACTAGGGTGTTCATCTTAATTCTATCTTTTGTGGATTTAAGTTGATTCGTTTATGATACATCGAGAGATGGTTATAAATATTGATGAGTTCTTGATTAACAATCCGGAATAATTAATATAACTTAACATGAAGTGTATTAATTCAAGTGAAACATTAAGAGAAATTGTAATCTTAAGCCTTTTATCTGAATTCGATTCTTGGTAGTTAGTAATTAGTTAGTTTAGTATTTTATTATCTAAAATTCACAGTCTTAATCAATTGTTTAAATAAAGTTAATTTGATTATGAGTTAGTATTTGGTAATTATTATTAAATAATTCTCTGTGGGTTCGACACTCTACTTTCACTTTATTACTTGTTGACCGTGTACACTTGCACGTATTTATTGATTGCTAAATCGACAAACAAATTTTTGGCGCCGTTGCCGGGGAATTAATTTAATAATTTTTACCAATATTAATTTCAATCAAATTAATCTTATTTTAAACATTTTATTTTTATTTTTTATTTATTTCTTTTTCTGTTTTACTTCTTTTTGAGGTACACCATGGCCAACTTTGACTGTTAATGGCCTTATACGAGAATGACTCAGCCAAAAGTGACAGGGATTTATGAACTCGATGATTTATCAGCGCAGTTAGAGACACTTTCGAGGAAGTTTGATGCTTTAGCAACACAATATATTCAAAGTGTAACAATGATTTGTGATTATTGTGCTGGAAACCATCTGAGTCACCAATGTACTATCAGTTTTGAGTCGGTACAGTGTGGCAGTGACTACCTCAACAATTATGCATATCCTAATAATTATCATCATAGTTGGGGGTATCATCCGGATTTTTCATGGAGCCATAATAATCAAGGCCAAATCTTTGCTCCAAGCCAATCATGCACTGCAGAATTTCAGGATCCAGCCCCTCCACATGAAGAAGATAGGAAATTAAGTTTAGAGGAGGTCTTGGCAAAGTTCATTACAGCTACAGACAAAAGAATGAGTGATCAGGATCGGCTGTTGAACCAAGTGGAGTTAAATATAAAAAACCAAGCAGTATCGATTCGAAATCTTGAGAATTAGATGGGACAGCTTATCAGCGCCTTCAAGAATAGTTATCATTGTGCATGGCCCAATGACGTGGTTCTCGAGACTGATGGATTTCCCGCGCCAAAGCTACAACCGGACGTGCTAATTGATGATAATTCTGATATGGAGGAGAATAGTGGGGATCAAGAAAATACAGCCGAAGCCGTGAGTTTCGACGCTAATGTACCGATTTTGTTAGTGCCCCATGTACCTTTTCCACCGAAGTTCAAGAATCCAGTCAGTTTTGCAAAACCGTGTCCACTTGGTAGTCATGTCCTTGGTAAAGCTCTTTATGACATGAGAACTAAGACTACATTACAACCATGGTGGGATGAGAAAGAGGAGATAGAAGAAGAGCCCGTGGTGTTTGACAAGATTCAATGCCCCAATCTAATCACGAACACAACGGAGGAAACACCTAGCTATTGGACAGTCGTAATTAGAAACATATCTACAAAACGCAAACTAGGTGACTTGGAAACAATGGCCCCTACTGCAGTAAAACCTTCAAAAGTTACATGGTTATTAATGGATGGAGGGTTCCTCAATTTTCGAAGGGGAATTGGATAGTAAATGGTGAAGTCAGGTTGACGACTATAAACTAAGCGCTTCTTGGGAGGCAACCCAAGTTTAATTTTTAGTTTTAGTTTTTATTTATTTTATTAGATTTCATAGTAGTTAATAAATTTGCTTCTAATGTATTTACATGTTATTCGAGTCCAATTCAAGTGTAATGCCTTATTCATTCCGATGTGCCTAACCTATTCTTCAGATTTAGCAGACAAGGAGGAAGATTGCTATATTTTTAGGAAAGTCCTCTGCTTTACTTTTTCCTATCTTAGCCATTGAGGACAATATCTAGCTTAAGTTTGGGGGTGTGTTCTTATTTTATATGGTACTTGTACGTTTAGGTTATTATATTTGCATTTTAGTTAGTATGTTTTAGGATAGATGAGCAATGGGTTGATTGAATTTGATTATGGCCAAGCATGAGAAAAAAAATGTGTTTAATTTTTTTTAACTCTTGTGAAATTGAGAAGCATGCTTAGTTTATATTTTGACTTATGAGTTGGGTTTACATTATTTGCGATCTTTTTGAACTTCAAAGCACATATCCATCTGTTTAGCTAGTTGTGTCTTAAGGAAAAAAAATTTAGTTTGAATACTTGTGAAAGATATCATTGAAACCTTAAAATCTTATTTGAGCTTCATTCAAAGCGAAATTTAGGCATTAACATAAGTTTGGGGGAAATCTTGGGTTATTGAAAATTTTAAAAATATCGAAACCTTCTTGAGTTAAAATGATGAATCATGTGGTGGGTTGAGATGGAGCGTAAAACGCACTCACCCATAAACACATGCACGAGAAGGAGCGTAAAACGCACTCGTGCGAGAGAAAACGGAATGGAGCGTAAAACGCACTCGTTCAATGAGAAGTGAGATGGAGCGTAAAACGCACTCACTAAAAAAAAAGAAAAAAAATTGTGTTTTAAAATACTTGAGAAGGGTTCAAATGTGCTTAAATGTATGAAATATCCTTTTGATCCTCTAAATTTTGTGTTTTGCCTTTATTAGCGGAGATTGATGTGAAAGCATGTTTTTAGAGTTGATTTGAAAATCTTTTATGAGTATTTGATTATATGATCTAGTGTGAGTTATGGCTAGTGGAACATTTGGATGCACACACACGCACTTAAAAGATCATGAGTAGTTGTGGAACTGATGATTAGGTTGAAATTTTAGACTTTGCATGTTTTCGTAATTTTTTCTTGAGTTAACATTAGAAGAAATCTTTGAGGCTATTATGCAAATTTGTATTGATTCATTGCTCGAGTCGTGTGAGTTGTTATTTAGAATTAGTTGTTATAGTTTTTGTTCTCAGTGTTTGCTTGAGAACAAGCAAAGATTTAAGTTTGGGGGTATTTGATGAGTAGGTTTTACATCTACGAATTGAGTACGTTTGGCTTGATAATTTGCGAGTTCTTAAATATTTTAAGTTAGTAGTAGATATTTATTGTGTTTTTATGTTATTTTGTAGGAATGAGCAAGGAAACGCAATTCGAACATCTTTTGGAGTACAATAAGCAAGCAAACGTGAAAAGGGAAGATTGCAAGGCTTTTAATATTAAAATGGATGCATGTTCATGGATTGAAACTTAGATTTTATTGTAGATTTACTTCTTAGCTTTCCGGAACATCTTGAATCACCCCAATCGGAGTTCGGATGCGAGAGTTATGACATTTTTAACAACAGAGATCAAGGTTTGGAGTTGTCATTTACATAACAGTCATTTGAAGCTCAATTTCAGCCATTCTCCAGCCCGAATCTCTCAATGATCAAAGACGGAAAGTTGTAGATCTCGTCCAGAGCTTCGATTTGATAGGTGGAAGGCCCTGTAACTCCTCCCGGATCAAAAGTTATGACCATTTTACCAACAGATGTCCGAGCAGAAAATAGTCGGGCGCGGCCGCGCTGGTCTGCAGAGTGAAAAACATGATTTCTGGCACTTGGGCACGGCCGCGCTGCTTCCTAGGCCAAATATGGGTGCGGCCGCGCTAGGTCGGGTTTTTAAAAAGCTTATTTTTGACCTAAATTGAATGGAACAAGGATTGTAACTTCTAATTGGTTTAGGACTTTAACTAGAACCTATAAATACACGATGTAAGGCATAGAATGAGAGAGATTTTGCTACTTTTTGCTAACTCTAGTTTGGGAGAAAGAGAAGGAGGCTTGAAGCAATTGAGCAAGCAAAGGATTCAATTAAGGAGCTGAAGGAGAGACTCAAGGATTGCAATTACAGATTTTATTCTCTTCTCTATCTCTTATTTTGTATTCTTGAATGCTTTATCAATTGTGGATTATGGATTTTAATTCATTTATGAACTAATTTCTTTTTAAGATTACAATGGAACTTATTGCGTATCTTTTATAGATATGCTTCCTTGTTAATTATTGTTGATTATTGTCGGATTGTCTATTATGATTTGTGATTAATTGCTTAATTGTTTGATCAACAATTACCGTGGTAATCTATATGAACTCGAGAGATGGATTATAGTTTTAGACCTAATCATAATAGCACGTGATTGTGTATTTTGCTGTCGATTGAATTCATAATTTGTGTCTAGGATAGAGATATACCTATACGCCGCATGTAATCTGAAAGAAAACCCATGCTTTAAATCCTTTTTAATTGTAATTCACATAGAGATATAGTGAATTAGTTAACTAGGGTGTTCATCTTAATTCTATCTTTTGTGGATTTTAGTTGATTCGTTTATGATACATCGAGAGACGGTTATAAATATTGATGAGTTCTTGATTAACAATCCAGAATAATTAATATAACTTAACATGAAGTGTATTAATTCAAGTGAAACATTAAGAGAAATTGTAATCTTAAGCCTTTTATCTGAATTCGATTCTTGGTAGTTAGTAATTAGTTAGTTTAGTATTTTATTATCTAAAATTCACAGTCTTAATCAATTGTTTAAATAAAGTTAATTTGATTATGAGTTAGTATTTGGTAATTATTATTAAATAATTCTGTGTGGGTTCGACACTCTACTTTCACTTTATTACTTGTTGACCGTGTACACTTGCACGTATTTATTGATTGCTAAATCGACAAACAATGTGACCTTATAATTGGCGGATAGATCAGTTACTTATCCTCGGGGTATTGTGGAAGATGTGTTGGTTAAAGTAGACAAATTCATCTTCCCGACAGATTTTATCATTTTCGATTATGAAGAGGAGATCGAGATATACCTATCATTCTTGGGCGACATTTTTTAGCCATGGGTAAAACTCTCATCGATGTACAAAAAGGCGAGCTGACTATGAGAGTCCAAGATGAAAAGGCGACTTTCAAGGTTTTCAAAGCAATAGAGATCACAAGTGGTCATGAAGAATATTTTCGGATCAATGCAGCTGTAGGTGTACTCAAGGATGACATAGATGGGAAAAGTTCGATTCAATTGAACGAGGTGAATCAATTCAAGTTTGGGGGTTTTCAATCTTACGAGAAAGTCAAGCAGTATAAGGACAAGACCAATCGTGGGATTGTGAAGCGGTTCATCAAGCATAAATTTGATCTGGGTTAAAGGATTGAAGAAGTCAGACTGATGACTATAAATTAAGCGCTATTGGGAGGCAACCTAAAAGTTTTAATTTTATTTATTTTATTACATCTTTATTTGTAATTAATAGATTTATCATCAAATTATAGGATTTGCATTTTAGGTAGCATCATATTTGGTTTGATTTGAATAATTAATAATTGTAATTTATGTGAAGATCTCAAGTACCTTGTAGAAACAACACCGAGGGGAAGGCTCAACATCTAGGGCTAAGAAGGCATATGATAGGATAACACAGAGGAGGAGGATGGCGACGGTAACCTGGCCGACGAGGAAGATGATGATTGAGACCCCCAGGAAAGTCTTTTGTTTTGATTTTAATTCTTCCTAAGTTATTTAAAACATTGAGACAATGTAATTTTTAAGTTTGGGGGTACTTTAAGGCATTGCATTAGCTTGTTATTATCATTATTTTGCATTTAGTTAGTTATTTTGCGTAATTTGCATGTTAGTTGAAATTTTTGTGAATCTGTTGACGACTTATGATAAGAGATGATAATAAGTGGGTAAAACTTGAGTAAAATTTTGAATTATGCAGTAGTTTGACATGTTATCTTAGAATTGGATTTTACTTTGGTTGTGATCCCCTATTCTGTAAAATCACTCACATCTTGTTGTTTAGTTGATTGTGTCTTTAGAGAGATTGTATAGTTGAATAGTTGTGAGAGGAATTGTTGAGACCCTAAGAACTTATTTCAAGTTCAATTAAAGCGAAGATATGCTTCAATTTAAGTTTGGGGGAAATATGAAAAAATTGTGGAAAAATAGAAAATTTTATCCTTCCGTGAAATATTATATTGTATGGTAGGTTGAGAATAAGCTTAAAAGCACATTCCCCTATGAATACAAAAACGAGATGGAGCGTAAGACGCACTCGTTCAATTAAATGTGAGAAGGAGCATAAAATGCACTCACCAAATGAAAAAAAAATGATAAGAAAAGAAAATGTGGGAAGGAAATGGTTAGAAAAATCTCTTGATACCCTGATTTTTATGAAGTTCTTTTTGTTGAAATTGATGTTGTAAATAAGATTTTGGGATAATGATTTCCTTTTATTAGTTGTTTAGTTATTTAATCTTGTCTTCTATATGATTAGCCTGAACAGTTGGTACACACACACACACACTTTTTAGGGATCATGATTGTTGTGAAATTAATGATTGAGTTGAATTGTTAAGCTCTGTATGATTTGGTGTCGCTGAAAGTTGGTTACATTAGATCTTTGAGGCCATGTTTCAGATTCATGTTAATTACTTGCTTAGTTTAGTATGCATATTAGTTAGTTAGTTTTTAGTTTTAGTTGTTTTGCTTGAGGATAAGCAAAGATTTAAGTTTGGGGATATTTGATGAGTGGATTTTATACTTATAAATTTAGTACTTTTAGCTTGAGGAAATTGTGAGTTCTTGGATATTTTTCGTTACTTTTTCTGTGTTTTTATGCTTTTGTGTAGGAAAAGGAAATTGGAGCAAAATGGTTGCATTATAGTCAATTTGGAGTTACAAAGGTGTCGTAGTGCTAGGATATTCGTTGGTTCGACGTCCGTTGGTAAAATGGCCATAACTTTTTATCCGGGAAGAGTTATGGTACAAGCCACCTGTCAAATTGAAGCTAACGAAATTTTCTTCAGGCATGGATAGAAGGGATAGTGCCATGGCTCTGCTATAGGTGAGCCGCAGCGCTGGGGAGAAATCCACAACGCTAAGAAGGTGAGTCACGGCTTTAATCGCGTGCTGGAGCGGATTTTACTGAGTTTTTCACTTCTAATTGATTTGGGACTTGCCATATTGATTCCTAATTAGATTATATGTTTACCAAGCTACATAAAAGCTATAAATACACATCAAAAGGCTGATGAGAGGGGGGGCTAACCCTAGATACATAGAGCCTTAGAGTTACATCAGATAGAGAGGGAGGGGAGAGCATTATTCAGCATATCTTTTTGGAAAAGAGGAAGAAAATGGAAGATCAAGATCTGAAGTATTTTAGCGGAAGTCGTGCTATAGATTCTTTCTCTTACCCTTCTTTTAGACTCTTGTACTTGAAAATGATGATGAATAATGTGATGTTTGTCTTTTTCTTATTCATGAACTAAATTCTATTTCGGGATTACAATGGAACCCAATGATTAGTTTTTGATTGAATTACTCTCTATCTCTTGTGATTGATTATTTATGAATATTTACCATATTTGCTCTTAATTATAATTGTTTGGCCAATAATTATCTGATAACTCAGATCATATTGGAAGACATAATCTAGGGTTAGATCTAAAATATGGTAGCATGTGTTATGAAGAATCTCTTAGGAGTGGAATTCGTATTTACATATAGAATAAGAATATATGTATATGTCGCATGTAACTTGATGGGAATTTGTGCTGAGTAAATGTATCTATTATTGTTTGCACAGGAATATAGTGAATGATTTTAGATGGATTTCAATATTAAATATTCTTGAAAGAGGATAGTTAATTACTTGTGATTTTCAGTTAATAATTTGTTATAATTGATTATTTGAAGGACAGAGTAAAGAGATTGAACTGATTCATTGGGGAAAATTGTAATCCTATATTTCATTTATAGTATTTGTTAAGTTATAAAGTATTTCTTTTAATTTTATAATTTATTCAACTCAATTTCATTGTTTAGACAAAATCGAATCGATACAAAATTAGTAATTGAAGATAGTTATTGATTTGTTCCTCGTGGGATCGACACTCCTTATCACTTTATTACTTGATTGATCGTGTATACTTACACGTAAAATACTAGTATAGATTTAGCTCAACATGTGCCCACTTTTTGACTAAAGTTCCCTCCACGTGCTGGAATTCCAATTGATAACAGGCCCGGGTGGGCCCCACCCCTTCTCGATTTGCGTTTTTATCTCCTTAACCTGTTTTTGACTATTTAACCTGAAAAATCAAAATTTCATGTTTATAGTCGATTCTTACTAAAGTCGACGCTCCCAACATCATGGAAATATCCGTTTCTTCAAATTCATCTCCGAATTCTGAGTTTGACTTTTCTCCGTAAAAGTTAACCGTTGATTTTGACCAAAAAGTCAATCCCGACACATTTTGTTTTTATTGTCTATTCTTATTAATTTCGACATTCCAGACTTAAATATCTAGTCCGTGTCTCAAGATTCCACTCCTAACTCCGAGTTTAACTTTTCTCCGTAAAAGTCAAATATTGACTTTGTCCAAAAAGTCAACCTCGACACATTTTGTATTTAAAGTCTTTTCTTACTAAACTCAACGTTTCGGACTCAATCGAGTAGTCCGCGTTTCAAAATTCTATTCCGAACTCAAATTTGAGTTTTGAACTATATAGTTCTCTTATTGACATTTTCATGGCCATTCTCTTTTAAATTGCATATTTGCACATATATATACACCGCATCATTTATACATGGAAATTTCTAAAGAAAATTCCTTTTCTTAACACATCCTTACGTGATCTTCTTAGTCATTACATTTTTCTCTCTTTTTAAAGATTCCTTCCCCGGAACTACTATTACCGTAATATTTGTTCTTTCTAAAAAAAACCCTTTACTAAATTATCTACTACTGTGTAACCACCACATTTACTACTCTTTTATGTTCATCACTTTGGACATAATACATCTTACCCTCATCTCATGCTTCTTATTATCTTCTCTTATCCCTTTTCCATTCAGGAAATTTTCTACACAAGATCATATACAAATAATTAAGACTCTTTAAAGCTCCATTTTATAGCTCCATTTTATAGAAGATGTCAATTGATCAAGTCTTAAGACTTCATCCATTGACATCTTCTCTCTTCATCCTCATTTTTCGTCGTTTGCGTCTAATTCTCTTTATTATCGTTCAATTGAAATAATTTATATCTTATAAAATAGTTTGTCGAGCCACTAAACTACCTCGCTTTAATGACTGTCCTAATAATATCTTTCCATAACTTTCTTAGAACCTTTTCTCACCAAAGTCTTTCTTTACATTCTTCAGCATATTAAACCGTATAGGTTCTTTAAAATTTTTTTTAATCATTTTTCTGCTCCCATTCTAGGTCTTAAACTTTAACCTTTATTTAATATTCAAGACCTTATTTACAAGTCCTTTAAATATCCGGGATATCACAGTTTCCCTAGCTGGCAGCTTTGCAAGGCTTTTCCTTGACAAAGTTTAGCTTAGGTAAGCCTGAAACCAGATCATTAGAGGCAAGCTAGGATATATGCCTGAAATTTAAATGAGACAACCTTCTATACCATAACTACCTAACATCTTTTGAGGCTTTCACAAAGAAGCAAGCAGATTCTATTAAGCTTAGCTTTGATAGGTTGACTACATAGACATATTCTTCTCTAGTTTCAGTAAGTTTTACTGAATTTATCTCTAGGTCTCTCACTTGGCATTGATTATTGAGGAAGATCACTTGGTACCCTTTATCATATTATTGGCTAATGCTTAGAAGATTGTGCTTCAAGATTTTAACAAATGCTACCTTACTAAAGGAGACTGCACCATTTCCTATTGTGTCATATCCTCTTGTTTTCTTGAATTGTTATCTCCAAAGACAGCAACAGAACCATCTTTCTCTTTGAAGTTTGATAGAAGAGCTTTGTTCCTTGTCATATGCCTTGAGTATCCACTATCTAGATACCAAATTGAATTAGTGGAGTTGTTATCCTGCAAAAGAACTTAGATTTTACTTTAGTACCCAGAGTTGCTTGGGTCCTGATAAGTTAGTGCTCTTAAGAACCCAGACCTACCTAACTCTAGGCTTTCTATACACGTGGTAATCATAGAAATCACACATTACAACAATATGACCACAATGATGATAATTATAGCATTTAATGTTATGCATGCTTGTGTGTGTATGGATTTCTTTTTTTTCAAGGACACATGTGGAACAAAAACACCAATAACCTTTCTTTTTAGCTCAAACTCTTTCTGCTTCCATACTATTCTACGATTTTAAGAATTCGTAGAGTAGAAGTTAGCTCTACGTTTCTTGTCAAGTTGGTTCGTAGAATAAACATAAACTGGCTCTACAATTCTTCTTGACTTGAAGGTAGTTTTAGCTTTACTCTGCAATTTCTTAAATCCCAGGCCAATATGTGATATATTGTTCTTAGGGATTACAATTTAATCAGCAGAAATCGTAGAACTGTGAATAGTTAGCTCAACAACCTGTGTAAATTTCACAAACACAATACTTCTATGGGAACTAGAAGCATTGTTGTTGTTAGTCTCTGAGATTGTATCCACACTACGATCTGAGGACAAGTCCCCAAATCCTAAACTTGATTTATCAGTACTTGATCTTTGACTAGTGATCAGGTAGTCCATAAAAGAGAAAGACATGTTCTATGTAGAGATTGTCTTATCTAATTCCATAATTCTAGAAACCAGAGTTGACTCTCTCTGTGCAGACCGTTCAATAATGTTTTTCAAAATTTCATTCTTAGCTTCAAGTTTAGAGAATGAACTAGTATTTTCTTGAATTGTTTCCAATTCAAGTTGTACTCTTTATTTCTCCTCTTGTAGTAAAGAATGATCATTTGATAGCACCTTGAACCACTTCATATATTTATATAACTCAGATGTTATGTCACATAAAGCAGTTCTTAAATTAGAAATATCAATATCAGGAGAGTCAAAATCGAATACCTCATTGATATCAATTTCTTGATGATTAGTGGTGTTGACCTCTAGAGCTTCAATGGCCATAAGGCAGAGATTGGCCATTTGTAGACTTTTATCATCACTTGAATCTGAGTCTGAATCATTTTCATTATCACTCCAAGATTGCTCAATAACAAGGCCTTCGTCTTTCTTGTTGTACTTCTTGTATATCACTTTTTCTTTCTTGTTGTACTCCTTCTTCTTGTCCTTTTTGAGTTCATTTCTCAAGGGTTTGGTGCACTCAGCAATGTAGTGACCTGTTCATGCAGTTGTAGTATAGGTCTTTGAAGGAGTCTCTTTTGTTGTTATTTTTCTAAAGTTTGAGCTTCTTCCTTTTCTCATGAATTTTCTCAGTCTTCTGCCAAACAAGACTAAGTCTTCCTCATCACCTTCTTTATCAGAATCTTCTTCTATAAGAGCTTTTGAGGATATTTCTGTAACTTTAAGGGTAACTCCTTTATCTCTTCTCTTATTCTCTGTTGTTGCAGTTTCAGTTCTCTGGTTCAACTCAAGCTCACGTGTAAGTAAATTTCCATGGAGCTTTTGCACTATCATCTCATGCAAATTCTTTTACTCTCTGATTGCAATAGTTTTGGCATCCCATCTGCTAGGCAGTTCTCTCATGAATTTGATGTTTAAATCCTTGTTAGGATAAGCTTTACCAAATGCTCTATGGAAGTTGAGCAGGATGTTGAATCTTTCATAAGTGGCAGCAATATCTTCTCCTGAGATGTGAGAGAACATCTCATACTACTAAGTGAGCAATGATTGCTTATTTTCTTGAACTTCTTTAGTGCCTTCATACATGACAAGAAGGGTTTCCCATACTTTTTTGGCAATTTTGCAGTTTACAACATTCTCAAACAGTTCATCTTCAAGAGTCATGAACATAATGTTCTTATCTCTTTTGTTAAATGCTACAAGCTTCTTCTCATTCTCAGTCCACTCTACTCTTTGCTTGACTACTACTTTATTTGAATCATTAGAGGTAGGAGCTAGCTTTGTAGGAATATATGGCCCATTCAACACAACATCAAATTGCTCGTCATCAATAACATCTATATACGCCTGTATACGAACTTTTCAATTAGCAAACTAGTCTTTATTACACAATGGTGGTCGATTTCCACCATCAAGCTTAGAACTGGTTTTATTTTATGCCATGGATCTGCTCAAGCGATTAAGTTAGTTCAAAGAGAACCGAAAGCTCTGATACCACTTGTTGTTCCCAGAAACACAAGAAAGAATCTAGAATGGGGGGTTGAATAGATCTTTTTAAAATTTCTTTTTAATAATTGATTACCAAATGGTTAAACAGATAATTAATTTTGATATATACAACGAAATGATATTTTTAAAAGATGCCCCTACAAAGATATAAAGGAAATCTCAGTTCTAAATTTAGCAAAAATGTGAAAACAGTCACTGACAAAAAAAATATAGAGTAGTAGGAAAATAGAATGCAGAAATATAAAGAACACATAGATTTTTAAGAGGTTAGGAGCACAAAAGTCTCCTAGTCCTTTCTTCTACTCCGAGAATAGGGATATTCCACTAAGGAAGGGTAATCACTAAGATTACAGTTCACAAAGAATTGTTTTACAACTGATTCACTAAGAATCTCTCAAGTCACACAAACTTGGATTACATTGATCACTAAGATCACAATTACAAAGGAATAAGTTTGGTTTGAGGTGCTGCTAAGTGACAATAAGCTTCTTGATCGAATAACTTAGCAGTAGGTGAACTTTCTTAGAATCGTAGAGTATGAAGCTTTTTGAACTTTTAGTAGCGCTTTGGTTTGATTCGATTCTCTTGATGTTTGATGTTTGCTACCCTTTTGTAGAGCTTTCTTGGGATCTTTCCGTTGTGATTTTTACCGTTGATTTAATCCTGTCGAGGACACCTATTGAATTCTTATTGTTGACATTTCATGGTTGTCTACTAGGACTACCTCAAGTCATTATCCACAATACTGAGCATTGTGCAGTCACAGACACGTGTCCTTGTCCTTACTGGTATAGCTGTTACAAATAGCTCTAAGTTTCCTTGACCTTATCGAAAACCTTTGGAATGATCAACTTTGATATAATCAAACCTAGGACCTTGCCATAATCTAAATATTAACTGCCAGATTTTAAGTGCTCTACGATTTTATCCGATCGTATAGTTACTTTCCCAAATAGTAGAGTAACTTATTTGCAGTCTTGTTTCTATGCTTTTGAGTTCCATGCTCTACGATGATAGGTAATCTATGAAGTTGAAGTTACTTAGACTTGTTCTACGATCATCTTTTATGTCCTACAAACTTGATAGCTACTTATTCTTTGCGATCAGCCTTATTTTTTATTTCAAACATTACAACTTATAGTTCTACGAAATGGGTCAACCTAACAAATTTAATCCCTAACTAACATTTTCACATATTAATTTCTCACAAGGACTTTATAAAGCTAATAGTTTACTAATATACATTACTTTTCAGTTTATCATCAAATCAAACATGATGCATATAAATTTAAGTACTAACACATTCTCTATATCAAGAAAGGCCAATGAGAGGTCATATAGTATAGCTTGTTGGGAGGTGCGTGAATGACATTGACATGGATTTGGCATTGATAGCATCATTTAACGTGGTCGTCATAATCAGCCTTAAGATATAACCAGTAGTGTCCCGTTCTCAGAATCTTATTGGTTAGTCATGGTCCACTCATATACGGCCTATATACTCCACGATGCATTTCGTTCATGAGCCTTTGAGCTTGATCTTTGTCTAAACACCTCAACAGTCCCATACCTACTTATCTTTTATACATAGCATCTCCACTCAGATAGAACTTCATGGCCATTTTTTGAATCCTCTGTCTTTCTGTTCGATTCACCTCAGTTGGGATGGACTCATCTTGAAGGTATTCTTTAATGTCGTGGTACCAAGGTTGGCTGGGTTAAGTCATTTTTTCTAAGACTTCTCCTATATAATTTTCATAGGCAGGAACGCCTTATATCGTAAAGTTAATAGCCAGAATGCTTTTATCCTTAGACATATAGATCAATGATTTTAGTGTGGCTAATGCATTTTCAAAGTCATTTCGATTTTGCGAAATGTGTTGGAAAGCAATATCTTCAAATTCTTTAGTCATTTTGACAACATGTCAATGATACGATAATAAATAGAGTTCTCTAGTATTGTACGATCCTATGATCTATTGGATAACCAATTCTGAATCTTCAAATATGGCTAATCACTTAGCTTCAATGTTCCTGGCTAAGTTCAATCCAAGAATGCATCTTTCGTATTCAACAATGTTGTTAGAGTTGCTGAATTGTAATTTGGCTACCATTGGATATTTTTTTCTAGTGATTGATACCAGAACTGCCCTTGCCACAACCCCAGCTCCTTCCATACTCATGGCACCATCGAAATACATTTTCTAGAATTAATATTCATCCTCTCATCTCGTTCTTTGAATCGTCATCACATCTTCATCAGGAAAGTAAGTTTCTAATGGCTCGAATCGTCTTGTTGGCACTTCGGATAACTGATCCGTAACTCCGTGACCCTTCATGGACTTTTGAGTTACATAGATGATATCGAATTATTAGAGAATCAATTTCCATCTGGATAACCTGCAATTCAGCATGGGCTTGTCAAATATGTACTTCAACAAATCCATTTGAGATGCTAGATAAGTGGTATGACTATGAAGATAATGTTGTATTTCATCGCTGCTCAAGCCAATGCACAATATATCTTCTATATCAGAGTTATATTCTGCTGATAATTGTTGAATCTCTTACTTGGGTAATAAACTACTCGTTCTTTACCCATTTCGTCCTTCTATCGTAACATGCATCCTATCGTGTTGGGGTTAAAAAAGATATACATGAACAGGGGAACTCCATCCCTTGGAGGTACTAGTACGAGCACTTCAAGCAACTACTTCTTGATGGCATTGAAAGCCTTTTGACACTCATTGTTCCATTTCTTGGAGGAATTTTTCATAACAACTTGAAGTGCTAGCTGAGATATGAATCGGCTTATAAAATTGACTCTCCCTAAGAATCCTCTTATCTCTTTCTCAACTCGAGGCGCCGACATTTTTATGATGGGTTTGATCTTGGTAGGGTCTATTTTAATGACCTTGTTGCTTACGAGAAATCCCAGGAGTTTGCCCAATTTAACACCAATTCGTTGGGTTGAGCATTAAATTATATTTTCTAAGGTGTTCAAATAACTTTCTGAGGTAGGCTATGTGATCTCCCTCCTTTCTTGATTTCACAATGATATCATCTATGTAAACTTCAATCTCCTTATGCATCATGTCATGAAATAAAGCCATCATGGCTCTTGGGTAGGTAGCTCCGACATTTGTGAGGCCAAAGGCTAGGCGTTTGTAACAGAAAGTGCCCAAAGGGATAATGAAAGCAGTCTTTTCTCTATCTTCCTCTCCCACCATAATCTAATGATAACCCACAAAATAATTGATGAAGGAATACATTTTGAATTGAGTTGTGTTATTGATCAGAATATGAATAAATGGCACTGGGAAATCATCTTTGAGTCTGGCTTTGTTAAGATCTTGATAATTAACATATACTCGCACTTTACCTCCTGGATTCGATACTGGCAGAATGTTGGAGAGCCATTTGGGGTAAGTAGCGGCCACGATGATTCCAACATTGAATTACTTGATGATTTCCTTTTTAACTTTCAAGCTCCATTATGGTTTTAGTTTCCTCAACTTTTGTTTGACTGGTTCGAACCCTTATTTAATTGGAAAATGATGGACGACTATGTCAATGGATAGTCCAATCATGTTTTTGTGAGACCAAGTAAGTACATCTTCATATAAGGCTAAGAATTTGATTATTTCGGCTTTCTGTTTTGGGTTAAGGTCTGTTTTGATTTGTAATTCTTTGGGTTTATCAGAGGTTCCGATGTTAATGGTAACAGCTTATTTGAGGTTTGGTTTAGGTTTGTCTTCGACGCATCCTTTGATTTGCTCAAACATTTCATATCAGTCATCTCTTTGTACTCAATGCTCATCAAGTCAAAGTCTAGCTCTATATCAAAATCATTATCATCTTTTAAATTTGGAGAAACATTAACAAGACTAGAATCATTCATATTAGGGCACCTGACAATAAAACATAAATAACTTATTATTTCATATATACAATCATTTTAGTACATGATATCCTTTGATAGATAACCAAAACATAACATACTAGTGCACGAAAATTAAATTGAGAAGACTATGATCCTCTTCCTGTAAGATTACCCCCTTCCTGATCAGCACTGACTCAATCTCCCAGTTATCGATGGTCATCGTCTTGGATGGCAGTGATGGAGGCCATTTTTGTGTCAGAAATTTCCTCGATGATAGCCATAACTTGATTATTCTTTGGCTCGACACACCACTTGGGGACATCTAGGCTGGACTAGTCGATATAGGGGATTGGCTCTTATTTCTAAGATGGGCTTACTTTAACCACTTTCCCCTTACCATTGTCTTCGCCTTTCTTTATATCCTCCAACTCTTCTCTTACTTTTTGGAGCCCAACATTGATCTCCTCTTCGACTTTGTTATTTACCTCAAGCAAGGAGCTCTCCCTCTTAGCTCTTTCCTCGAGGGGGAGAATCAATATCTCTTCTTCATCGTCTTGAGCCGTTAGATCTGGAATGTTGTTAACTCTAGGCATCAGAACGCCAGATAGCTAAAGTGGAATACTCTTATAAGGGTACTTCCTCTTTGATCTACCAGTGTAGCCTAAGCCTGCCTTCCCTTTCTAAGTCGGCAACTAGATTGGATAGAGAATACCTTGGCCATTTTTTCCTAACCCCTACCATGGTCAAAACTTCATGGCCATCATTTCTTGAGCTACTAACATTACTTCTAAAGATACCCTCAGTTTTAATGATGGAGTCCCTAGAGGATGATAATTTGCTATGCTCACTTTGAATGCTTGAAACTAGCTGGTTCAATTGCCTCGTCCAACCCTATCATTGGTATGCTTCCTTTGACTTGCATAGGATGATCTCGATCTGGTTACCAAGTTCCCATTCATTATATACTTTAACTATTAGTGGAGGGTTTGAAGGAACGACTCTGATCATATGAGTCCAAGGTCTTCCTAACAACAGATTATAGTTAGTCAAAATGTTCAACACCCGGAACGAAACATCAAAGGTGTATGATCCAATATCCATAGATAATTCAATTTCTCCTATCGTATCCCTCTGTAAGCCATCAAAAGCTCTGACCACAACATGACTGTCTCGAATGCTATTGGGATTGATGTTCATTTTTTCCAAAGTGTCATATGGGCATATGTTAAGGGTTGAACCTCCATCAATTAAGACTCCTCCTAACACAAATCCTGATGAAATGGCGGCTATGTGTAGTGGCTTACAATGTCCTATTCCCTCGGTTGGTATATCTTCATTGGTAAAAGAGATCACATTGTTGTCTAGGATGTAGCCTATCAGGTGGTTGAACCTTTCGGTGTTCACAATTTTGAGAAGATGAGCCTCTCCCAGGACTTTTAGTAGAATTTGTTGGTAATCCTCTAAAACTAGGATCAAATCCAGGATGGATATTAGTGGAGGCGCTTCTTCCAACTTCTTTACTATCTCCACATCGTTGTGACCCATTTTCTTCAAGAATTCTACAGCTTTTTCTTCAGGAACTTTCTCAGCAGCTTTCTTCATTGTTTTAATCACTATTTCGAGTAGATACAAAGGGTTATTCTTTGGCGAGATTATTCCACTATCGGTTATTCCACTCAGTCCTTCTTCGCAATTCCACAGGTTTGTCTTTAGATTTACAGTTGTTTGTTGGGAACTGCTGATAAGATGACTTGTTAGGGATTTGTCACCTCTACGTGGTTATCCTTCTTAACTTCCTTAGTGAATCCACGTATTACGATCGATTGTCCCTTTGCCTTACGAAGACTGATGATCATAGCTACCACCTCGCCAGAGTCATCTATCATTTATAGATATTTTTTAAAGAATTCCCGCCATCTTTTAACTCGATCATATTTACACATACTCCATTATGTTTTGGCAAAGGGTTAATAGTGACATTGGGTTGATCAGACTGCTTAACCACTATATCCCCACTCTCAATCAGATTTTGAATTTTATGCTTCAACGACTAGTAATCTTGGGCGTTGTGCCCCAAAGATCCAAAATGATAAGCAAACCATTTAGTTAGGTTGTACCTCTTGCCTTTTGGGTTTCTACTGGTGGAGTTAACTCGATAATCTTCTCCTGAGCAACTAATAGCGCCAAGATATTTTCCAAGGAGTCACCCAAAGGTGTGAACTCACGATTTTGACTATTCTCAAACTCTCTTCTCCTATCATCGTTTTGATTAAATGTTGGTTGTTGTGGTGGTGGATTGTTCCCTTGTGTACTGATCAGAGGATTCTGGTTGGCTCCTCTTGATTGTCCTTACAGGATGAGGGACACATCCTCTTCTTTCTTCTTCTAGTTTCTTTTGGAACTACTCCCATAATTTCCCACTTGGATATGTTCGGCTAAAGCTTCCAGAGTCGTGAAATCCTTAATCTTTCCGGATTATATCCCAATCTCAGCCATATATCCCCGTGCTTCATCATCTCTGAAAATGGCTTTCCAATGCCTGCTAATACCATCTCGTAATAAGGCACTTCTTGGGTGTCATTGAAGGTCATGACCATTTCATTTTTGTCCATGGGAGGATGAACTTGAGCTGCCATCTTCCTCCATTGCTGGGCATAATCTTGGAAGGACTCGTTGGGTTGCTTCTTAACTCAGGACATTTGGTAACGATCTGGGGCTATCTAAGATTGAAAACTATATTGGGTTAGGAAAGCGTGGGCAAGATCCTCCCAATTACAAATTTTGGCGCTATCAAGTTTGGCATACCATGTCCTCGCCTCCCTGGATAGACTTTTTTGGAACAACGGTATTCTCTAACTCTCGTCTTTAACATAGGAACCCAACTCTCCTATGTATACCTTTAGATGCTTGTAAGGATCCCCCGATCTGTCGTACTTTTCGAAGTCTAGAACTTGGAACTTGTCTAGATATCGAGCGTAAGGGAATTTGCAAAGGTCTGAGTAGTTGACACTACCATATAATCCCACCCCTTTCATGGAGCATAGGGTATCTTCTATTTGTTTCATCTTGATAACCATGTCTTCCTTATCTTCGGGGATATTACTTACCTCCTTTATTTGTGTGTTGTTTAAAGCACCCTCTACTTGCTTATTACCAAACTGAAATACAGGAATTTGGGATCCTGTCGAAATAAGGATTTTCATGCCATTAGTTTTGGTGGGGATCTGATTCCCTGCCTATGCAGATGACCTGGGTTGTATGTTGGATCTCAGTTCTTGGGCCAGCTTGCACTGCTCTTTCGTCAGATTAGCCATTTCAGCCATCTGCTTTTTGAAACTTTCAAACTCTTCTCGAGATATAGGAACAGGATCTGTAGTCGGGGTTTCTAATATGGACATTCTGATCGGTGGAGTCCTCACTTTCCAGGCTTGCAAATGGGTTTTAGGACCAATCTGCATATAAACCGACAAAGTTTAGTTTTGAAAAATGGAGAAAATGGATTCATGCTAATTCTTTTCTTGCAAAACATAGTTGGTGTTGTTGTTATGATAGGATTATACCAAGTTTGTTGCTTTCATTCTTCTATAAATCTGAAAATATGAAGGGATTATAACATTCGAATACATGAACATAAAAAGGGCATGAAGAGACTTCCTATAACGTTGGGTTTACCTGAGACTTCCCATAACGTTCGATATGAAGGTCCCCAGATTTTTCGCAATCTTTCGATTGGATTAGACCCAATCTTTTAACTGGACCAGATCTGAGTGGTTGCCTTCCCTTAGCCTCTCCGAGGAACACTCCTTTGAGTCCAGTAATCATGCATTCAACGGGTTTGTCTCATGGTGGAAGAATCACACAATATTCATTCACATACATTTATTGTACCTTACCGTATGCATATGATGACATTTGTGAAATATTAAAATAAGGTAATAACAAATAATAAAACGATAATGTAAAGAATACACATGATATTATAGGGTACATGAAATAACGCAATAAAATTAAACATAAAAGGGAAAACATTACGAGTCGAACGCGGCTTAAGCCTTCTCAAAAAAAGATCCCCAGAAGACTCGTCATCTATTGATGATGGGATTTTTCCTTATTTTATAGTTTTATAGATCATGAGTTTAATGGGTGATTTTGGGGAAAATCGACTTATGTCTACGGGTTTCGAAAGTTTGATTTTAAAGTAAGTTAATTAGACAGAGTCGTCAGCTGGTAAATATTCGATTATATGTACTAACTTATCTGGATTTTGAGGTTTTAGATAATCGAAATGACCCATTATATGACTCGATAAAATTGGTCTGTAACTGAGATTCATAGAGTTTGAGGGCTTGGTTAAGCGAGAGGAAGATGTCAGACACTTCTCGACTCCTGTGAAACACGATTACCACTTTCCTAATGTTTTCCTTAAAATTTTAAATAAATTATCTCGAGAAGCGTTATGTGTGTATTGTGTACTATGTCTAGGTGAATCATGTCGTAGGGAAAATTTAGGGTATCGTCTCCTAGATTCAAGTCGAATCGTGAAACATAAGATATCATCTCCTATGTCATCTAGGTCAAAAATCTAGGGTATCGTCTCCTAAAGTTGAATCAAAAATATAATATAGGGTTTTGTCTCCTAAACCATATAAGTTGTTTAGGGTTTCATCTCCTAGGGTCGTCAAAGTTTCGGTGAGTGTATTATCTTGAAAGCAACTTTCGAGTATTTTTGAACCTATGCACGAAGAATTTGATTCGTAAGAAAAGTTTCATTTTAGTTTGGAAAACTTTTTTAATTCGATGAAATGTTAAGATTTCATTCAGGGAAAGCGTCATTTCTAAACTCTTCATCAAATAGAATCAAGACTCTCATTACTTCCAATTTTAGCCTAGAATTAATCTAATAACCTAGCTTGATTCAATTTTTAAAAGATCTTCACAACTTTGTTCGAAAATCATTTTTGTGTGTTAAAACATAAAATCAAGCATTGAAAATAGTGTTGGAGTTACTATTGGCATGTAAGTCATCCAAATAACTCCAAACACCTCAAAATAATAAAATCCACTGTCAATGGGGCCTTAAACCTAATTTTGTGGGTATGAAAACCATCGAAATCATTTTAAGGCCCGAATTACATTAACAATCATCAAATCGCAAAATTACAACCATCGTCTACATCCATCATGGGAATATCCTTCAATTCCCATTAAACATAACATTTAAGGGTCTTGAATTCATTCCTAGGCTCATATAATTCGTAATCACACCCAACAAAGTATCAAGATCTATAAACGGAGTTTAGAGATTAGGATAGGGCATCCATCTTTATCCATAGATTGCACAACATAATAATAATATCGCAACTATACCACTAACTATATCATATGAATCGAATTATATCACCTAATAACATCGACATTGTAAAGATCGATCATATACCAATAAGATCTATTAAGGGAACTTAGAATCTAGGGACTGAAATCCATAAATCTAAGATTCTATAGGTCTAGAAATAACAACACCAAAATTAAATAGAAATATATCCCAAATCAGCTAGATGGAGATTCTATTTGAGAGAATTCTTCGGTGGCCAAAAATAGGATCCAAACACCACTAGAGAAAATCTAAGATGTTTAGGTAGCCAAAGACGATATGAACGAGACGAATAAATGAATCCCAAGCAAGATAAGTGACAAAACGAGTTAAATCGAAATTGAAATCGAACACCTATCAAAAGGATTCTATAGGTTGGTTAGGAGGAATTTCTATTATGAAAAACCCTCTCTAACTACCCATGACTCAAAATAGGATCCAAACACCACTAGATATGATCTAGGATGCTAGGAGAGCCCAAAAAACGAAGAAACAAAACAAACAAAATGAAGCCCAAATAACGTAATCATAAACGTAAGCTAAAGAGATTGTAAAAAGGAGAAATGGACTTTGGGAATGGGAGTTTCTTCCTCCTTAAGCTTCCTATGGATTTCTTGAATGTACTTTGAAGGAAGATATGATGAAAAAGACTAAATCTAGATCCAATTTGGAAGAATTTTCTCACTTTTTCTATTTTTCTCTCTAAAAGACACATTTTCTCTCTATTTTCTTCCTTCTTCTTTAAGAAAATGAAGCACCAAGCTTTTTTATAAGGGGACTACGCCTGCCGTAGGTCTACCTATGGCAAACTAGTCCGGGTGGGTTTCACGTGACCTATTTTCTTGTCGCATACTAAAACATCCATAACTTTCAAACTGGGATGAATTAGAAAATGCTCTACCCCAAGTCGGAAAGATCTTTTCAAGGCCTACACAATGGCATTAAATTTGATCATTTTTGAATCTGCGATGAGGGAGAAAAATGGGAAGAACCATCCTTTTGAATACACCGTTTAATCCTTCGTCTTCATTTTTTTAGTTTGGTACCTAAAGATCCGTGTGTGACCTCCAAGTAATTGTCCCGAGCTTTATAATATTCATTTTGACATCCCCGTCATAATGTGAAATGATATTATTGCCCTTTTACCATTGTTAGAGAAAATACGTATAAATTTTGGGTGTCTACACTCACAAAGGCCCAGTGTATTCTGGGTATAAATTAGGGGGTTAATTACTTAAACCCAACCATAATTAGTGAAATTAACTACTAGATTTGTCTGTATCAAAAAATATAATTGCTGTCAAAAAATGGCTCTAGGTGGGCCCTACCCGAGAGGCCACCAAGGCATCCGTATGGGTACGTCAAGTTCAGGGAACTCAACATGTTCATGGATATCCCTCACCATGCATCATGAATGCCCAAGAAGGAGCCAAGGCAAAGCATTGGCTATTTCCATTCGAAAGGGCCAAAATTGGCTAAATATGAAAACCGACAAGAAAATAGCTAATTATAGAGAACCTCACTAGGTGAGCCACTATGAGGAGATGCCACCATAAAGTGGGAAACCACCACCTGTAGCCTAGGAATGTCTCTAGCTAGAGGAGAGTCACCCACATATGTCTCAATGTCATCCTCCACTAAGAAGACCCTTTGTGATGACGAACGAAAAGAATGCTTGTCATAACGAGGAACATGTGCCCAAAAGCTATTTGAACGTCCGAAATAAGGTGCACACCTTAGTGAGTGGACCTTGGGGGAAGAAGGGAATGCTTCTGACATAGCAAAACCACCTGCAAGGACAAGAGAGACAAAAATTACAAGCATGATAAAATTCGCGAAATTTTGACTAAGTCTGGAAAAATACAAGTAGAAATTCATGAAATTGCGACTAAGTCTAGAGACTACAAGCATGATGAAGTTCGTGAAATTTTGACTAAGTCTAGAAAACTTCAAATATAATGGAAGTTGTGAAATTTTGACTAAGTCTTGGATTCTCAACCAAGGTGATGGAATGTAAATTTTGGCTAAGTCTAAAAGTACTAGTAAAAAAGAAGTTGCAAAATTTTGGCTAAGTATAGAGACAAGCTATAACAATTAACTACACAAGTTTTCATCATCCCAATCCATTTGTCTCAACTCACCTTGGCCATCTCATAAACCTTAACCACACACAAAGACTCATAATCCTTCCATGACCCCAAACACCTTTGTCCATAATAAGCCCTAAAACCCTAAATTTTTTTCTAAGTGTGGGAACACCAATGAACCCCGTAGATGGCCCATGTAAGGTATGTCAAGCATACAAGCAAGGAGTATCAAGCATGGAAAGTGTACATAACATAAAAGGTATGTGCAAGAATTACAAGAAAAATATGGGAACTTAAAGATAACTGAACAAAGCAACCCATGGGATCTAACCATAGGAATGTTGGCCCCAACCTCCTAGGTCGGCCTCAACCCCCTTCCGAAGTTGGCCCATGGGGGGAATTACCACAGGTGACCATCCTCTTCTCACCCAATTTCAAAAAAAAATTCCTTTTCTCTCTCTCATCAAACCCACCAACATTCCTAGGTGGGGGCCTACAAGTCCTAACAAAAACAATATTCTAACCATCTATATGTGCAATGAAGGATCTAACTATAAGAAAGGAGGAATCACTTATATATTCATGCATATACATAACATTTATAAAGAGAGAGAAAGAACATGACACCTTTCTAAGAATAGAGAGATGAAGGCCAAAGCACCACCAAATAGCTTCAAGGAGACCCACAAATGTAAGATTCGAGCTTCCAAGAAAGAATTTAATGAAAAAATACAAAAATTTCCAAGAGAAATGCACCAAAAGCAATGCAAAGCTTCCTTACTAAGCTTGGAGGCTCTCTATCAATGGTGGAGAAGGAAGAATAGAGAGAAAGAAGTTGGTGGAATAAAGGGACAAAAAAAGAAAGAGTCAACTTCCCAGAAAGACAAAAACTAGCTAGTAGTTGTCTCCCATCATAAGGAGACCACCTTTACCATCACATCAGCCCCCGTGGGCCTAATTTTTTATGTGAAAATAATGGAAAACACAAAAAATCATTCCCAATAGTGTTTAAGTGGCCTGGACAATAAACGAAGAAAACTGTGCACGCTCATCTGAACCAAAAAGTCTAAATTTGCGGCCAAGGGACAATTGTATTCCAGGTATAAATTAGGGGTTAATTATCTTAACTAAATTATAATTAGTGATAATTAACTCCTAAATTTGTCCGTATCAAGAAATATAATTGCTGTCAAAAAATACCTCATGGTGGACCCCACCTTGAAGTCCACTAAGGCATTTGTATGGCCACGTCAAGTTCAGGGAACTCAACATGTTCATGGGTATCCCTCACCATGCATCATGAATGCTCAAGAGGGAGCCAAGGCAAAGCATTGGCTATTTCCATTCGAAAGGGCTAAAATTGGCTAAGTATGAGAAATCAACAAGAAAATGGCTAAGTATGGAGAACCTCACTAGGTGAGCCATGCATTATGAAGAGATGCCACCGTTGTGATATCCTGAAAATGAGAGTGTTAATGAAAAATTAATTTTATATGTTAACACATTTAATTTACATGTTGGAAGATGATATGATTGAAAAAGAAAGAAAAATCAAATATTCAAAAAGGGTAAAAATGTAAAAGTCAAGGAAATGATAATGAATGAAAAAAAAGAAGGAAAATTATGGGATAAATATCCCAAGGGAGTATCTAGCTATGTATATAAGACCTTGGTGGCCATTTTGTTTTGATGGTATATGTTGGCTAATAAAAAGAAGTGAAGATGTGGCCTAATTGAAAATCAAACAACCAAACTAAGCATATATATATATATATATATATATATGGCAAAAATGAAGCCAAACATAACATATATTTTGGTTGAGAGAGAGAAAAGGAGAAAAACAAAGCTAACAAAGAAGAAAAGTAGGAAAAATATAAGAAGATTTGGAGGTTTGAACTAAACAAGCAAAACTAAGCAAGGTAAACCCTTAAATATCCTTTTTAATCCATAAAAAAATGAACTCCAACTGAAGATCATGTTTGCAATAGTGATGGAGAAGAATATAAACTTCGGAGCAGTGCTGATGTAGTTCAAGGATGTTGAGAAGAAGAAGACAGAGGGAAAACCTCTTCCCAAGATGTTCTATAGAAGGTTCATCAACATCCTTCTGAAGAAGAGGCTAAAAAATCGTTGAGGACAAGGAGGGAGATATCCTAAATATCAACAAGAAGATCACAAAGAAGCGTTTTGACAATTAGAAGAGGAATCCAGTTGAAATAATGAGGTCAAGGCAATCTAAGGGGAGTGAGAAGACCCTTAGCGAAGTTCGAAAGCCTACAAGACCAAAGCAAAGAGGAAGATTGCTGAGGTAAAAGAAGAAACCTCTAGGGGTTCTGCAGCCCCTGAAATTCCTAAGGCTTTGGCTTCTACTACTGAGAAGCCACCTCAGAAGAAGCTAAAGACCAAGCCTGAAATGGCCCAGACCAAGCAGCATGGTCTGTGTAATGCCCCCAAATCTAGGTCTCCTTAACCTCGGATTCGGTGCATCACTATGCAACTCATACGTCATACTATCAATAACTCATTGCGGAATAATAAAAATATTTACATTGATATAATATGAATATTGTTGTCCCAAGCCTCAGAACCATAACTAAAGCATTATTTAATAATCATTACCAATTTAATTCTATTCATGCTGTACATAACAGTACTATACAACAATAAGTATTTAAACTTACCATCACACTCTTTATTACAATTCTAGATTTTGTAACCTTTAAATACTACACTTATGATCAAGATTGAATAAATACCATGACCCTTTACAATATCTCATATGTAAACGCAAGGTTCAGATTCTGACTTATTCGATCCCTGAATATTTGCAAGGTTATTCAATAACCAAACAATCGTTATAAAAATGTCCTGTATACATCATCATCATCCTTCTAGTTTAATATAATACATAACTAACATAACCTCATCTTAACTACTATAATGGATAACCTCCATTTATAACTCAAGGTTTACATAAACTAATTCACAAACATTACATACCGTTAACACGGCTAAATAATTACAATAAAGAAACATTTAGCAACCTTCCTGTTTCCATGCATCTCTAATCCTTATCACCACGATATCAGGATAATTGCATTGCATCTTAAAATCTGCAAATTTATTTTTGCAAGAATGAACATGACGGTCAGCACGAACTAACAGTTTTCACATTTCATGCTTCACGTAACACATAAGTTTACATTTTATTCACGCACCATGATTCTCATACTATGCATCTTACTCATGCATCATAAATAATATGCAATGCATTTACCTAGGTATCATACATCTCTTAATATGCAAGTTTCATTTGCATCATATATCTCATACTACACATTTATAATATTTCAAGTTCCATATAGAACAACATAATCACGTAGTTGCACAACGTGCACACTTTAATCATGCTCGCATATAATTCACATAACAGTAAAAGATTTAGCAATCAACTCATGTACATTAATACATTTAAATAAGTCAACAAGTTACTGAAAGAACTTGCCTTAAGCATTCCTTGCCAAAATTATGATGGCTCGTCCTTCAAATATCATACACAATTTATTTAACAATGAAACACCAATTAGCCACTAAAAAGACTTCATATATTGGTTCACATTAATAAAAAATTCTTATCTCATATTGTTCGCGTGTTATAGACAATTAATGCGATTAACTCTAAAACATTTCTCGGCGTCGCGTCGTTTGAAAACGTTACGACCCTTATCATCATCAATCCTCATTTGTTTATAAAAATCCAACTCCATATCTTATAATATTTGTTTCATTTGAACCGAAACACTATTTAGGTTCATTAACACTTTACACGACGTTTCGACGTTTATACGTCACACGCCTAATTCGCCTCTTTTCGACACGTTTAACATGTGCGTACATTGGGTTACAACAGTCCATAATGTTTCATTTTTTATTAGAAATAAAATATTAAACAAGTTTATACACACTTGTTACGGCGTTACGACGCTTGCACGCCCATACGCCAAAATTGTCTACTCGAACGCCCAAGTGACACGCACCTGCGCACACTTAGCACGCCCATTAGAATTGTCTAATACTTAATGGTTAATGTTAAGTATCATTATAAATCATAATAATCATATTTTAGAACTTAGAACATCATTTAACATTGTCGGGAGCATTACGCGTGCTTACGCTCATGCTTGACACTCTCCGATTGCCTCCAATTACACATCAGTCCTATAAATGGCCGATTTAGGCCTTTCTACCGACCTCAAATTGAAATACTTAAATAACAAAAGTTTTAGGTCTACTCGTCCTCTTTCCGAATCATCTTAAATCAACTCAATCCAAGTTCGTATGAGAAAGTTATGCCCATTTTACTAAAGGACGTCGGAGCTGTTTTGCATAGTCTCTTGACCAGTGCCTAGGCGCCCAAAAATAGCCTTTAGGCAGTGTCTAGGCGCTCTCTCGTAGTAGCTCAGCCCTTGGCCAGCGCCTAGGCCCTTGGCCTGAGCCTCCCAGCCTATTTCTTCCCAGATGCTCTATTTTTTGGTGTTCTAGTCCTATCTTGCTTCTAACCACCATAACTCCTTCTATACACGTTCAAATTGGTCTATTTCGGACTCTATGGACTCCTAAGACATAGATCTACAACATATCAAAAAGTCAGAGCTAACCATTAACATTAACATGGCCAAATCTTAGGCCAAAGTATCAACTCACGTTCTGTTTTCGTGTTCTTGGTGTTCTTCACCAAAATCATCATCAAATCTTTGTTTTAACACCTTTTTAATCCATTCCAACTGGGTTATTCTCATAACACATGGAAGTATAACATCATACCAACAAATAAATTAACCAAACACAAAATCAAAGCTAGATGTCCTCTAAAATTTGTCCGAATGTCCAAAGTTCCATTTTTGTCCAAAGTTCATCCTCCATTAAGCAAAGGTACGGATTCTCTTCATTTTTGTTCAACTTTAATATTATTAATAGCTTATATACCTCTCAACAATATTAATCAACAACCACAAACAACAACAACAAGAATCGCCAGAAAAATCATCCACGAGCTTACAAGCCCTAAAAACCAAAAACTTTGGAAAATCTTTTACAAAACTCAAACGAAATGGATTTAATGAGATGTTACCTCTGTAAATGTCTTATAGATGATAGAGAAGCTAGCTAGGGTTTATTAGAGTTGCTTGAAGCTCTTCCTCTTCTTCTTCTCTTCCACTCGCGCTCTCTTCTTTTTCTCTGCCTCTTCTTCTTCTTCTTCTTCTTCTTCCTTGTTCTTCTTCCTTGCTTCTACAGGAATTTTCTCTCTCTCTACACTCAATATTTTGCAGCAACAAGGGAAGGATAGAGGAGAAATGACTGATGATTTTTGGGATTGAGAAGGGTAAGACACGGGTGGAATGTTTTGGGAGGGATGAGTTAGTATAACTATACACCTTGGAAAGGATTTTGAGGAGCATGTAGGGAAATTTTTGGCTTCTCAATGAACATGGTGTCTAGCAAATGGGCTAGCTTGCCGACAACTCCCTCCTTGCTCAAATCCTATTGGCTCAAATGTCTCCTCCTTCATTCTTATTGGTGCATGGAGTTTGGTTGCTTCCCAAGTATGCAACACACAAGATTTAAAACACCAATTTGGTCTCTTGCTCTATGTTCATCCGAATACTCCCTCCTTTAATAACCAAATTTGCCCAATAACTCTACCCATAATTAAAATGGGCACTTCACTAAAATATTGAGGCGCGTAAAAATAATTATTATGAGATTTGTCCATTTATTCAAAACACCCATATTAAACATTTCGGATACGAAATAAATCTCGTTCGGGCTCAAATAAAATTTTCGACGCTTGGAAAAATTATTTGTTTCCGTACATGTCTAAACGAAATTAATAAAAATCGAAATAGAAGTAAAAATATTTGGGCGTGAATAGTGCCTCGGGAAACGTGCCCGTAAATAGTGATTTTACGATTCTTCGTGAAATCAATTATTCACTCATACGGTTCAACAACGCATAAAAATTCATACATTCACATCATCCGGGTTATAAAATAACCTTAAAGGACATCACATAAAAATAATATTTAATCCATTTAATAATATTAATAAACCTAAATTACAATGGTATTCATGATTCGCGATCGCTGCTCTTCACGATTAACTCCCCATAATCGTATACATCATCGCACATATATCTCGCCCATAATTCGGGTTAGCGCCTTTATAACAAATAATCCGTTCAATAATAACATCCTTCAACTATTTATTTAATCCAATAAATAGTACTTTAGCGATATTTTTCGAAACCACCAAATTAACTTATACGAAAACTTTCATACTTACTCATCATCGTCTACACATAGTCTAGGTTATAATATAACCTTTAAAACGCTTAACACATAATATTATTAATAAAAGTCTATTTTATTTAATAATATTCACAAGCTCGATTTACCAAGCTAACCACGACTCACGATCGTTACAATAATTAACTATTAACTCATTCAATCTGAATCTATGTATATCTTTCATATTTATATATATACATATTAAGCTCACCAAATAAATTACATAAATATATATAACACATATATATTCGAACTCGACACGTCTCATAATAAGAATTATTCTATATTAAATTCTTATTATAATTATTCTCGAAAATTCGGGTTGTCACATCCTTCACTCCTTATAAGGATTTCGTCCTCGGAATCACAAATATCAAACCTCTATTACTCGGTTTTCGTCTAATTTCTTCCGAAATTTTATCGTTGAATAATTTCAACGTATTACTATAACATAGGTTTTATATTACCAATTTAATCTATTTCCTTGACAAATTCTTGTAGATTTATTCTATAACCTTTATTAGCTCAATTATAGTCTGAGTATTATCCTTTCTTTAACCCATCAATTTCTTTTTCTAAGGATCATTGCGTGCCACAATCATCATAATAATTTAATATCATGATTTACTAACTTATAAACATCTGGGATATCACATTCACCCCTTCTTCTAAAAATTTCGTTCTCAAAATTTTAACGTATTCGTCTTTGTTCATTCTACCCATCAAAACTAGGTTTTCAATCTAACCTTTACACTATCCTCTTTCAAGGATTCACTTAAAATTGTCGCATTCTATGACTACTTCTCCCTGGGGAAATTACCCTTCCCTCAATCAATTTTCCGAATAAATGGACCCTTCAACAATTGTTCGATAATTGTGAAGTAACTTGAACAAATAGGAAATAAAATATTCCTTAAAAACTTTTCATATTATGCTGAGGGGCCGTAAAGACCATCACCACAGAGGTTTACGGGTATTACTTTTCCTACCAATTTCAATTATGAAAAAGGTAATCTACCTCTGCTGGGGGCCATAAAGACCATGAACATAGAGGTTTACAGGTATTACTACCCCTACCGATTTCAATTAAGAAAAAGGTAATTTACCTCCGTACGCCAGGTGATCAGCCTTTTGTACTCTGACGTTGTGCATAACATTCTAGCTAAATGACTATATGCGTTTGCTTGACCACCATAGGGTCAGTCGTGATTTTTTCAACATCAAATACCCCAATAATTGGGTTGTTCACCTCAGCTTACTACAAAATTCCGCACCAAAATAATTTGGTTTGGCATAAATTCTCAAATAATGCTTGAATTTCATAAACACATTGCAACAGTTGTCTAGCCGAATCAAATAGCTTAGACTTACATCAACAACTCGAACATTAATTGAAATATTTTAGCCAACTCAACTGGCATGCTTTTTTTTCATACTTTAAAGAAAACAAAATTCATTTTATGATGTCATGATACCACACTGTTTCTACAGTCCATTGAGGATTCTGTCATTTTGTGACTTTGTCATACTACATCATACCATAGCGGGCTGACGATCCTATGATCACATCCAACACTAAGTTAATCTGCATTGATGACTCCATCATCTGTCATTCTACACCAGGTTCTATGATGCATTGATGACAAATTAAAAATACATTTTGATATTTTCAAATCAACTTTGTCTAGCCGAAACTATTAGCATAGACATGTGAATCATAGGATCTTTTTAAAACTTATTGGTTCAAAAATTTGATCCAACGTATTTTTCAAAAAGACAAAAGTGCAAATATCAGCACGATGTCAATAAATTTCGAAATCTAGCGTAGCTAGAAGATTTGGAATATCCATTTCTCCTTATCAACTTCAATTTCCCTTCAATGCATCGTTACTTAATAATTCTATCTATTTCTAACATCACCAATGCTCATCATTTTGAGAATTCTCAATTCTCACTCTACAACCTTTCCTATACCCCAATATAGTTCATCAAACTTACCACACATTATGAGTTCAGGAACTTACCACAATCATATGGGTTTAGGAACTTATCCTAGTCAGACCAAAATCATCCATTCGCTGAGGGGTTCCACCATACGGTTATGAGTCATGAACTTGCCATACGTGTGAGTTTAAAGAACTCACACCAAATCTTAATATTCTCTAACTATCAAATATAAATATGAGAAAAGAATCACCTTCTCGTCATACGTATAACGATAGCGCGATACCAGGTTCTAACGATTATCAATATAGGAAGCTAAGTGATTGTTGAACCCATCACAATCCCCTGCCCATATAAGGAATCGATCAACTCGGCCACAAATCAACATAGGAAGCTAAGCGGTTGTTACACCTGAAAGTAGTATGCACACAAGCCAATCATATTTGATATTATAACGAATGCAATTTTTGTGATTAAATAAAAATATTTATTGAATTATATAAATGTTTTTATTAATTTATTTATTGAGTAAAATAAATAATAAAGTTATTGTGGAATAGTTCATGTTAAGTGTAATCATGTTAAATGTTATTTGTATGTGATTTGATATAATTATTCTAATTTAATAATTAAATTAGACGGTTATTGATTTATTTGAATAAAATGATTTATTAAATTATTTGGATCAATTTATAGATGGCCAAATAGAAGTTATGATTAAATTTATATTGTTACAATTTAATTAATTAAAGTGTGACAATTGAATCATATCATATAATAAGTATTAAAATAAATAGAAAGAGTTTTTATTTCCATCAAACCAAACAAGGCCTTATGACCTTTGGTTGAAAATAATGAGTTATTTTTAATTTGGTATTTGCCAAACAAGCCTTAGAGGCTTTTGAATTGTGTAAATGATGATCTGATATTAAAACAAGTGATTATGATTCATCAGTTTTTATTTGAAGCTTATCAGTTTATTTGTTAACTTAAAAAAAACAGAGCTTTTGAGAGAAAAGAAAAATTGAGCGTTTGAGAGAAAATTGAGAGAGAAGTTTGGAGATTGGAGAAGAAAATTCTACAATCAAAGGAGAATTAATCAAGTTTTCTAAGCAATAGAAGATATAATATTCTTCACTATATTCTTTTAATTTACTTTACTGTATATGAAGTTAGTTGTTCAAAGCATGAAATTATTTGATTATAATTGGTTATAACCATGTGTTAGAGATTATATGGTGATTATAAATTAATTTGAATTAATTAATTCATGAAAGCATGCTTTAGAATTGAGTTTTACAGAGCTTTATTTTCATGTATGACTTATGTGTATGAAATTGATGCTTAAATTGGTTATTAATCGGTTAATTGACGTTTGATTATGATTATATAATAAAAAACGAAAAGAATGTAATTAGAATGGATTAAAATGGTTGAAAGATGAGTTTACAGTGTTTGATTTCATTAAAATGGCTAAAATATGAATATTTGTATAAACAGTGAATTTTTGGGTTCTAATTGGTTGATTATGTGTATTCTAATGATTAGATTGGTTAGAAACATGTTGGGTAATTGTTTTCTAGCATGTTTGATGTCTGGGTATGTTTAATTTATGTGTTAGATGGTAGAATTCGGAAAATTTTGGCCAAATTTGGCCTAAGTTTTCACTGGTTCGCGACCTGTAGAAGGTGTCAGTCGCGTCTACCGCCCCAGCGGTAGAAATGAGCTGGAAATATCGCCCCGGCGATCCTGTCGCCCCGACGGTATATTTGCATTAGATTCCTCGCCCCGACGACGATTTTGTTAAGAAATTTACCGCCCCGGCGGTGGAACAGTAACTGAAAAAAAAAATAATAAAATTTATTCATTTGTTTTGTGATATTGCTATGTTGTTATATATATGTTTAAAGCCTATATTGAGGTAATAAATGACCAATGAGTTACCGCGAGGGTTGTTAGCAAATATTTATACAATATCGATGTTAATCAAGATGGCACAATAAAATAGGTTAAGAACGAGACTTAAAATGTATATGAATCTGTAACTAATTATCGTTATCGTTTTGTAATCAAAATGTATAGGGTGATTAAGGGACGTGCATTATTTAAATCTGTAATCTACGCTCGAGGCAAGTTTTCCACCCTTAATCTTATTATTTCGTTTGAAGCAAGTTCCTTATCTCAATTTATTACTTTTACGTTGAGCAAGTTTTCCTTCCTTAAATTTGTTATTTCATTTAAAGCAAGTTAATTTTCATTGAGCAAGATTATAAACCTTAGCTTATTGTTATTCAAGCAAAGTTGCTATCATGATTAAGAGCTAAAGCTTTATTCCAGTTATTTATTGTTCGATCATTGATCATTATTCAAACTATGAACATAATTTCTATTTTACAAACTTTATTGATGAATCAATTGTTTAGTGACTAGCAAACCCTTATTGATTCAGCTAGTCCTTAGTTGATGAGCGTTCTAAAGACTTAGAATATTTTAAAATCTTTCCAAACCAAGTTCCTTTTGGTACGGATTCTGATGCTAAACTGAGATGAACAACCCTAATATAGGGGATTAATTACGCGACAACGTTAAAATATTTATGCACAATACATTGTACAAAGGGCTGATCCCCCTGAGTACGGGATGGATGGTCCATAGTCTATAAGACTGTTAAAGGTTGCGGTAGAAATACTTGATAACGTAGGACATAGTTCGAGGTCTTGTGACCCTCAGATACATTTTTAATCCTGAATCTATATTCAGTTCTTGAGCTAAGCTTTCTATTGAGATTTCAGATCTTGATTAGTTATTGATTGAAATCAGAAAAACTATTATACCTCTGTTGAAATCTACTTCATTAGTTTTTTAATTTTTATTGTTATCACACTTGTGGGCAATTGTTTGCTCACTCTTGCGCTAAAACATTGCAGCTAAGGCAGAGAAATCGGACGAGCCGTCCACAAGTAAAGGCAAGGGCAAGATGCCGAAGTAGCAAGAGATCTGTCAATTATTTGATGTTTATTTGTAGCAAGACTTATTTAATTTTATGTTCTTTATTCCGCATTGATGTAATAGAGGTTAGATAACCTATGTTTTGTTTATTTAAGAGATTTGTGATGTAACCCTTTTTGTGGGAAGATGTTTCATTCAGTTTAATTATGTTATCTTTAACATGGGTAGTTAGTCTTGAATGTATGGTATAATGAACACCAAATTTGTGGAGTTAAAGTACCCAGATTTGGGGGTGTCACAGGTTGGTATCAGAGCTGATAGGTTATGAACTTTTAGGTGGGGAAAACCTTAGGGTAGTAGCCTTTTAGAGGATAGAGAATATAGTGGTGATAAACTCTTATCGAGTTCTAAGGAATGAATTACGGAAATTCATGAAAGATAATAAAATGATTATGTGTTATGTGCTTACTTGATAACAAACTTATGTGCTCGCGAGTATTATCGAGTAGTAATTAAAACTTAAAATTTTGTTGTCAGGATGACTGATATAGGAGGACCCAGCCAGGCTAGGGAGGAGGAGCCCCGGGATATTCATGTAGTTCAGGAGCAGCTAGTGCAGAGGAAGCCATCCCCATTGATCACAGTTGCAGGTCCCGAGTATGAGCCTGAGACTGATCCTGAGGAGGATCCGGAGGAGGTTGAGGAGGAGGAGGAGGACCCTGAGGAGATATCACTAACCTCCTTAGGTGTTCAGATGTACGAGCAGGTGTATGATCGCAACATAGAGTTGCAAGATAGAGTGGAGGAGTTAGAGAGGCAGCTGGCTGAGCGACAGACTGTCTTGGAGTAGAAGAACAGTGAGATTGAGGAGCTAGATATACGTCTTGGGGACATGGAGTGGAAGCTGGTTCATGTTGAGAGCGAAAAGGAGGAGTTAGAAGAACAGGTTGTGGAACGTCAAGCCGCTCTAGAGCAGAAGGATGCTGAGATCCAAGACCTTTCATCACGTCTTGCAAAGGTTGAGCAGAGGTTAGCACAGTCTGAGTATCGACGAGGACAGTTGATAGCTAGGAATGAAATTGTACGAGATGAGTTGAAAGAGGAGTCGGCTAAGCGGGCGAGAGCTGAAACTGCTTGGTTGAGGGAGGCTAACCGCGCAGATCGTGTTAAATGTGAGGTGCGGTCAAAGAAGGCCAAGATTGATGAGATGGAGTATATTTTTCACACCACAGTTGATAGAGCTCTGGATCGAGTTCATCATCATCCAGATATGGTGGATCGAAGGATGGTGACTCGTAGTATGGAGCAGGAATGCAAGGAAGTTGTGCGCCGTGGGATGTCATCGTAGATAATAATTAGATATGCTAGCATGAAAATTTATGAAGTTAATAAGTTATAAATCCCAGTTTTATATAATGGGATAGAATAATGATGTAATCCTGGAACTTTATGATGTTAGGATAGATGATGTAAATAACTACGATGCTATTTCTATTATGTTTTGAAGCAGTAATGAATAAAAATGCGAAAGTTTATCAGATGTGCTATGTGTTAAGTGTTATTTATAAATGTTTAAGTTAAGACTTAAATGTTTAAGTAATTGAATAATAATCTAATAGCGTAAATTTTTAACAGTAAAATGCCGCCAAGAAGACAAACCCGTCAACAGACCCCTGAGGGATCTACCAATAACAACGAAGACATCAACGCTAATCCAATGCAGCAACTGGTAAATCTGTTAACGGGAGCATTTGCGAATCAACCCCAAGCCCAGGCCACAACTTTTAAAGATTTCAAGGCTGTTGGACCCCCAGAATTTCAAGGGTCTATGAATCCGATAGAGGCACAAACCTGGGTCATGGAGATGGAGAAGGTGTTCGATGTCGCTAGGGTCAACGAGGACCAGAAGACGGCATTTGAAACATTCATGCTCAAGTTAGAAGCAAGCTACTAGTGGCAAGCTAATAGAACCCGAGGTGGGCATGGGATAATACCGTGGGAGCGATTTAAGGAGATATTCTTCGAGACTTATTTTCCGGCAAGCGCACAGAATCAGATGGAGGTGCAATTTTTGGAGTTGAAGTAAGGTACCATGACGGTGCCTGAGTATGCTGCAAGATTTAACGAGTTGGCAAGGTTTGCGCCATATCAGGTCAACACAGATGAGCGAAAGGCTAGAATATTTGAGCAGGGACTGAAGCCCTGGCTGTATAGTCGGGTTTCAATGTTCTAATTAAACTCATTTGCGGCAGTTTTGGAAAAGGCAATTATCGCTGAAGGAGGCAGTGATGCTCTATCCAAGTATAATCAGGAGCAGAGGAAGAAGAAGAATGAAAGTGAGAACAAAGCAAGTGGTAGCCATGGGGGCAGCGGTCAGAAGAGGAAGTGGAGTGATAGTAACTCTGCGGGAAGTCAGCAGGGTAATCAGAAAAAGAAGGTGGAGGTGTGCAGTAACTGCGAAAAAAGCCATGTGGGTGTTTGCTTGAAGGGTAAGAGGGTATGCTTTAACTGCGGACAGGAGGGTCATATCGCACCGAATTGCCCTAGTCCGAAGAAGGGCGCATGTTTTAACTGCGGGTCGAAGGATCACTTTGCTCGAGACTGCCCTAAGAAAGCAACTACAGGTGGAGCCAGTGCAGGAAAAGGAAACAGCAGTGGTGGCAATCTGACTATCACAGGACCTACACAGCCCAATCGACCTACCGCTCGAACATTCAGCATGACGGTACAAGATGCTGTGCAGTCAAAGGATATAGTGTCAGGTATCATTCCGATCAATAGTGTAAATGCTTACGTATTATTTGATTCGGGTGCTACTTGTTCATTTATATCCGATGATTTTGCTAGAAAATTAGAGTTACCTCAGGAAGAGTTAGATTTCCCCATGAATATAGAAATTGCGAATAGGGAAGTGATTCCTGTTACGTTTGTCCACAAGAATTGTCAGATAGATATTAATGGTCATGTGATGACAGTAAACTTAATCCCAATTCGTCTTGGGGAGTTTGACGTTATTTTGGGAATGGATTGGTTGTTCAACCATGGGGCAGTTATTGACTGTCAAAAGAAGTGTGTAAATTTTAAGACTCCGTCAAAAGTAGTGTTTTATGGCAGCAAGTCGCCTAGACAAACAAGTTATCTGACGATGATGCAGGCCAGAAAGATGTTGAGACAAGGATGTGTAGGATATCTAGCCTACATAGCCGATACCCGAAAGGTGGGCGTAAAGCTGGAGGAGATACCGATAGTTAGGGATTTTATGGACGTGTTTCCTGATGATTTGCCAGGATTACCGCCAGATAGGGAAATTGAGTTTGTAATAGATTTAGCACCAGGTACAGCTCCTATATCAAAAGCCCCATACCGAATGGCTCCGGTAGAAATGAAGGAGTTTATGGTGCAATTGCAAGAGTTGCTGGATAAAAAGTATATCCAACCGAGCGTTTCGCCGTGGGGAGCGCCGGTGTTATTCGTCAAGAAGAAGGACGGATCAATGCGTCTTTGCATTGATTATAGAGAGTTGAATAAGGTCACGATTAAAAATAAGTATCCATTGCCAAGGATCGATGACATATTTGACCAATTAAAGGGAGCAAGATATTTTTCAAAGATAGATCTGCGAAGTGGGTACCATCAGTTGAAGGTGAGAAAGGAAGACATACCAAAGACGGCTTCGAACTAGATATGGTCACTATGAGTTTTTGGTTATGTCATTTGGTTTAACAAACGCACCTGCAACGTTTATGGACTTAATGAACAGAGTATTCAAACCATTTCTGGATAAGTTTGTAGTGGTATTCATAGACGACATTTTGGTTTACTCCAGAACTCAAGAAGAACACGTGGAGCATTTGAGGGTGACATTGGAGGCGTTAAGGAAGGAGAAATTGTATGCAAAATTTTCAAAGTGCGAATTTTGGTTGGAGCGTGTTCAATTCCTTGGGCATGTTATCGATAAAGACGGGATTTTGGTAGATCCAGCTAAAGTGGAAGCTGTGATGAACTGGGATCAGCCAAAGATACCGTCAGAAGTGAGGAGTTTCCTAGGTTTGGCAGGTTATTACAGGCGTTTTATTCAAGATTTCTCCAGGATCGCCACTCCGTTGACGAATTTAACAAGGAAATCAGTGAAGTTCGTTTGGACAGAGAAGTGCGAAGAGAGTTTCCAAGAATTGAAGAAGAGATTAAGTTCAGCGCCTGTGATGTCTTTGCCAGATGATACAGGAAATTTTGTGGTGTATAGTGACGCATCACATAAAGGACTTGGTTGTGTGCTTATGCAGAATGGTAAGGTTATTGCATATGCATCGCGCCAACTAAAAGACTATGAGAAAGGGTATCCGACCCATGATTTGGAGTTGGCAGCCGTAGTGTTTGCTTTGAAAATCTGGAGGCACTATCTCTATGGGGAGAAGTGTGAAATATATACAGACCATAAAAGTCTGAAGTATATTTTCACATAGAAGGATTTGAATATGCGACAGAGGAGATGGATAGAATTGATCAAAGATTATGATTGTGAAATTCTATACCATCCAGGGAAGGCTAATGTGGTTGCCGATGCTTTGAGTAGAAAAGGTCGGGAGAAATTATTTTTGTTAACTGCTCAGGAGAATCTTGTAGCAGAAATGGTTAAATTGGAGTTAGAGGTGAAGGGTCTGGCAGAGCCTAATAAAAAATTGTTCCATCTGGAAACCCAACCAACTTTGGTGGAAAAAGTGAAGGACGCGCAACTCCAGGATGAGGAGTGTATTAAGATACAGAAAAGAGTGCTTGAGGGAGAAGAGCTTAAATATAAAATCGATACCGAAGGGTTGCTGAGATTTGAAGGCAGAGTCTGGGTACCGTCAGTATTGGCAATCAAAGAGGAGATTTTGAACGAAGCTCACAGTTCAAGATTTTCGATACACCCGGGAAGTACAAAGATGTACCAGGATCTTCGCCAACATTTTTGGTGGCCAAACATGAAAAGAGAGGTTGCTGAATGTGTTGCGAAGTGCTTAACTTGTCAGAGAGTTAAAGCGGAGCATCAATGACCGAGTGGTTTGTTACAGCCCTTGGAGATACCAGAATGGAAGTGGGAGCATATAACGATGGACTTTGTGGTAGGGCTTCCAACTACTCAGAAGGGTTATGACGCAATATGGGTCATAATTGACATATTAAAGAAATCAGCGCATTTCTTGCCTATCAAAATCTGATTCACTTTGGATCAGCTGGCAGAATTATACGTCAACGAGATTATCTCAAGGCACGGTGTCCCAGTATCAATTGTATCGGACAGAGATCCACGTTTCACATCAAAATTTTGGAGGAGTCTGCAAGTGTGTTTGGGGACGCAGTTAAGAATGAGTACAGCTTACCATCCTCAAACCGATGGTCAGAGCGAAAGAACAATTCAAACATTAGAGGATATGCTTCGGGCGTGCGTCATGGATTTTAAAGGCAACTGGGATGATCATTTACCTCTGGTCGAATTTTCCTATAACAATAGTCATCACGCGAGTATTGGAATGCCGCCATATGAAGCCTTGTATGGAAGGAAGTGTAGGACTCCGTTATGTTGGGACGAGATTGGTGAACGTCGACTATTGGGACCCGAGCTGGTACAACAAACTGCTGAAATTGTCAAGGTGATAAGAGCCAGATTGTTAGCTGCTCAAGACAGGCAGAAGAAATATGCGGATCAACATCGTCAGAATCGCGAATTTGACGTCGGGAGTTTTGTGTTTCTCAAAGTATCTCCCTGGAAAGGAAAAATCAGATTCGGTAAAAAGGGTAAACTCAGTCCGCGATTTATTGGACCCTTCGAGGTGCTGAAACGAGTAGGCGAGGTGGCTTATAAGGTAGCTTTACCTCCCGAGTTAGACCACATTCATAATGTTTTTCACATATCGGTGCTACGACCGTATAAGTCTGATTATAAACATGTCATAGAATATGAACCGGTAGAGTTTGAGAAAGATTTATCCTATGAAGAGATACCTGTACAGATAGTAGACAGGAAAGAGCAGGTTCTCAGAAATAAAGTGATACCTTCTGTTAAGGTAATCTAGAGGAACCACAGTGCTGAGGAAGCTACGTGGGAACTCGAAGAGAAAATGATGCAAAATTATCCTGAATTATTTGTTTAATCTTTGTATCGCGATTCTGGGGACATAATCCTTGTAAGGAGGGGAGAATGTAACGGACAAATTAATTGCGTTGTGATTCTGGGGACAGAATCCTTTTAAGGAGGGAAGGATGTAACGAATGCAATTTTTGTGATTAAATAAAAATATTTATTGAATTATATAAATGTTTTTATTAATTTATTTATTGAGTAAAATAAATAATAAAGTTATTGTGGAATAGTTCATGTTAAGTGTAATCATGTTAAATGTTATTTGTATGTGATTTGATATAATTATTCTAATTTAATAATTAAATTAGATGATTATTGATTTATTTGAATAAAATGATTTATTAAATTATTTGGATCAATTTATAGATGGCCAAATAGAAGTTATGATTAAATTTATATTGTTACAATTTAATTAATTAAAGTGTGACAATTGAAGCATATCATATAATAAGTATTAAAATAAATAGAAAGAGTTTTTATTTCCATCAAACCAAATAAGGCCTTATGACCTTTGGTTGGAAATAATGAGTTATTTTTAATTTGGTATTTCCCAAACAAGTCTTAGAGGCTTTTGAATTGTGTAACTGATGATCTGATATTAAAACACGTGATTATGCTTCATCAGTTTTTATTTGAAGCTTATCAGTTTATTTGTTAACTTAAAAAAAACAGAGCTTTTGAGATAAAAGAAAAATTGAGCGTTTGAGAGAAAATTGAGAGAGAAGTTTGGAGATTGGAGAAAAAAATTCTACAATCAAAGGAGAATTAGTCAAATTTTCTAAGCAATAGAAGGTATAATATTCTTCACTATATTCTTTTAATTTACTTTACTGTATATGAAGTTAGTTGTTCAAAGCATGAAATTATTTGATTATAATTGGTTATAACCATGTGTTAGAGATTATATGGTGATTATAAATTAATTTGAATTAATTAATTCATGAAAGCATGCTTTAGAATTGAGTTTTACAGAGCTTTATTTTCATGTATGACTTACGTGTATGAAATTGATGCTTAAATTGGTTATTAATCGGTTAATTGACGTTTGATTATGATTATATAATGAAAAACGAAAAGAATGTAATTAGAATGGATTAAAATGGTTGAAAGATGAGTTTATAGTGTTTGATTTCATTAAAATGGCTAAAATATGAATATTTGTATAAACAGTGAATTGTTGGGTTCTAATTGGTTGATTATGTGTATTATAATGATTAGATTGGTTAGAAACATGTTGGGCAATTGTTTTCTAGCATGTTTGATGTATGGGTATGTTTAATTTATGTGTTAGATGGTAGAATTCGGAAAATTTTGGCCAAATTTGGCCTAAGTTTTCACTGGTTCGCGACCTGTAAAAGGTGTTAGTCGCGTCTACCGCCCCAGCCGTAGAAATGAGTTGGAAATATCGCCCTGGCGGTCCTGTCGCCCCGGCGACAGACTCGCCCCGTCGACGATTTTGTTAAGAAATTTACCGCCCCGGCGGTGGAACAGTAACTGAAAAAAAAAAATTAATAAAATTTATTCATTTGTTTTGTGATATTGCTATGTTGTTATATATATATGTTTAAAACCTATATTGAGGTAATAAATGACCAATGAGTTACCGCGAGGGTTGTTAGCAAATATTTGTAGAATATCGATGTTACTCAAGATGGCACAATAAAATAGGTTAAGAACGAGACTTAAAATGTATATGAATCTGTAACTAATTATCGTTATCGTTTTGTAATTAAAATGTATAGGGTGATTCAGGGACGTGCATTATTTAAATCTGTAATCTACGCTCGAGGCAAGTTTTCCACCCTTAATCTTATTATTTCATTTGAAGCAAGTTCCTTATCTCAATTTATTACTTTTACGTTGAGCAAGTTTTCCTTCCTTAAATTTGTTATTTCATTTAAAGCAAGTTAATTTTCATTGAGCAAGATTATAAACCTTAGCTTATTGTTATTCAAGTAAGGTTGCTATCATGATTAAGAGCTAAAGCTTTATTCCAGTTATTTATTGTTCGATCATTGATCATTATTCAAACTTTGAACAGAATTTCTATTTTACAAACTTTAATGATGAATCAATTGTTTAGTGACTAGCAAACCCTTATTGATTCAGCTAGTCCTTAGTTGATGAGCGTTCTAAAGACTTAGAATATTTTAAAATCTTTCCAAACCAAATTCCTTTTGGTACGGATTCTGATGCTAAACTGAGATGAACAACCCTAATATAGGGGATTAATTACGCGACAACGTTAAAATGTTTGTGCACAATACATTGTACAAATGGCTGATCCCCCTGAGTACGAGATGGATGGTCCATAGTCTATAAGACTGTTAAAAGTTGCGGTAGAAATACTTGATAACCTAGGACATAGTTTGAGGTCTTGTGACCCTCAGATACATTTTTAATCCTGAATCTATATTCAGTTCTTGAGCTAAGCTTTCTATTGAGATTTCAGATCTTGATTAGTTATTGATTGAAATCAGAAAAACTATTATACCTCTGTTGAAATCTACTTCATTAGTTTTTCAATTGTTATTGTTATCACACTTGTGGGCAATTGTTTGCTCACTCTTGCGCTAAAACATTGCAGCTAAGGAAGAGAAATTGGACGAGCCATCCACAAGTAAAGGCAAGGGCAAGATGCCGAAGTAGCAAGAGATCTGTCAATTATTTGATGTTTATTTGTAGCAAGACTTATTTAATTTTATGTTCTTTATTCCGCATTGATGTAATAGAGGTTAGATAACCTGGGATTTGTTTATTTAAGAGATTTGTGATGTAACCCTTTTTGTGGGAAGATGTTTCATTCAGTTTAATTATGTTATCTTTAACATGGGTAGTTAGTCTTGAATGTATGGTATAGTGAACACCAAATCTGTGGAGTTGAAGTACCCGGATTTGGGGGTGTCACAGATATGATGTAGCATATACTTTGTAATCTTATTCATTTATTAATAAAAGAATTGATTTTTTTAAAAGGCATTTTATATTATCTACATAGTGCTGTTATATTAAATGTGATAAACCCATAGTTTTGAGCAATTCTTTTAGAATCATGATGGTGATAATGCTAATGAGATATAAATTCTAGATAGCTCACAAACTAAAATCGTTCCTAATCATTGGATTACTAAAAGGGGATTAGTGAATCCGGATAGATTAGTACATACATTGTTTGCTGAAGTACCCGGATTTGGGGGTGTCCAGAAGAGGATGATTGATCTCATAATCATTTGTGTGGAGACACTAAAGCAAGTGTGTAGGTGCTTATTGGAGAATAAGTTCACTGAACGTGGCTCGCTAAGGAATACCTAATGGAGTTTTACTCGTCTGTCAATAGGAATTCCTCTAGTGATAGTAGTACAAGTGATCCTTGGACTTGAGATCATCATAGTATCTTGTGTATGATTAGTTATACTTTGATATGTCCCTTAAGACCTTTGGGGTATATCAAAGGGTATGATTGGGTATAATGAGTTGTACATAAAGATAGGTGAATGATCAACAAAGAATCTACCACGTCTAGTAAAAGATTTGAATGTCCTATGTGATTCGATAAATGACAACTCAGTAGTCCTTGGCCAAGGCAGAATGAAATTAGAAAGGAGTTTCTAATTTGCATTATTTAGAGTTGTGCATTTGGGAATCGAAATACATATAATTAAATAAAATAAGACTTGACAGTAAATTCATGTCTTATATTTAATTGGGACATTGTATGGTAGAAGGATTGAATTGTACGGTAACTATTCACTGAAAGGTTCTTTTGTGATTAATGTTGAAATCTATATTATCTGAAAAGTCGTTGATCGCGAAGGGGGCTTACCCTTATTGTAGAATAAATATTATTTATTTAAATGAATTAAATAGTTTAATTTATTTATTTAAATAAGATTAGAATTGTTCTAATTGATTTATTCACAACCGGTTTAATATGAAAAACCTAAAGGGTCACACCATAAAAGAAAAATATTTATTTAAGAAGTAAATGTCATAATTGTAATAATAAGTTAAGTGTATTTAATTTAATCTATGGAGATAGAATAAGTTAAATAGCTTAATATATATTATTTAATATTTTGGAAATATTAAATATAAATTAACAAGAGGAGTCTTATTATTATTATTACTGTTACTATTATTTAATTCCTAATAGGGATTGAGAATTAATTAATAGAAGTACTCTCCCATGGATTCCTAATTGGATTAGAAGCATAATTAATTAAAGGAGTTTAATTATAATAGAAACCCTAATCCTAAATAGTTTAGGGAAGGGTTATTCCTACATCTATAAATAAGAGGAGTCTTATCATAGATTAGGGTTACACACTCTTACATTAGATTGTGGAGAGTACTTAGAACTTCTATAGAGATAGAAACTAGGGTTTTGCCAACACGCATCTTCTTGAATAATTATTCTTCCTTGGTGGATCACCTCTAGAGGCCAAACACTTGGGTGGCTAACGTTGATCAAAGGAAGGAATCTCATCGGTGGAATTCGAGGAGAACACGAAGGACTAGGAGTTAAACTTGTACCCGAGGAAGCTTTGATCTACGAGGGTATAATTCTTATTCTCTTTCTCTTTCGTTTATATCGTTAATTGAGCACATAGATTGATCATGGTGATGGTTTGTATGAAAATTTTAAAATCCGTTTTATCGCGCTTCCGCACTATTTATGTAATTTGATTGTATGTTCATGCTATATACAAACCTAACAGTGGTATCAGAGCCTAATCTTGTGCTAATTATCGATTTTGACGATTCCATGTGTGTATGGTATGCGATTGGATCAAAATTTTTGGGCAGAATATATTTTTTCTGAATCTGCTATGCGGCGCAGCTGCGCCATTTCTAGTTCATTCTGGAGCGCAGCTGCGCCCAAACCCAGAAAGTCGTTTCTGGGGTTCATCGCAGCTGCGCCGTTTCCCAGTTCATTCTGGGCGCAGCTGCGCCGGACAGCAGAATCCAAAAAAATAATTTTTTCCTTCAATTAAAATAAATGGTTTATTTAATTAATATAAGTTTAAAATAAAGATGTTTATTTTATCTGGAATAGGATTTCAGATTGCTAAAATTAAAGGAGTTTAATTTGGATTTGGTTTTTGATTAAAATAAAAGAGTTTATTTTGTTTCAAAACTAAATATTAGCAAAACTTTTGCCCATTAATTGATATCAATGCATATATGGAATGGTTTTATTATTCATGAGATGAATGTTATTTATTAATATATATGGAGATATGTACGATAATAAATAGGGATTGATTATGGACTATTGACCAATGTGTGATTGGAATTATTTTAGAGGATGCTTGAATGTATGGGTTTTTATAAATAGGGTCTGCGTACCTCGTCTTCTCTAATTTTTCTTAGTGTAAATTCTATCTCCCTCCTATGTACTTTCCCTTGACTGCCGATCAAGGTTTCTATTTATTGAAAATAATTTTTGTAATAGGACTAGTTAGAATTAATTTTGAAGAATTGGAGACAAAGGAGCAAGGAGCGCTTGAAGACCCGTTTGTAATAGAGCCCGGGTTTAAATGTAATAGTTATATTTAAATTTTATTCTTACACCCTAGATTTGACTTTTTGGTTCACTTGGTGGCTCTAGTGAACCAAACTAGAATAAAAGTCCATAATCAATCCGGGTAGAATATAGTATTCTATATGTGCATGATTACTATATATATATATATTATATTATACAACATGCTTCACATGTTAAATAATATGACGCATATTTTATATATATATATATGTGTTTGCGCGCTAAACAAGATGAGACTATTAATAACAAACCCCTCAAAGAAATCATATTAAGTCCTAAGCGTTCAAAGATATTTGGAATATCGAACGTCGCCTTCTAGCATGGTAAAGCAATAGAGTATTAAATGTTTAATATGAGTTTGTTGTGTCACCACAAGGCAAGTATTAAATATTTAAGATGTTGCATTATCACATTTGATGCTTATTAAGGAATTGAACATTACTGTTTTGTTGTATCACCACAAGGACGGTATTTTTCTCTTTACATATATGGAAGTGCTAGTGTAGACACCCAATTTTTGCGTTCCCTGTACTAACCATGACAGGAGGGCAAAATCGTCAATTGAACCGGCTTGCGGGAGCGAGGGAATGGGCACAAGTGCGCTCGTCCAACCCCATCGCAATGATTGGCGACCAAGGCAGACGTGACAATAAGGTCGTCCGAAGCAGGCATTCCCGAATGAGGTGGCACGTCTCCTGGAAATTCCCGGACTGCAGAATACGAGCCTGTCAGCGAAAACCGACGTTACGGCACGAAAATCGAGGCGTGGCACGAAAAATGAGAAAGTCAAACCGTCCGACCACGGATTGATCTGCGGCCAAATAGTGCGCCTTTTGAAAACACGGAACTCGAAACACGGAACTCGAAATCAGGCGAGTGGAAGGCAGGCGGCCAGCCAGCCTATTTCAGCTCAGCTTCGTGCAGCATACAGGGAGTTCAGGAATTTTTGGGAGGAAGAAGAATTCTGCACAGCAGCCAAGCACAGAAATTGAGAGAAAATAGCTAGATTTTGCAACAAAATAGGAAGAAAAGAGAGAAAAAAGAGAGGATTTCTACTCCTTTGATTTTGATTGTATCAAATATATTTCTTATCCTATTCAAGTACACAAGTTTACCTCCATTTGAGATCATTTTGCAAGGTAAAAATCCCTTTTGTTATAGCAATTTATATCACATTATTTGGTTAGATTAGATGTAGTTTTCATGTATATTGTTGAACAATCAGGGATTAGGGATTATTAGTGAAGGTTCCATCGGAACAAAATTCTTCCTAATAACCCGAGGATATCCAATTGATGAAATTTCTAGCTTGTTTATGGTGATTCATTGGGTGTAATTTATTTAGATTGTCATTTCCGGATATCATGGTGTATTAGATAAATCCGGGTTGGTTAGTTATGTAGTATTCATTTTCCGGGCATGTATTAATCTCGTGTGAGCCTAGGAATGCGACCCCGTGGTCCAAATCCGATGATGGACGTTTTGATGTATGTTATAGATTCAAGATGCTCGTTTTGTAACATGTAACCGTCGGGCCTTAAAACGACGCTAAGGCGAGAATCGGGTTAAGGCCCCGTATTAGTGGAATATGTGATTGTTGGCGTTCGGGGACATTTTGATGGCTTACATGCCCATGAATAGCCCCGACGCGTGTTTATGCTTGATTAGATTTTGTGACACAAAAAAATGATTTCAAAGATTAAACGATGAAGGTTTTTTTTATTAAAATCAAACAAGCTAGGTTACTAGAATCACGAGGCTAAAAATTGGAAGTGTTAATAAATGTCGATTCCTATTAAACGAGAAGGCCAAAGGAAATCATTTTCAAACATCACCAAAAGCGGCTTTATGAATGAACGAAATATTTTATTAAACCTTTGTGCATAGGGTTAAAGATATCCTAGAAATTGCCCATCAGTTTGTGAAAGCAATGTATAGATTTCGATTCCTATTTTGGCGAAGGTTTAAAAGACTCTTATTTTGCCAAAACCACGCCTAATAAAAATCTCATAGCTTTGACAAGTAAAAACAAATCTTCCTCATGAATGAAGGAGTTCTCTCGTACTAACGGAAACGACGTTCTGAAACATTTCCAAAAACAAAAACACGATTTCTCAACAAAATGTCAAATGTTTCATCTCTCATAAAAGAACTCACCACAACATTTACATAAGCGCACACACACACACGCACGTACACACATTTTATGAATCAAAGGATAGGAAAGTATCAAGATTGTGGTAACCGTGTTTCACGGAAGTCGAGGGGTGCCTAACACCTTCCCCTCACTTAAGCAAGCCCCCGAACTCTAGGAATCTCGGTTCGCAGACCAATTAATTCGGAGTCACATATGAGCCTGCGATTTACAAAAAACGAAACTCGGATGAGTTGGTACATCCATTTCAAAATATACCAACTGGCGACTCTGGTTAATTGGCTCATCATGAAAAAACGATCTTTCAAAACCCCGTCGACATCAATGCCGACCTTTTCCAAACTTCATCTAATAACAAAGGCTAAAATCGGAAAAGGACAACATCGCGAAAGAGAGGCAAGAAACAGGCGTCGACAGCTGGCGACTCTGCTGGGGACATTAGAGGGCTTAAGCCGCGTTCAAATCTTGATGCTATCCTATCCTTTTAAAATTCATAAAATGTGTGTGTGTGCGATATTTTGATTTTTTACTTTTGTTGTGTGAATGTGTGTTTTGCCCAATAAATGAATGATTGAATGGAATTGCTTTACTTTTAAGTAATCATTTGCATACGGTGAGGACGATGAATGTGAATGTATGTTGAGAGAGTACCTCCTCCTGAGGCGAACCTGTCGGTTGCTTATTACTGGACTCGAAGGGGCTGCTCCCCGGAGATGGCTCAGGAAACGCACCACCCAAATCCGCTCCAATCGAAAGGGCTCAGACGAGTAGATTGCGAAGATTTGGGGACCTTCATGCCGAAAAGCCCGTGAGAGTAACCCTATGATAGGTCAGCCTCAGATTAACCCAACGCAGGAAAAGTCTCTTCATGCCTTTTTTACGATTCACGCGTATAAAATGTCATGATCCCATTCATATATGCCTCCCCTGTTGACAAAAAGTACTGACCTCCATGTTTTGCAGGGAATAGCTGGGAAGGCATAATAAGTCATTATTGCAATAAGGGACTACTAACATACTGTTTTGCAGAAAAAGATTAAAAAACCCAAAACACAAAAGTTACAGCTTTAGCATGCATCCACGTTTTTTTCCCTGGACTAAACTTCGAACTGTTGTTTCTATAGGATTGCTCCTCAAACCCGTTCGCAGTCTAAAAGGGCCCAAAACTCTATATCTGAAATGGCTGATATTCCATCTACCAATTCCGGTTCCATATCTAGGGAGGAATTTGATGACTTTAAGAAGCAGATGTTAGAAATGGCCATAATGCTAAAGGAGCAGTTGATGCCCAGACAGGAACCACCTAAGGAGGATCCACCTTAACTTAAGGGCGAGCCAGTCGTCCCAAAGGCCATTCCCGTACCAAACAAAACAGTGATTACTATCCCGGAAGAGGGAGATACAGATGACCTGCGAAAGAAAATGAGACAAATAGAGGAAACCATCCAATCTATGAAGGGCATAGGGTCCCTGGGCAGGGTTAACTATTCAGATTTATGTGTCTTCCCCGGAGCTAGATACCCGGAGAAATTTTAAATTCCCGAGTTTGAAAAATACAACGGAAAGGGGGATCCCTACACACACCTGAAAATCTACATCGGGGAGCTTGGATCTTACGCCGAGGATGAGGGTCTAAGGATGCAGCTTTTCCAAAAGAGTTTGACGGGAGAAGCGAGAATCTGGTACGCTCGGCATGACAATGCCCGGATCCATAATTGGGAAGAGTTGGCCCACACTTTCTTAACCCAGTATAGCTTCCAGGCCCAAATGGCCCCGGATAGATACCAAATGACAAAAGTTAAGAAGCAACCCAGGGAATCCTTCAGGGAATATGCGCAACGATGGAGGGGCATGGCCGCACAGGTGAACCCCCCGATGAGCGAATCAGAGATGGTAATGACTTTTGTAGACATTCAGGAGGCACCGTATTATGAACGAGTTATCTCGGGGATTGGAAGACCCTTTGCTGAAATGATTAAACATGGAGAGATGGTGGATATGGGTTTGAAATCTGGCAAAATCCAGGATTTTACGGCCTTGGAAACAGCTGCCGAGCAAATACAGAATGGAAACTATGGCAGCACTTCCCAGAGGGTCCAAAAGAGGAAGGAAGAGGATGTTTCCCTCATCCTGCAAGGGTCATCCAGAAAAACAGAAAGCCATCTTCCGGTACAGGTGCAGAGGGTGGGGCCATCCCGACAGCCCAACTTCACAGATCAGAGGGCAGAAGGGCGAAGGAGATATGAGGCCTCGCAAAATCGAGTATTCACCCCTCTCGGGGAGCCTCTTGAACGGGTATTAGCGGTATTAGTAGCCCAAAAGAAGATAGTTGGTTTGGCACCCCCGAGTGACCCAAAGGGTAGAAGGTTTGACCCGAGCAAACGATGTGCATACCACTCCAGTTCCCTTGGTCATGATACACAGGACTGTTGGACGTTGAAGCACAGAATCCAAAACCTGATTGACAGTGGGGAAATTGTGGTGGAACAGCCAGACTCCCCGAATGTTAAGGCAAATCCCCTGCCAAGACATGATGGTGGGGGGGTCAATGCGACGGAGGCGAGTGAAGCTGGGGGGCCGCCAAGGTTGAACTATGTGCAGAAAATTCAGGAAATGATCAACGTGATACATGATCATGGGAGTGCACGGGGAATGCCCATCAGTCTGATAGGGGTAAGTACGAATAGCACGGAGGGACCTGTCAAGTTGACGGCTCCGAGGCCCCTCATCCTTGCGGCAAGGCCGCAAATCCCTATCAATAGTCTAAAGACGGTACCCTGGAATTATGGGCGGATGCCAGAGGAAGCGGCCAGTTGTGCTTCTGTGACGACAAAAGGGAACCCCTTATATCTTCCCGGGCGAGTCCTTGAGAGGCAAAAGAAGAAATTGAAGAAATCTCCGAGGAAAAGGCCATAGAATTCTTGAAAAGGATGGATCACCCAGAAACAAGAGGGATCCAGATTTTAAATGAGGAGTCGACCCTAACATCAGTCATGGACTTGGTGTTATCATCCAATGATCACTGCAAAACCCTGGAGAAAGTCCTGGAGGAGGCATACGTGCCCAAGGAAATTAGTGAGGAAGGTTTCGGCCAGCTGGTGGGCCACCTGTTGGAGAATGATGTAATATCCTTTGCAGATGATGACATCCCCAAGGAGGGAAGGGGGCACCGAAAACCGCTACATATTGCGATAATCTCCTCAGGTTACATCATGAATGGGGTGCTGATTGATGGGGGATCGGCGTTGAATATCTGTCCCCTCAGTACATTGCAGAAGATGAACATCAATCCCAAGCGCCTACGGGCCAGTCATGTGGTGGTGCGAGCTTTCGATGGTTCCCGGAGGGAGATAGAATTGCCGGTAGAAATATGACCTTGTACTTTTGATATCTCTTTCCAGGTCCTAGACATTGCGGCCAGCTATAACCTGTTATTGGGGAGGCCATGGATACACATGGCCGGGGCAGTTCCTTCCACGCTACACCAACAAATCAAACTAATCATCGACGGGAATATGGTAACAATCTCGGCAGAATGTGATGACCCTTCTCCTCCCAGGAATGGCCTACCAGTCATTAATGTGGACGAGTCGGCGGCACCTGCCAGTTTTTAGGCGCTGGAAATCAGCACTCCCCACTACAGATGCCTGGGAGCTCCAGCCATGAAACCTAGGGTCTCTCCAGAACTCACCTTCGTTGCAAAGGAAATGATGAAAATGAAATTCCAGCCTGGACAGGGGTTAGGAAAGAGTAGCCAAGGAATCACCGAGCCCATTCAACTACCCCATCAGATAGGTAAAGCAGGGCTGGGATATCATGGAGGCATCACACGGAGATACCGTCAGGGTGCGGCCCCAATTCGATTGGCCAGAAATCCAATGACCAAGATTGACAATGAACGAGGGACTAGCGAGCCTGCAATTAAGGCAGGGGATGAGGGATTAACCCCCGCAAGTGATGGCTCGGCCAAGAGGGAGAGTTTCCTACAGGAGGTCGCGAAAGAGTTTGAAACCAAGTGCTATATCCCCGGACAATTAACAAGCTGTAGAGAGAGGACGGATGTTGTCACGTCACTGGGAGCCCAACAAGTTGTGCCTGTCATCGATTGGGCAGGATTAATTATTCCCGAAGGAGGTAAGAGGGGGGACTCAGGCGATGTAGCTGTAATCATCGGGGAAGTGTCCGATGTGAAGCCACCTTTCATCCAGCGCATTTCATCCGACCTGACCATCGACAACTGGACCATGAAACCAGTAATATCCAAACAAGGGTAAAACCCAATGTCAGGGTGGTAGACCCAAGAGGATGGGAGAATGGAGAAGTTTATTTTTGTTTGTTGTTTTATATTTTGCATAATTATGTCGTTTCTTCATGTTATTTGAAAATGTGATCATCGTGGAAAATAACTTATATATGACAAGTATTTTTGTTTCATGTCAGGTGTACCAATTTGAGTAATCCTTGCCTAACAAACAGTCTTTCAAATTTGAATGATGATTATGATTTTGACATTGAGCTCGATTTCGATTTGATGGGCATTGAGCAAGACGAGACAGATTACGACGACGCGCATGACGAGATCAAAGGATGGGTCGAAGATAAACCCAAACCCAACTTAGACCAAACCATCACTATAGATATCGGAACCCCTGATAAGCCAAAAGAACTCAAGATAGGGACGGACCTTACCCCTAGCCAAAAAGCTGAAATGACTGAGTTGCTAAACCAATATGAGGATGTCTTTGCCTGGTCTCATGAGGATATGATCGGATTGTCCACCGACATTGTGGTACACCGATTGCCCATCAAGGAGGGTTTCAGGCCTGTCAAGCAAAAATTAAGAAAGTTGAAACCGGAGTGGAGCTTAAAAGTGAAGAAAGAGATCATCAAGCAGTTCAGGGCGGGAATCATTATGGTATCCACTTACCCAGAATGGCTGTCCAATGTAGTCCCAGTGGCTAGCCTGGAGGGAAGGTGAGGGTATGTGTAGATTATAGAGATCTAAACAAGGCCAGTCTCAAAGATAACTTCCCGGTGCCTTTCATACACATCCTGGTGGATAACACGGCCCAGTACGAAATGTATTCTTTTGTGGATTGCTTTGCGGGGTATCATCAGATAATGGTGGCGGAGGAAGATCGGGAGAAGACCGCATTCATCACCCCCTGGGCACTTTCTGCTATAGACGATTGGCTTTTGGTCTCACGAATGCGGGGGCTACTTATCAGAGAGCCATGATGGCCTTGTTCCACGACATGATGCATAAGGAGATAGAGGTCTACGTGGATGACATTATTGTGAAATTGAGGGTAGAGTCTGACCATCTAACCCATCTTAAAAAGCTATTCGATCGGCTCAAAAAGTATAATTTAAAGTTAAATCCAGCAAAGTGTGCTTTCGGAGTACAATCGGGTAAGCTTTTGGGATTCCTAGTTAGTGATCGGGGCATTGAATTGGATCCGACAAAGATTAAGGCCATTGTGGATATGCCGGCACCTCGCACAGAGAAAGAGATAAGAGGATTCCTAGGAAGAATAAATTTCATCAGCCGTTTCGTATCCCACTTGACGACTACGTGCGAGCCAATTTTCAAACTATTAAGGAAAGATGCTTCCCAAGAATGGAATGAGCAATGTCAGAGGGCTTTTCAGACCATTAAAAAGCAGTTGAAAGAGGCACCAGTGCTGGTACCCCCGAAGGACGGGATCCCTCTGTTCATGTATATATCGGTCAATGCCATCACGATGGGATGTATGCTGGGATAGAAAAATGAGGCAGGTAAAGAGCAGGCCATCTATTACCTCAGCAAGAGATTTAGCCAATGTGAACAGAATTACACTCCCATCGAGAAGACCTGTTGCGCTCTGGCCTGGGCTGTAGGGAGATTACAACACTACCTCCATGGGCATATTACATACCTGATATCAAGAATGGATCCCCTGAAATATATTTTTGAAAGGCCCATGCTGACCTGTCGGTTGTCCAGATGGCAGTTAATCTTACAACAGTTCGACATGGTGTACGTAACTCAGAAAGCCATGAAAGGGCAGGGAATTGCAGATCAGTTGGCAGAAACCCCGTCCGGAGGGATGGAGCCGTTAGAAACTCCTCTACCAGGCGAAGATATATTTTGGGTATCACACGCGAAATATGATGACGAAGGACAGTTCTGGAAGCTGTATTTTGATGGTGCCATGAATGCCGAGGGGGCAGGAGCCGGAGCGGTCCTGGTCTCTATCATCGGAGAGCAATACCTTGTGGCCACTAAACTGAAATTTAGCAATTCGAATAACACCGCTGAATACGAGGGATGTATCTTGGGACTCCGCTTTGCCCGCGACATGGGAGTGAAGAGACTAGCGGTGTTCGGGGATTCAGAATTGGTAATCTGACAAGCGATCGGGGTATACAACACAAAGGAGCTCCGGTTACTTCCATACCATCGTTGTGTTATCCAGTTGATGCAAGAGTTCGAAGATATCGCTTTCCGACATATCCCCCGAGGACAGAATGATTTTGCCGATGCCTTGGCCACCCTGGCGTCCTTAATCCACGTAATCAAGAACAGGGACATTCCACAGATTGAGATAGCCGTACAGAAGGCCCCGACATATGAGGAACATGTGGCAGTGTTATCAGACGAGGTGGTGTTGACAAGGCAGCCCTGGTATCATGACATAAGGGAATACCTGAGGGACAAATCCATTCCCGACCAGGCGAGCCGAGCTGAGAGGATGAGGATTCAAAAGATGGCGATGAAATTTTACCTGAGTGGGGATTCACTCTACAAAAGGGATGCTGGGTTGGGACTGTTGCAATGCGTAGATGAAACACAGGCCCAAAGGATTATGAATGAAATACATGGGGGAGTGTGTGGGCCACATATGAGTGGACCGATGCTGGCCAAAAAAATCTTGAGAACGGGGCATTATTGGTTAACCCTAAAAGCCGACTGTGATGATCATGTCAAACAGTGTTACCAATGCCAGGCGCACGGTAATGTGATCCATACGCCTCCCAACGAATTGCACTGTATGACCTCCCCGTGGCCATTTTCAATGTGGGGAATGGATGTAATCGGACCAGTAGAGCCCAAAGCAAGCAACGGACACCGATTCATTTTCGTCATGATCGATTACTTCACCAAATGGGCAGAGGCAGCTTCTTTCCCCAAAGTAACTCAGGAGGTCATCGTCGGTTTCATCAGGAATAATGTCATTTGTCGATACGGGCAACCTGAGGTCTTGGTCTCCGACAATGCCAAGAATTTGAACAATGCCCTCATGAAGGGATTATGCGACCAGTTTAAGATCAAACACCTCAACTCTGTCATTTACCGTCCTAAGATGAATGGGGCAGTGGAGGCTGCAAATAGGAACATCAAGAAGATCATGGCGAAAATGTCTGCTAATCATCGGGGATGGCCGGATTTGTTACCCCTCACCTTGCTGGCATACCGACCATTAACGCGTACTTCTACAGGGGCAACCCCTTACGCTTTGGTGTATGGAATGGAGGCCGTTCTACCAGTGGAGGTTGAAATGGCGTCCCTCAGAATAGTGATCGATGCTCAGATAAGCGAGGAGGATTGGATGCAAAGTCGACACGACCAATTGGCCCTAATTGACGAAAGAAGGGTGGCTGCTGTTTGGCACGGTCAGTTATATCAACAAAGGATCTCTAGATCATACGACAAAAGGATAAGACCTCGAAAGTTCAAGGAAAATGATTTGGTGCTAAAAAGAGTCATGCCTTGTCAAGACGAAGCCAGGGGGAAGTTCGCCTCGAACTGGGAAGGGCCATTTGTGATTAAGAAAGTGCTATCCGGAGGAGCCCTCATATTGCAAGAAATGGATGGTGAGGTATTTCCACAACCCCTCAATTCCGACTCGGTGAAGCGGTTCTACGCTTGAATCATCAGTTCCTTTTTCCTTTGAGAGCGAACTACGTAGGACCTGATCTCCCAACTTGTGGGGGTACGTAGGCAGCCATCATGGCGCGGTCCGATCCCTTAAAAAATAATCCTTTCCCTAACCAAAACCAATTTTCAATAGCCAGATAAAACCTTCCTACACCCTCAAAACCTTCCCGAAACCAGCTGCCTAACTAGCTTCATCCCAAAGGACATAACCCTGATCCAACCAAACAGTTATCCAAAATTTGAGATTCAATCCGATGAAATCAAAAGGTGTGCGATAATATCTGTCAAATCTCCATCAAAACTTGAGAAGAGAAAGAAGACGAAATGTCAAAATCGTGGTCAACTGGATAAAATGAGGATCCACTGAAAGGCAATGATACGACAAAAGGGGAAAATGACTAAATTTAAATGCATGTCTATATATATAAGTCATTTTATTACAAGATTTCTCTTTCGATAACCGATGAAACTAACATAGTCTATGCAGGAAATAAAATAATCTACAAATCTGAAACTAGCTGAAGCAGGATGGACAAGGTGGTGGATAGATCTGAAGCATCAGCACCTCCTGCAATCTGCTGCCCCATCATATCAATACGATCCAGTAAAGCAGTGGCTCGGCTGACAGTCCCAAAATGATCATCTACAACTGCCCTGGTCTGAAATACAATGGCCTCTCTATCAGCAATGGCAGCGTCTCTAGCCCGAATGGCATCATCTCTCTCGACAAGAGCGACATCCCTCTCGGCCTCAGCAGTAATCAAGGCCAGGCGGAGTCGGGTATTCTCAGTAACCCGACTTGGGGCAGAATTAGCTGAGATGGAGTGGTCTGTGGTATCCTCTGGAAAAATCACTCCAGAGTCATCAAAGCCCCCAGTCTAACTCAAACCAGCCGGATCCAAGTCTCCGCGCAACCACTGCACGTAAGCAAATGTCTGGATGTGGCAGCTCTCACTATATTCGGCAAAGATCCTGCGAGACCAAAGGTCGTATACCCGCAGTAGATCCCTCTCTGTCTGGGATGATATAAGGAATCGATAGGCGGCTGCATCCACGAAGGGGTGAAAATCCTGTGCCTGATCAAACTGCCCCATAACCGCCAAGGGATGATAAGTCGTCACGCCCCTCAAGCCAGCAATAGGGATGAAATCCAGGGTGGGCACGTGAGTCAAGAAGCTCATAAAGGAGTAATAACCCGAATAGACTAGTAGATGAAAGGGGTCCTCAATGACCGACAAAAATGATGTCCAGGAAGCCACATCAGTACAGTTCACGGGTCGAAACAAAAACTGTGTGGTTATGTCATGGCTGAAGCAAAACCCTCGGCGACAGAAATGGCCGATGGGACTGAGATGACTCATGAACCACACGAACAAGAAAGTCGAGCTCCCTCTAAATACTCTGCCTCGGAAAGAATGGCAATATGAGGCCGACATGTAGGTATCCGCCAATATCAAGGGAAGAATGGTGTGATCCTCCTGAAGGGCTCGAACGGCCGCGACAACCCGCATGTCCAAATGATCGGGTCCTGCGGGCAAGTACAAAACTGAGATGACACAGGCCATCAGAACGTCCGCTCTCAAGGCATCCCAGCGCTCCTCGGATACGGAAAAATCACCGAAGAAAAGACGAAAACTGTCAGGTGAGCCAAATCGGTCAATCAAGAACTGAAGGGGAACCATATGGTCTGATGTGATCATCGGTAACAAGACAGCCCTCCGCAAACCGGTGAAAGTCAAGAATTGACGGCGCATGGAACCAACTGTAACCCTGGCACAAGGACCGTCCAAAGGCAGGCCGGTAAAGCGAGCATACTCCTCGAGGGTGGGGGTCAGCTCTACTGTCCCTAATCTGAACACCTGACGGGCAGGGGTCCAATAGCTCAGAATACCCTCCACAAAGCCCGCTGGCACCTGAAAGGATAGTAAGGACCAAGAATGTCCCAAAAGGCCATCTGTGATAACCCTGTCGGCCGGCGATAAACTGTCCAACCAGCGGAGGAGACTGCCGACCAACCCTGTAGGAGGAATGGAATCCAAACGTACCACGACATCTGAGGACGACATCTGTGAAAAAATAGTATCAAAAAGACTGTACAGGGGTCATTCTCTATCCCTAAATAAAAAGCATGCATCATACAAATAATAATAAGACAAATGAATTTCATAGAAATAAAAGAAAAAGCTGTGCATAAATAAATAAATGAGTTCAGTACATAGTGCATAAAATGAAAAAAAAGTAAAAAATAAAACTAAACAGGTGCAGGTACAAAGGCCCTATCCTATCCTGATCTAAATAAAATCAATCTCATCTATGAAGGCGGGATCCTCGAACTGATCCCCTGGGGTCGTCGAGGTCGGAGGCCCAAAGTTCATGTCAGGGATATATGGCTGCGCTGTGACATCAGATGAGCTCGGGCCCGCATCATAACCCGCACCGTCGGGATCGTAGGCATAAGCATCCTCTAGAGTCCGGCCCAGCACCCGAAGATATAGAGACAACTGGTCTACCTGACGGGTCAGGGTGGCGATCTGCTCGGCGTGGGTAGGGCTCCGAACGCAGGCTGCCCAGTCCGTCATCATCACTGAGTCGGGGACCATATCCCCTAGGAAGAATGTGGCCCGGGTCTGAGGACCGATGGTGCAGGGCACCCACCAAGTACGGAAAACATCACTCGTACTGGGACCCGTAGAGAGCATCCGGCCGTCCTCCCCTGCGAGCATGATCTCCGAAGGCTGAGAGTCCAGCGGCCAGGAGGTAGTGAAAGGAAGAGAATGCGAGATGCTGATCTCTCCAGTAACGCATCTGAATGCGCGCTCCCCCAGATACATCACCCATCCTCCAACACTCTGCAAAGTGAGGCGACGGGTGGAAAGCTCGAACTCCGGGCCAGAGGGATGCCCATCACCAAAACCCATTGTCAGATGCTCAGAGAGGTAGGGAACCCAGACGACATCAGCAGCCGTGATCAGCTCTAGCTGGATGCGGCAGTGTGCAAAGCTGCCAGATACCGGGACCTCCTCCAAAGTGCTATGATGCCATCGCCGGCCCCGGGGATAAGTGTCCAGGCCAAGAGTAGTGACAGGCCTCAGACATGGGAGACGCTCGTAGGCCCAGAACTGCGAACAGAAACAGTGAAAAGCATGAGTAACCGACAAAGGCAGAAAAGAGAGATAAATGAAAGAACGTCCAATAAGAAGAGAGGAAGAGGAGCCTCACCAGCAGAAAATGATAGAATCCCAGCCAATCATCTGTCTGGCCCTCCGAACGTAGACGCAGATCGTGGAGGAAATAAGCAAAGGTGAACGACCCCCAATCATAGTCGCTGATCCGATCCACGTCTCTGACAGCCCCTACGACGCTGAAATGAATGGTGGAGGAGTTGTTCCCTAGGAAACAACCCCTCATAATGGTCAGGAACAAGCGTCGTAGCAGAATGTCCCGGGTGCCCTGATCCGCTGGAATAGGCAGTGCGTACAGACCCCCGACAGCATCGACAGCCAAAGCACCGGACCGAATGCTACGGGCCTTAAAGACCCGGTCCTCAGCGGCGAAACCCAATAAAGCCCGGACCTCTGCTGGAGTGATGTCAAGATCCAGAGGGACGCGGGATCCAGTAAACTCAATGCCCGTGATGTACCTCCAGTCCCAGGGAGTCAGCATAACCTCGCAGTCAAGACGGTGAAGAGACTGTGTCTGGTGGAACCAGCGCTCAGATAAGGCCCTCATGTAACCCCAGGGGCACTGGCGGGGAATGATGGTGAAGAAGTGACGAAAGCCCCAGGAGTCCACCACCGCCCGGTACTCACTGTGCAGAGTTGTATAGAGGGAATATATGTTGAACCAGTTACCCCTCGGCTGAGTAAACTCGGGCACCTGGGACAATCACCAATGGGTCAGTCCAGATAAAAGAAGAATTGAGAAATTGAGAATGAAATGAGAATTGAATTGAATATACCTCATTAGCTACAAGAGATGCCGAGGGGTGACGACTGAGATCCCGACCCAAAAGATCGGGTATCTGCACAGGGGCGCCAGAAGGAGCCTGATGAGTAGATGGAGCCGGTGTGCTGGAGGATGGCCCCTCTGCCACGACCTCCGGAGGAGCAGCCTCCTCAACGTCCGGATGATCGGGACGGATGACAGCCTCCGCCAAGCGGCGAGCCTGACGGGTCCGAGGAAGAACAGGGGCAGGTGCAGCCCTACGACGGCGAACACCCGATGTCCGAGACGCAGAAGAGCTACTAGGAGCGTCGGGATCCATAGCTGGAATGGAATATCAGGCAAGGAGGAAGGTAAGTTCCCTTTTTTTAATTACGTCACAAATATTCCAATATTTATCGTAGAATTAATGCAACATGATGCATGTTTATTAAAAAAAAAAAAAAAAAATTCGGCAGAGTTCCGTCTGTAAAATGGGCATCCCAGGCATAAGCCAAACATGTTTTCCATCAATCCAAGCCTCAAACAAATCAAATTTGCATTCATATGTGTAATTACAGCATGTAAAGGACCATAATGCATGATTTTCTTTCAAAAAAAGGAACAACAGTATGTGGGACCGCATCATAAGCATAAAATAGGACTCACACAGTTGATACATAGCATGTATATTCAATAATACATAGCATAGAATTGTAAAGCATACATTTCTATCTCTAACATGTAAATAGCCAAATGTATAGCGAAATATTGACGAAATTGAAAAGTGAACGGTCAAAGTGTTACCTGTAGCGCGTAGAACGATCCTACCGGATCAGTTTTTGCAAAGAGGTTGGAAAACTCGACAAAAGGTCCTTGCAAGCGAGCAAAATCGCAAGAATCTATGTGGGGTACGAAGTTGAAAGTGACAGATCTAGAGGCGGCGAGCCGCATATGAAGCCCGATCTTGGCCGCAGATCCATCTGCGGCTGGCCCTGGTGGGTCCCCCTGGTTCCCTTGCAGCCGTTTGATGTGTTTAGTGAAAATAAATTACGAGATGGGTAACCGGCGACGATACCCGGCCCCGACGAGACAATCGACCGACGACGATAACCGGCGATTACGAGACGGATGTCCGGTGACGAAAACTGGCTCCGACAAGATAACTAACCGGCGACGATAACCGGGGGTTACGAGATGGGTGACCGGCGACGATACCCGGCCCCGACGAGACAATCGACCGGCGACGATAACCGGCGATTACGGGATGGATGTCCGGCGACGAAAACCGGCTCCGATAAGATAACCAACCGGCGACGATAACCGGGGGTTACGAGATGGGTGACCGGCGACGATACCCGGCCCCGACGAGACACTCGACCGGCGACGATAACCGGCGATTACGAGACGGATGTCCGGTGACGAAAACAGGCTCCGACAAGATAACCAACCGGCGACGATAACCGGGGGTTACGAGATGGGTGACCGGCGACAATACCCGGCCCCGACGAGATAATCGACCGGCGACGATAACCGGCGATTACAAGACGGATATTCGGTGACGAAAACCGGCTCCGACAAGATAACCAACCGGCGACGATAACCGGGGGTTACGAGATGGGTGACCGGCGACGATACCCGGCCCCGACGAGACAATCGAACGGCGACGATAACCGGCGATTACGAGACAGATGTCCGGCGACGAAAACCGGCTCCGACAAGATAACCAACCGGCGACGATAACCGGGGGTTACGAGATGGGTGACCGGCGACGATACCCGGCCCCGATGAGACAATCGACCGGCGACGATAACCGGCGATTACGAGACGGATGTCCGGCGACGAAAACCGGCTCCGACAAGATAACCAACCGGCGACGATAACCAGGGGTTACGAGATGGGTGACTGGCGACGATACCCGACCCCGACGAGATAATCGACCGGCGACGATAATCGGCGATTACGAGATGGATGTCCGGCGATGAAAATCGGCTCCGACAGGATAACCAACCGGCGACGATAACCGGGGGTTACGAGATGGGTGACCGGCGACGATACCCGGCCCCGGCGAGACAATCGACCGGCGACGATAACCGGCGATTACGAGACGGATGTCCGGCGACGAAAACTGGCTCCGACAAGATAACCAACCGGCGACGATAACCGGGGGTTACGAGATGGGTGACCGGCGACAATACCCGGCCCCGACGAGACGATCGACCGGCGACGATAATCGGCGATTGCGAGATGGGTGACCGGCGACGAAACCCGGCCCCGACAAGACGATCATCCGGATTGACACCCTTTTATGAATGTTTTGCATCCATTACATCTTGCGTTGCATCCTAAATCCTATGCGTTGCATCACGTATGTGTTGTCATCCTTATGCACTATCATTCACGCATCGGGTGTCTATTCTTTATCCTGTTCATTTCATTAAACATTGCATAAACATGATAAAGAGGGGCAGCTGTAGACACCCAATTTTTCGTTCCCTGTACTAACCATGACAGGAGGGCAAAATCGTCAATTGAACCGGCTTGCGGGAGCGAGGGAATGGGCACAAGTGCGCTCGTCCAACCCTATCGCAATGATTGGTGACCAAGGCTGACGTGACAATAAGGTCGTCCGAAGCAGGCATTCCCGAATGAGGTGGCACGTCTCCTGGAAATTCCCGGACTGCAGAATACGAGCCTGTCAGCAAAAACCGACGTTACGGCATGAAAATCGAGGCGTGGTACAAAAAACGAGAAAGTTAAATCGTCCAGCCGCGGATTGATCTGCGGCCAAATAGTGCGCCTTTTGAAAACACGGAACTCGAAACACGGAACTCGAAATCAGGCGAGTGGAAGGCAGGCGGCCAGCCAGCCTATTTCAGCTCAGCTTCGTGCAGCATACAGGGAGTTCAGGAATTTTTGGGAGGAAGAAGAATTCAGCACAGCAGCCAAGCACGGAAATTGAGAGAAAATAGCTAGATTTTGCAACAAAATAGGAAGAAAAGAGAGAAAAAAGAGAGGATTTCTACTCCTTTGATTTTGATTGTATCAAATATATTTCTTATCCTATTCAAGTACACAAGTTTACCTCCATTTGAGATCATTTTGCAAGGTAAAAATTCCTTTTGTTATAGCAATTTATATCACATTATTTGGTTAGATTAGATGTAGTTTTCATGTATATTGTTGAACAATCAGGGATTAGGGATTATTAGTGAAGGTTCCATCGGAACAAAATTCTTCCTAATAACCCGAGGATATCCAATTGATGAAATTTCTAGCTTGTTTATGGTGATTCATTGGGTGTAATTTATTTAGATTGTCATTTCCGGATATCATGGTGTATTAGATAAATCCGGGTTGGTTTGTTATGTAGTATTCATTTTGCGGGCATGTATTAATCTCGTGTGAGCCTAGGAATGCGACCCCGTGGTCCAAATCCGATGATGGACGTTTTGATGTATGTGATAGATTCAAGATGCTCGTTTTGTAACATGTAACTGTCGGGCCTTAAAACGACGCTAAGGCGAGAATCGGGTTAAGGCCCCGTATTAGTGGAATATGTGATTGTTGGCGTTTGCGGACATTTTGATGGCTTACATGCCCATGAATAGCCCCGATGCGTGTTTATGCTTGATTAGATTTTGTGACACAAAAAAATGATTTCAAAGATTAAACGATGAAGGTTTTTTTATTAAAATCAAACAAGCTAGGTTACTAGAATCACGAGGCTAAAAATTAGAAGTGTTAATAAATGTCGTTTCCTATTAAACGAGAAGGCCAAAAGAAAATCATTTTCAAACATCACCAAAAGCGGCTTTATGAATGAACGAAACGTTTTATTAAACCTTTGTGCATAGGGTTAAAGATATCCTAGAAATTGCCCATCAGTTTGTGAAAGCAATGTATAGATTTCGATTCCTATTTTGACGAAGGTTTAAAAGACTCTTGTTTTACCAAAACCACGCCTAATAAAAATCTCATAGCTTTGACAAGTAAAAACAAATCTTCCTCATGAATGAAGGAGTTCTCTCGTACTAACGGAAACGACGTTCTGAAACATTTCCAAAAACAAAACACGATTTCTCAACAAAATGTCAAATGTTTCATCTCTCATAAAAGAACTCACCACAACATTCACATAAGCACACACACACACACACGCACGTACACACATTTTATGAATCAAAGGATAGGAAAGTATCAAGATTGCGGTAACCGTGTTTCACGGAAGTCGAGGGGTGCCTAACACCTTCTCCTCACTTAAGCAAGCCCCCGAACTCTAGGAATCTCGGTTCGCAGACCAATTAATTCGGAGTCACATATGAGCCAGCGATTTACAAAAAACGAAACTCGGATGAGTTGGTACATCCATTTCAAAATATACCAACTGACGACTCTGGTTAATTGGCTCATCATGAAAAAACGATCTTTCAAAACCCCGTCGACATCAATGCCGACCTTTTCCAAACTTCATCTAATAACAAAGGCTAAAATCGGAAAAGGACAACATCGCGAAAGAGAGGCGAGAAACAGGCGTCGACAGCTAGGATGGACTTAACTTGGATAATTTTGATTCGGATGTGTCACCACTTGATCAAAATAATCTAAGAGGCAAAATACAAGGAGTTACATAATGATGTAATTGACAATAGTTGTCTACCTATTTATTTATATATCGTTTGTTGTGTCACACAAGGCTATATACATTTGAAATGGGATCCTTAATCTCACTAGCAAATCTTTAATTTGAATTGCCGAACTATATAATGAGGGTAATATAGTTTGACGAAAATAGTGGGAGATACTAATTTAAATAAAGACCTAATTTATTTTGGTAATTAATTAAGAAATGAATATATGCTAAAATGTTGTCTATTTCACATGCAGAATTTAAAAAATGTCAAACTCACTATCACTGCGTAGCATACTTGATGCTAACAAACTGACTGGACCGAATTACACGGACTGGTTAAGGAATTTGAGAATAGTTCTCAAGGCTGAAAAGTTATCTTATGTTCTTAATATGCCTATCCTTGCAATGGTTTCAGACAATGTCTCTGAGGAAGAGATTGCTACTTTCAGAAAGTGGCAAGATGATGCAATCTTGGCTCAATGCATCATGCTCGCATCCATGAGTAACGAGCTTCAGCGTCAGCATGAAACTATGGATGCTCCTACTGTACTCCTGCACCTTCAATGAGTTGAATGATGAGGAAAGTAGGATTGCTAGATATTAGATATCTAAGGAGCTCTTCCAATCTAGAATAACCGATGACACTACATTATAGACAAATATCCTCAAAATGATCAATCTGATTGAACAATTGGGATAATTGGGTTTAGTAATGGATTGAGAGATAATCCAAGATTTGATCTTGCAATCACTTCCAGACTCTTTCTCACAATTTGTTGTGAATTTCCACATGAATAAGCTATATGTCAGCCTGCCTAAGTTGCTTAAACATGTTGAAAATTGTAAAGAGTCACTTTCCAACCAAGAAAGACCAAGTCTTACTGGTAGATAATTCTTCCAGGAAGTGGAAGAGGGCCAAAAGATCTTCTTAAAAGAAGAACAATTCAAAGAAGGTATATGGAAAGGCAATAACTAAGGACACTAAGAACAAAACTGATGCAGATAGCAAAGGAGTTTGCTTCCACTGCAATAAGCCTGGACACTAGAAAGGAAACTGTAAGCAGAATCTTGTAGAGACTAACCAGAAGAAGCTTAGTGAAGCTTCGGTTACAGATATAGGTTTGTTCACGATTGAAATAAATCTTTCTGTAAGTCAAGGTTCTACTTGGGTATTGGATACCGGCTATAGTTTCTCACATATGCAATCCAATGCAGAGACTAAGCAGAAGTAGAAAGCTAAACAAAGAGTAAGTAATCTTACGTGTCGAGAATGGAGCAATGGCTGCTACATTAGCCGTAGGAACTTATAGTTTAGCGTTGCCTACGGGCAAGTCTATTAAGTTAATAAGTACTTTTTATGTTCCAGTTCTCTTTAGAAACATTATTACTTCCGTTGTTGGACAAGGAAGGTTCTGGTATTATATTTAAGAACAATTGTTGTTCTATTTATAATGATAATGTTTTGTTTAAAACTGGAAGATCACTTGATGGACTTTATAAACTTGACTTACGTGAAAAATAATTTTGCAAGTTGAACAAACTAGTAAAAGAAAAGGAGATGATCATTCAAAGAGTTGAATATGTGTATTTGATGAAATACAAGTCTGAATCATCTGAAAGGTTCAAAGAATTCAGAAGTGAAATAAATTGACAAAGTATTAAGATTCTTTGATCAGATCGAGGAAGGAATACTTGTGCAATAAGTTTCTAGATCATCTCAAAATGGTATTTTCTCATAATGGACACCTCCTGATAAGCAATAATTGATTGGTGTATCTAAAAAGGAGAAATTGTACCTTGTTGGACATGGTGCAGTCCATAATAATTTTTACCAACATTCCAGTATCCATCTCGGGTTATGCCCTAGAAACGGCTGCATATCTACAAAATAAGGTAACCTCAAAAATTCGGCCCCAAGACTCCATAAAAGTTATGGATAGGGAGGATTCTTAGTCTTAAGTATGTTAAGATAAGGGGTTGTCCAACTTATGTGAAAAAGGTTTCAAAAGATAAATTTGGGACAAAATCTGAGAAGTGCAGATTTGTGGGATATCCTAAAAGGGTTTTAGGGTATTATTACTATAATCCTACACGCTGCCTTCTTGGATAAAGGTGTTTATCATTGAAGGAGCTAGTGGGAGGGTAATAGATCTTGAAGGAGTTCAAGAACCACAAAGTACTACAAGTCAAACTGAGGGACCTGTAGATAGACCTATTGTACCACAACCGAATCGTAAATCTGGAAGAGTACCGAAGATACCTAGGAGGTATGGATTCATCATAGAGGATGATGATGAGGTACGCATCATAAAGGATGATGATCCAGTTAAATCTGGAAGAGTACCGAAGATACCTAGGAGGTAAATGGATTCATCATAGAGGATGATGATGAGGTACACATCATAGAGGATGATGATCCAGTTATATACGATGAGGCTATGAGTATAAGACACTCAGAGAAATGGCAGATGACCATGAAATCCGAAATGGACTCCATGTATGAGAACCAAGTATAGACTCTGGTTACTCCACCTAAAGGCATTGTGCCTAAATGGTGTATATGGGTCTTTAAAGAGAAAAGCTAGGGCAAATGGCAAGGTGGAGACCTATAAGACCAGACCTGTTTAAAAGGTTTCAAATAAAGTCAAGGAGTTGACTGTAATAAAACCTTATTACCAGGTAATGCTCAAGTCCATTTGGATTTTGCTTGTGATTGCAGCTTATTACGAAATCTGGCAAAATAGATGTGGAGACGTCCTTCCTCAAAGAAGACTTGAGGAGAATGTATGTATGATACAGCTAGAGAAATTTGTTTTAAAGGTTGAAGCAAATTGTGTATGTAAGCTACAATGATCCATTTATGGATTGAAGCAAGCTTCTCAAAGATGGAACATTCGTTTTGATGAGACAATCAAAAGAGTTTGATTTTATCAAAAACGAGAATGAACCTAGTGTGTACAAAAGGGTCAGTGGGAGCACTGTGAAATTCCTAGTATTACATGTTGATATACTACTGATAAGGAATAACACACCAATGCTACAATCAGTAAAGATAAAATTGTCTAAACATTCCTCCATGAATAACTTGGGAAGAACATCCTATAAATTAGGGATATAAATCTATATAGATAGATTTAAAAGGATGTTCGGCTTGACCCAATGAACATATATTCATTGGATGCTAAAGGCGTTTAGCATGGCAAACTCCAAAAGAGGTCCCATGATGATGAGCCATGGAGTGTATCTCTCTAAAATTGTCTCCAATGAAAGAGAGATCACATGAGTTATTATCATGTATGCAATGAATATACAAGGCCTGATGTTGATCAGTCATATTCTGGAGAAGATCACTGTAAGACAATGATAAACATCTTAAGTACTTAACTGGTATTGAAGATGTGATCATGATTTATGGTAGGTCTGAATTAAAACTAGAGGGTTGAACAGACTCAAGTTTTTCAGACTGACCAAGACGATAACAAATCCACTTTAGGGTAAATCGTTACCTTGAATAGGTGGTGCAGTGAAATTGGAAAGGTTCCAAACAGCAAACAGTTGTTGGTTTAGTGACAAAGACAAAGTATATAGCTGTAAATAAAGCTGCAAGGTGATTGTTTGGATGAAAAGTTCATTACAGAACTAGGAATAGTTCCTAAGTCTCAACTTAGATTCAAACATGTGTTGCGGCACTTTCATTTGATTAGAGGAATCATTGAAAGAGGAGAAGTCACTATAGAAATAGTGGACTCTCAAGAACAACATTGCATATCCATTTACTGAAGCTTTATCCAAACAGCAGGATGATCGTCACTTAGAGAAGAAGGGTATAAGATACCATGGCGATTGACTTTAGTGCAAGTGGGAGATTGAAAGTAGTATGCACACAAGCCAATCATATTTGATATGATGTAGCATATACTTTGTAATCTTAATTCATTTATTAATAAAAGAATTGATTTTCTTAAAAGGCATTTTATATTATCTACATAGTATTGTTATATTAAATGTGATAAACCCATAGTTTTGAGCAATGCTTTTAAAATTATGATGGTGATCATGCTAATGAGATCTAAATTCTAGATAGCTCACAAACTAAAATCGTTCCTAATCATTGGATTACTAAAAAGGGGATTAGTGAATCCGGATAGATTAGTACATACGTTGTTTGCTCTTAAAAAGAGGATGATTGATCTCATAATCATTTATGTGGAGACACTAAAACAAGTATGTAGGTGCTTATTGGTGAATAAGTTCACTGAACGTGGCTCGCTAAGGAATACCTAATGGAGTTTTACTCGCCTGTCAATAGGAATTCCTCTAGTGACAGTAGTACAAGTGATCCTTGGACTTGAGATCATCATAGTATCTTGTGTATGATGAGTTATACTTTGACATCCCTTAAGACCTTTAGGGTATAACAAAGGGTATGATTGGGTATAATAAGTTATACATGGAGATAGGTGAATGATCAACAAAGAATCTACCACGTCTAGTAAAAGATGTGAATATCCTATGTGATTCGATAAATGACAACTCAGTAGTCCTTGGCCAAGGCAGAATGAAATTAGAAAGGAGTTTCTAATTTGCATTATTTAGAGTTGTGCATTTGGGAATCGAAATACATATAATTAAATAAAATAAGACTTGACAGTAAATCCATGTCTTATATTTAATTGGGACATTGTATGGTAGGATTGAGTTGTACGGTAACTATTCACTGAAAGGTTCTTTTGTGATTAATGTTGAAATCTATATTATCGGAAAAGTCGTTGATCGCTAAGGGGGCTTAGCCTTATTGTAGAATAAATATTATTTATTTAAAATAAATTAAAATAGTTTAATTTATTTATTTAAATAAGATTAGAATTGTTCTAATTGATTTATTCACAACCGGTTTAATATAGAGAACCTAAAGGGTCACACACCGCAAAAGGAAAATATTTATTTAAGAAGTAAATGACATAATTGTAATAATAAGTTAAGTGTATTTAATTTAATCTATGGAGATAAAATAAGTTAAATAGCTTAATATTTATTATTTAATATTTTGGAAATATTAAATATAAATTAATAAGAGGAGTCTTATTATTATTATTACTATTACTATTATTTAATTCCTAATAGGGATTGGGAATTAATTAATAGAAGTACTCTCCCATGGATTCCTAATTGGATTAGGAGCATAATTAATTAAAGAGTTTAATTATAATAGAAACCCTAATCCTAAATAGTTTAGGGAAGGGTTATTCCTACATCTATAAATAAGAGGAGTCTTATCATAAATTAGAGTTACACACTCTTACATTAGATTGTGGAGAGTACTTACAACTTCTATAGAGATAGAAACTAGGGTTTTGCCAACACCCATCTTCTTGAATAACTATTCTTCCTTGGTGGATCACCTCTAGAGGCCAAACACTTGGGTGGCTAACGTTGATCAAAGGAAGGAATCTCATCGGTGGAATTTGAGGAGAACACGAAGGACTAGGAGTTGAACTTGTACCCGAGGAAGCTTTGATCTACGAGGGTATAATTCTTATTCTCTTTCTCTTTCGTTTATATCGTTAATTGAGCACATAGATTGATCATGGTGATGGTTTGTATGAAAAATTTTAAAATCCGTTTTATCTCGCTTCCGCACTATTTATGTAATTTGACTGCATGTTCGCGCTATATACAAACCTAACAAATGGTCCAACAAAGAATCTACCTCATCTAGTAAATAGATGTTAATGTCCTATGTAATTCGATAAATGACAATTCAGTAGTCTTTGGACAAGGCAAGAATGAAATTAGAAAAGGAGTTTCTAATTTGCATTATTTAGAGTTGTGCATTTGGGAATCGAAATACATAAAAATTGAAAACAAAATTAGACTTGACAGTAAATCTATGTCATATATTTAGTTGGGACATTGTATGGTAGAAGGATTGAATTGTAGCGGAAACTATGCACCGAAAGGTTTCTTTTGTGATTAATGTTGAAATCCTATATTATCAGGAAAGTCCATTGATCGCTAAAGGGGCTTACCCTTAATTGTAGAATAAATATTATTTATTTTAAATGAATAAAATTAGTCCCTAATAATTTTATTTATTTAAAATTATAATTTAGAATTGTTCTACATTGATTTATTCACAATCGTTTAATATGGAGAACCTCAAAGGGTCACAAAACCGCAAAAGGAAAATATTTATTTAATAAGTAAATGGAATAATTGTAGATAATAAGTTAAAGTGTATTTAATTTAGTACTATGGAGATAGAATAAATTAAATAGCTTAATATTTATTATTTAATATTTTTAGAATCATATTTAAATAATAATTAATAAGAGGAGTCTTATTAATATTATTACTTACATATTACTCTTATTTAATTCTAATAGGGGATTGGGAATTAATTGATAGACAGTACTCTCACAGGGAATTCCTAATTAGATTAAGGAGCATAATTAATTAAAAGAATTTAATTATAATAGAAACCCTAATCCTAAATAGTTTAGGTAAGGGTTATTTCCTACATCTATAAAATAGAGGAGTCTAATCATAAGGTTAAGGTTTACACACTCTAGGCTATTAGATTGTGGAGGAGTTACTTATAATTTTCTATAGAGATGGAAACCTTAGAGTGTTTGCCAATACCCAACTTCTTGAATACCTATTATTCCCTTGGTGGATCACCTCTAGAGGCCAAACACTTGGGTGGGCTTAACGTTGAATCAAAAGGAAGGAATCTCAATCGGTGGAATTTTGAGGAGAACACGAAGGAACTAGGAGTTGAACTTTGTACCCGAGGAAGCTTTGATCTACGAGGGTATAAATTCTTATTCTCTTTCGTCTTTCGTTTAATTGATAATTAAACACAAGGATAGATCATGGTGATGATTCTGTATTAAAATTTTAAAATCCGTTTTTATCAGCGCTTAAATCCGCTCTATTTATGTAATTTGATTGCATGTTCGTGTTAATACAAAACCTAACACGAGATTCATCAACTCAATATTTTCCACTTTGAAAACCTTCATGGAAAGGGTTTCAAACTGTGTGTCTAGTTCACCTTTAAAACCTTTTCCTGTACTTGGGCTCTGAATTTCAATTGCTCCAAGAAGAGAAATGTTAAGTAATAACAAAAGGTCTTACCCATCTAGATCTCAACTTACATCGAAAAAATAATATTGAGCCTGGAATGGTGTGAAGGAAAACTTTTTGTCCTACAACAAAGTATCTTTCGAAATGAGCCTGCTGTCATGAAAGGTTTTTGTCTTCTCCTTGTATATCTTGGAAACTCTCATAAGCATCGTTTCCTCAAATCTTCCAATTCATGGCAACTGTAGCTTCCGTTGTTCACCAGCCTTGTCCATCTCCTATATTGCATAGCTTGATTACCTAAAAAGCTCTCTATGTTCTAGTTCAAACAGGCAGGTGACATAGACTTCCCATATACTATTATGTAAGGTGACATACCGATTGGGGTTTTGTATGCCGTTTTGTAAGCCTTAAAGTGCAATCCTCCAAACTGCATAACTCCAATCCTTCCTGTTAGGGTTTACCACCTTCTTTAAAATGGACGTGATCTCTCTATTAGAAACCTCAGCTTAGAACATTAACTTTGGGATGATAGTAGGATTGTACAAAACTTTAATGCAAAACATTGTATTGTTCTTCAATAGTGCAGCTAGCAATCCTCATTACAAAAATGGCATAACTCTTATCACTGAATTAATGGCCCTTGGTGTTCCCAAACCTGCAAAATATGTTAGTCTTGACAAAATCTGCAACAAATTTAGAGGTCCGTCAGTCCTTGGTAGCTTTATGCTTTCACCCATTTAGAGACATAATCAACTTACTAACAAGATAATACAAATTACCAAACAGAATACATGAAAAGGGACCCATAAAATCAATGACCCCCAAGCATCAAAAATTTTAACCACACTAAAATAGGGAGTTTCTGACATTTGAATTCCAATGTGTTTAATGTTAACCAGAGGTTCTTTGGCAATTCTTCACAAGCTTTACAAAATAAGAAAGAGGTCTTTCGAATAGTGTTAGGCCAATAAAAGCCACTCCTCCAAGACCTTATGAGCAGATCCTCTTAGGTCCAAAGTGTCCTTCACAAGCATAATGAGTGACAAAAAGTAAGGAATAAGACATGAATTCATGGTTGAGGTACACATCTCCTAACAATTTGGTCAGAAGTAAAATTTCCACAAAATATGGGTCATCCCCATAACGTATATATTTAGCATCGCTCCTGAGTATTTTCTTTTTGGGTTTTTGGGCTTCAGAATAATCCATCAGACATATTGTTGACTAACAAGGTAATTGACAATGTTTGACAAACCAAGTGGTTAATGCTATTATCAATTTTAAACAAATACTCATCTAGGAAAGGAATCACTGTAACAGTAGTGTATCTTCAACCACGCAACAGTCGTACTCAAGTGTATCTGCTACCCAATGTTTTCAGCTCCCTTACTTATCCTTGATGCCTCCTAAGTTGAACTCTTTTACCAACAACAAAATCTCACCGTATGGATTCGAGGGCATTTGAGTCCTACTTTGTCAGCAAGTACCTAAGAGCAGGCCGGATGAATCAGAATAGACAATCACTTTAGTACCAAGTAAATAGGATCTAAACTTGTCCCTACAAGCAAATGCAAACGCCGCAACCGACCAACAAACTTTTTTCCTTTTTTCAGTTTGTAGAGTTAATTTGATAATTTGTGAAAAAGCAGGCATATTAATGTCCTAAAAGCATAGTAGATGACATTGTAAAACTTTATGAACCTACTTTGGCCCTAAAAACAGCTCCGACTGCATAGTTGCTAGCGTCACACATGATCTCAAAAGGCAAGTTCCAGTTAGGTGGATGTATGATAGGTGTTGAGGTTTAAAAGCTTCTTCAATGCTTCAAAGGCTTCCTTGCACTCATCATTGAATTGGAACTGCACATCGTTTTGCAGCAACTTACATAGTGGTAAAGCTAACTTGGAAAAGTCCTTGATAAATCTTCTATAGAAACCTGCATGGCCAAGAAATGATCGAATCTCCTGCACATTTGCAGGGTAAGGCAAAGAAATAATTATTTTTATTTTAGCTTTATCAACTTCTAATCCTTTAGCAGATACTATATGACCAAGTATTATACCTTGTTCTACAATAAAGTGACATTTTTCCCAATTTAGAACAAGGTTAGTTTCCAAACATTTGTCAAGTACTTTGGTAAAGTTCTCTAAACATGCATCTAACGAGTCACCATGGATTATAAAATCATCCATAAAAACCTCTATACAGCTTTCAAGAAGATCAAAAAATATACTTACCATGCACCTTTGAAAGGTACCCGGTGCATCGCACAGTCCAAAAGATATCCTCTTATAAGCAAATGTACCGAAAAGGCATGTGAAGGTAGTCTTGTCCTTATCTTCTAGGGCAATTACAATCTGGTTGTAACCTAAACATCCATCCAGAAAACAATAGTAAGTATGGCCAACCAATATTTCTAACATTTGATCAATAAAGGAAGCGGGAAATGGTCCTTTCTAGTGACTACATTTAATTTTCTGTAGTCAATACAGACTCTCTACCCTGTTTGCATCCTTGCTGGCACCAACTCATTGTTATCATTCAGAACGACAATGATCCCAGATTTCTTAGGAACGACCCTGAACTGGACTCACCCATTGGTTGTCTGAGATTGGGTAGATAATACCTCCATCTAGCAACTTCAGAACTTCTTTCTTTACTACCTCCATCATGGGTGGGTTCAATCTCAATTGAGCCATCTCTGGTAGGTCTCGCTTCTTCCTCCAACAGGATTCTATGCATACAAACAGTTGGACTTATTCTCTTGATATCTGCAATTTGTCCATCCAAAGACTGTTTTGTGATCCCTTAGAATCCGTAGCAGTTTCTCCTCTTGTGCTTGGGTCAAATTATTAGCAATTATTACATGTAATGTGTCATTCTCCCCAAGATATGCATACTTCAAATGGACTGGAAGAGGTTTCAACTCCAAAATAGGTGACTGTTCAACAGAAGGTAATAATTTAGTATGAGACATAGGTAACTGAATGGACAATACTACCCCTTTATCTGCAATTTTTGGCAAAGAATGTAGTGCTGCCACAGTTTCCTTTAACTCTTGTTCTTGCTCGTCATCTCCTTCTTTTCCTAACTCCACGCTATTTGTGATGGCAACCTCCAAGCTATCCTTGTGCAAATAGTCAAAAGATTGCTGTACTAAAGAATCAAACACATCAATAGCATAAACAAGATTAATGTCACTAGGGTATCTCAATGCCTCATATATATTAAATCGAATCTTTTCACCATCAAACTCTATGGTGAGGGTCCTGTTGTGAACATCAATCATTGTTCTTGCTGTTTTTAGGAATGGTCTCCCTAACAAGATGTGAGCAGGATTTGAGGATTTATCGTCCTCCATGTTTACTATGTAAAAATCTGTAGGAAAAATCAACTCATACTGTATCAATACATCCTCAATTACCCCTTCGGGATAAGTGTTAGTTCTATCAGCCAATTGTATGATAACATCAGTTTGCTTAAGAGGTCTTAGATTTAGAGAAACAAAAATAGATAGTAGCATGACATTTATGGATGCTCCTAAATCTAGCATAGCTTTTTCAAATCTGATGTTGCCAATTTTATAGGGAATGGTAAACATGCCCAAATATTTACATTTTGGGGGCATTTTCCTTTGTTGGACTGCAAATACATTTTCTCTTACAGTAATCCTTTCATCATCTTTTAACTTTCTTTAATTAGTGCACAATTCCTTTAAAAATTTCGCGTACCTTGGCACTTATTTGATTGCATCAATTAAAGGAATGTTTACCTCAACCTTCCTAAAAGTCTCAAGAATCTCCTTTTCTTGTTCATCTTTCTTTGAGGTTCTAGGATTTCTGGGTGGAAAAGGTAAAACATTAGTCTTCAAAGGAACAGATGGGTTAGGAGTTACCTGAGGTATTATAGTTTTTTCCTTGGTTTTTTCTTCATCAAATTATGCAGTAGCTTGAGGAGTTGCTAACTACTTTCCACTCTTCAATGTGATGGCACTAGCGTTTTTCCCTTAGGTTGACAACTGTTTGAGAGGGAAAATTTTCCTATTCCTTGAGAATCTAACTTCCCTTACTGTAGTCCGCAAGTTGCCCCACTTGGTTTCTTTAATCTTGCACTGAGGTTCTAGTTTCCTGCTGGAACTATTGAGTTTGGTTCAAGAACTGCTGGGTTTGATTCATGAACTGCTGAGTTTGTCCCATGAGTGCCTTGAACATGTCTTCCATGGATGTTCTGTGACACCCCCAAATCCGGGTACTTTCATTTCCTCAGGATTTGGTGTTCACAATCCAAAACATCACATCACATCTAACTACCCATTCAAAATAATGGAAAATACTATGAATTAAAATAGAAATCTCCCATTAAAGGGTTACAACATCATTCATAAACAAATCCCAGGTCATCTAACCTTAAATAAAACATCAGTGCGAAAAACATAAATCAAGTCTATTACATAAACAACAATAAAGCAAATACAACAAGTCTTCATCACTTGTTTGCTTTTCCTTTGCCCTTACTAGTGGATGGCTCGTCAATTCTTTCAACCCTTAGCTGCAATGTTTATTATGCAAGGGTGAGCAATAATTGCCCAGCAAGTACAACAACAACAATAATAATAATAACACGCGAAATAATTAACTGATATTGAATAATCGAAGATTTAGCTTTGAGTCAAGAATGTAAGACAAGATTCTAAAGAACGTCTGAGGGTCCTTAAGACCACGAACTATGTCCCAGGTTATCAAGTATTTCTACTTTAAACCTTTAACAGTCGTAAGACTATATGGGACCTTGCTTCTCGTACTCAGGTGGGATCAGCCCTTTGTACCATGTATGTGCACAACATCTTAACGCTAACGCGTAAATAAAAATCCACTGTATAAGGGTTGTTCATCTCAGTTTGACATCGAAGTCCGCACCAAAGGAAGTTTTGTTTGGATTTTACTTCAATAACGTTTCTAGAATTTAAAACGCTCATCAACTATGGACTAGTCGAATCAATAAGGGTTCGCTAGTCAATCAAGGTTCAAAAGGTATAATTCGAGAATCAAAACTAAATCTCACAAAAGGTACGATTGAATACGTTCTATATAACTGAAGCATTACAAAGAGGAAATTAAAAACGTCTCATTGAATCCATGAAATTGAATGGAATAGAAACAATTACTTGCTCAAGAAGTAATAGCATTATGAAGCTTGTATTCTATGATAATGAAATTTAGAAACTTGCGTAAACGTAAAAGTAAGGATAAGATACTTGCCTCGTGCGTAGACTATAAATTTAAGACTCACGTTTCTCTAATCAACCTATACATTCCGTTTATAAAACAGTAACAATAATTAGTTACAGTATTATAAACACTTCAGAACTCATTCTCATCTAATTTCATTTTAATAGCTCAGTTGACACCGAACAATCAATGGGCTTATGCTACCACCTTTCGCAGTAATTTAACATTCATTTTATACATTAGCCTAAGCTTTAGGTATATCTACGATATCATAACATGATCTCAAAGAAAGAAGAAAACTTTTACTCTCGTCTTTTTACTCTTTTTTTTTTTAAAATTCCCGCCGGGGCGGGAAAACTCTTCACAAAATACTCGCCGGGGCGGGAAAACTCTTCACAAAATTCTCGCCGGGGCGAGCTTCTCGCTGGGGCGAGCTTCTCGCTGGGGCGAGAAAATGTAGTTCAAAATTCTCGCCGGGGCGAGCTCTCGCCGGGGCGAGCAATTTCAAAATTCTCGCTGGGGCGAGAAACACGAAATTCAGTTCCTGCAGTTCGCGAAGAACGCAGAAAAATGCCAAATTTGGCCAAAGTTTTTCATCGAATTGATAATTTAAGTATACCCATTCGTCATATGTGTTATAAAATCAAAACCCAACACATACAGAGTGATTTTAACATCACAGACAATCTAAACAACCAATTAAAACTAAAATTTTCACTGTTCATGCCTTATTAACAAGTTTTGATACAATTAATCGTAATTAATCATTGTGAATTCGTTTCTTAACTAATTCAATCCGTTTAACAATCATTCTTTTCGTTTTTACATACATAAACACAACTAGTAATCAATTTAACCAATTAACATGTAAATCAAGTACCAATTTTATACATTTAAACCATGTTCGTACACTATACTACTCTGTAACTTTCTGAATTTTCATATAAACGTAATTTCACGGATTAAATTACTCTAAATCATATTTAAATCATATAAAACACATAAATTCATGCTTACTAACAACTAACATCAATTTATTTAAAGATTTAGCCATACAATTTGGTTTACAGAGAACTTAGAACATGCATTCATGGAGAAAATTAAGAAACACAATTTAAAGATTAAAACTAAGAATTACCTTTGATAATTATGCTAGATTATGCAAGATGATGACAAGGTTTCTTCTAGATTCTCCAAATTCTCTCCTCTTTCTCTCAAGTTTTTCTCTTTGGCTTGAATATGAATTACTGATAATGGAATACGTGAAAAACTTAACAGCAAAACATGGTGTCAGTTTAATAACTGGCACCAACTTTCACTAAGGCCATGTTTGGCTACTCATATATTCCTCACTTCTAATTTATTTTAATAAAAAGCTTATACTATAGATCATGTCACATATTAAATTAATTAAATAATCTTACTAAAATCAAATGAATAAAATAAAATAATTCTACATTAAATCACATAACCATATAAATAAAATTCTCATTTATTAATAATGACAATTTACTAAATCTCTAATTAATAATTAAAATTAATTAGAAATAACATTATACTTATTTAAATAATGTATTTAATCAAATAAATTCAATTAAACACATACTTTAAATATAAAAATTCTCCATACTAATCTAATTAATGTAACACATATAATTAAATTAATCTACCACAAATTCATCGATTAATCAATTAATTCAAGAATTAAATCATCAAAAAATATTTATTTAATTCAATAAATATTTAAAATAAGTTACAAAAATTCTCGTTCGTCACATCTTTCCCCCCTTAAAAGGATTCTGTCCCCAGAATCACGACTCAATTAACTCGTCCCGTTACATTCTCTCCCCCTTACAAACATTCTGTCCCCAGAATCGCTACACATAGATTAAGCAAATAACTGAGGATTATTTCTCATCATTTGATCTTCGAGTTCCCACGTAACCTCTTCAGCGTTGTGGTTCCTCCAAATCACCTTAACAGAAGGTATAGTTTTATTTCTTAGCACTTGCTCTTTCCTATCAACTGTCTGAACAGGCTCTTCTTGGTAAGACAAATCTTTCTCAAGTTGCAGGGGTTCATACTCTATGACATGCTTGTAGTCGGGCTTGTATGGTCGTAACACCGAGACATGAAAGACATTGTGGATGTGTTCCAGCGCTGGAGGTAAAGCTACCTCATATGCGACCTCACCAACTCTTCTTAATACTTCAAAGGGTCCAATGAACCTCGGGCTCAGTTTTTTCTTTTTACCAAAATGAATCTTCCCTTTCCAGGGAGATACTTTCAAGAAAACATAGCTACCAGAGTCAAACTCTCGATTCTTACGATGTTGATCAACGTACTTCTTCTGTCTATCCTGAGCTGCTATTAATCCTGCCCTGATCACTTTAACGATTTTTGCGGTCTGTTGTACCAGTTCTGGTCCGAGCAATTGACGTTCGCCAACTTCATCCCAGCATAATGGAGTTCTGCACTTTCTGCCGTACAACGCTTCGTAAGGCGGCATGCCAATACTTGCGTGGTAACTGTTGTTATAAGCAAATTCCACCAATGGTAGATGGTCGTCCCAATTTCCTTTGAAGTCCATAATGCAAGCTCGTAACATATCCTCCAATGTTTGAATCGTTCTGTAACGAATGCAAAATTTTGTGATTTAATAGAAATATTTATTGGGTTATATAAATATTTTTATTAATTTATTGGGCTAAATAAATAATTTATTAAGTTTTGTGGAATGGGTGTATGTTAAGTTTAATAATGTAAATATTTTTTGAATGTGATTTGTTGTGTTTTTCTAATTTAATTTAATAATTAAATTAGATGATGAAAAGGTTTATTTGAATAAATGATTTATTTGAATAAGAGAATTTATTTGATATTATTGTTATTTATTAAATAAATTTATTATTTAAGTTTGTAAGGTTTAATTGAATTTATTTAATAATAAGTTCAATTAAATTTAGAAGTGTGACATTTTAAAACTATATGTTATAGTGGTTTATTAAAATAAATGAGAAAGTGTTTAATTTAGTTTTACCAAACAAGGCCCTATGATCTTTGTTTGGAAATAATGGGTTATTTTATTTGTGTTTTACCAAACAAGGTCTTATGACTTTTAGTTAGAATAATGGATTATTTTATTTAGTATTTGCCAAACAAGCCTTAGAGGCTTTTGAATTTTTTTAACTGATAGATATTATATCATACGTTATTATTATATTAAGTATCAGTTTTTATTTTGTTTTTATTTCATCAGTTTTATTTTTAAAAGAACGTCAGTTAAAAAGTAAGAAAGAAAAACAAAGAAGAAGAAACACAGAGCTTGAGAGAAATAAAAGAACTCTGTGAATTTGAGAGTTGAGAGAAAAGAGAGAAATTGTGTGAGAAGCTTGGTGATTGGAGTAAGAAGTCAAGCAAGGAAGTTTAATCAAATTTTCTTACATCAATTGATGGTATAATTCTTTTTTCCTCCTGGTTTTATTCTACTGTATATAATTTTAGTTACTGTATGTGAATTCAATTGCTAGAATATATGAATTATTTGATTATAGTTGTTGTAATTGGTAGTAATCATGTGTTAGATGATTATATGTTGATTAATAATCAATTTAGAGGTGTTAATTCATGAAAACATGATTTAGAATGAAGTCTTTGTTTTTACAGAGTCTTATTTCATGTATGACATATATATATGATAATTGATGTTCAATTAGATTATTAATTGGTAAATTGACTTTTGATTGTGTTAATACGATGAAAAATGAAAAGAATGTAATTTGAATGGATTTAAATGATTGAAAGATGAGTTTACAGTGGTGGATTTTATTAAAATAGCTAGAACATGAATATTTGGTTTTAACAGAGGATTTTTGGTTTTAAATCTGTTGATTATGTGTTTTATAATGGTTAAATTAGTTAGAAACATGTTGGGTATTTGTTTTCTAGCATGTTTGATGTCTGAGTATGTTTAATTTGTTTACTGGATGATAGAATTCGGAAAATTTGGCCAAATTTGGCCTAAGTTTTCACTGGTTCGCGACCTGTAGAAGGTGTCAGTCGCGTCTACCGCCCCGGCGGTAGAAATGAGCTAGGATTATCGCCCCGACGGCTCTGTCGCCCCGGCGGCATAATTACACTAGATTCTTCGCCCCGGCGACAGCCTCGCTCCGGCGACAGCCTCGCCTCGGCGACGATTTTGTTAAGTTTTTTCTCGCCCCGGCGAGAATCACTGCTGTTAAAAAAAAAATTATTATTATTATTTTGTTTTCTTTTCTTGGAAGTTATGATGCATAATTAAAATTATATTAATGTATTAAATGACTAAAGAATTTCCAAGATGGTTGCTAAACTAGTACTTGTTGATTATGGTTTGCTAAATGAGATGTTATAATAAAAAGGATAAGAGCAAGCTTAGAATGCTTTTAATCTTGTGACTAATTATGTTACCATTTTATAAGTAATGTATAGGTTGTTTAAGGATCGTGAATTACTTAAATTTGTAATCTACGCTTGAGGCAAGTTCTTTATCTCAATTCAATACTTTTACGTTGAACAAGTTGTTCTTTCCTTTTAACTTGTTAATTTATTCAAAACAAGTTTATTTATATTGAGCAAGCTTATGGACCTTAGCTTATTGATTATCAAGCAAGGTTACTATCATGTTACGTACTTAAGATTTATTCCAATCATTGTTTATTATTCAAATTTCGAGTATAGTTTCTATTGAACGAACTCTATTGATGAATTAGACTAGCAAACCTTTATTGTTTCAGCTAGTCCTTAGTTGATGAGCGATTTCAAAGACTTAGAATATTTTCTATACTTGTTCCAAGCCAAGTTCCTTTTGGTACGGATTCAGACGATAAACTGAGATGAACAACCCTAATATAGGGGATTACTTACGTGATAGCGTTAAAATGTTTGTGCACAATACATTGTACAAAGGGCTGATCCCCCTGAGTACGAGATGTTTGGTCCATAGTCTATATGACTGTTAAAGGTTACAGTAGAAATACTTGTTAACCTAGGACATAGTTCGAGGTCTTGTGTCCCTCAGATATAATTTCTAAATCTTGAAATCTATTTTTCCTTGAACCGAGCATTTAAACGAGCTTTTAGACTTTTGATCATTTATTGACTGAGATTCAGAAAACTATTGTTCCTCAGTTGAAATCCATTTCATTTAAATTATTATTGTTATCGTACTTGTGAGCAATTGTGTTGCTCACTCTTGCACTAAAACATTGCAGCTAAGCCAGAAAAGCAGGACGAGCCGTCCACGAGCAAAGGCAAGGGCAAGATGCATAAATAGCTAAAGACCTGCTATTTTACTTGATTTTTGATTGTAATAAGACTTATTTTAAATTATGTTTTATTCCGTATTTGATGTATTAAGGTTAAGATAACCTGGGAATTTGAATGTTTTAATAGTTTGGTGATGTAACCCATTTTGGGTAGATGATTTCTTTAAGTTTATTTAATTGTTCTTATTTATGGGTAGTTAAATGTGAATGTATGAGATAGTGAGCACCAAATTTATGGGAAATAAGTACCTGGATTTGGGGGTGTCACAGGTTGGTATCAAAGCTGTAGGTTATGAACCTTTAGGTGGGGAAAACCTTAGGGTAGTAGCCTTTTAGAAGATAGAGAATATAGATGTGATAAACTCTTATCGAGTTTTAAGGAATGAATTATGTGCTATGTGCTTATTTGATAACAAACTTATGTGCTCGCGAGTATTACCGATTAGTAATTAAAACTTAAAAATTTTGTTGTCAGGATGACTGATAGAGGAGAGACCAGCCAGGCCAGGGAGGAGGAGCCCCGAGATATTCACGTAGTTCATGTGCAGCTAGTGCAGAGGGAGCCATCCCCATTGATTACAGTTACAGGCCACGAGTATGGAGCCTGAGACATGATCCTGAGGAAGGACCCTGAGGAGGATCCTGAGGAGGAGGAGGAGGACCCTGAAGAGATACCACTTATTCTACTTTGGGTGTTCAGATGTAACGAGTAGGTGTATGATCGCAACAATAGAGTTGCAGGACAGAGTGGCAGGAGTTAGTAGGGGCAGCTGGCTGAGCGACAGACTGCTTTGGAGCAGAAGAACAGTGAGATTGAGGAGCTAGACATACGTCTTGGTGACGTGGAGTGGAAGCTGGTTCACGTAGAGAGTGAAAAGGAGGAGTTAGAGGAACAGGCTGCGGAACGTCAAGCCACTTTAGAGCAGAAGGATGCTGAGATTCAAGACCTTTTATCACGTCTTGCAGAGGCTGAGCAGAGGCTAGCACAGTCTGAGTATCGACGCGGACAATTGATAGCTAGGAATGAAATTGTCCGAGATGAGTTGAAAGAGGAGTTAGCTAAGGCGAGCGAGAGCAGTGAAAACCGCTTGGTTGAGGGAGGCTAACACGCCGAGGCAGATCGTGTTGAGTGTGAGGTGCGGTTCCAAAGAAGGCCAAGATTGATGATATGGGAGTATATTTTTCACTCCACAGTGGATAGAGCTCTAGATCGAGGTTCATCGTCATCCAGATATGGTGGAATCGAAGGATGGTGACTCGTATTATGGAGCAGGAACGCCAGGAAGCTTGTGCGCCGTGGAATGTCATCATAGATTATGATTAGTTACGTTATTATGAAATTTATGAGTTAATAAATTGTTAAATCCCAGATTTATATAATGGGATAGAATAATGATGTAATCCTGGAACTTTATGATGACAGGATAGATGATTTGATGTAAATAACCACGATGTTATCTTTATTATGTTTTTAAAGCAGTAAATGAATAAAATGTGAAAGTTTATCAGATGTGTTATGTGTTTAAGTATTGTCTATAAATGTTTAAGTTAAGACTTAAATGTTTAAGCAATTGAATTAATAATCTAATATCGCGAATTTTTAACAGTAAGATGCACCCAAAAAGAAGACAACCAACCCGCCAACAAACTCCTGAGGGATCTACAAACAACAAACGAAGAAGCCAACACTAACCCAATGCAGCAGTTAGTGGAATCTATTAACTGGAGCATTCGTGAATCAACCCCAAGCTCAGGCTACAACTTTTAAAGATTTCAAGGCTGTTCTCGGACCTCTGGAATATCACGGCTCTATTGAATCCCATTGAAGCTCAAACGTGGGTCATGGAGATGGAGAAGGTGTTTGATGTCGCTAGGGTCAATGAGGACCAAAAGACGGCATTTGCAACCTTTATGCTGAAGTCAGAAAGCTAGCTACTGGTGGCAAGCTAATTAAGACTCGAGGGAGGTCAAGGGATTATTCCATGGGAGCGATTTAAGGAGATGTTTTTCGAAACCTATTTTCCGACAAGTGCTCAGAACCAAATGGAAGTACAGTTTCTAGAGTTGAAGCAAGGTACTATGTCGGTATCTGAATATGCAGCAAGATTCAACGAGTTGGCGAGGTTTGCGCCTTATCAGGTTAACACGGATGAGCGGAAGACCAGAAGGTTCGAGCAGGGACTGAAGCCCTGATTGTATAGCCGAGTTTCAATGTTTCAACTGAATTCGTTTGCGGTGGTGCTGGAAAAGGCAATTATTGCTGAAGGAGGCAGTGATGCTCTGTCAAAGTATAATCAGGAGCAGAGGAAGAAGAAGAATGAGAGTGAAAACAAGACAAGTGGTAGCCATGGAGGCAGTAGTCAAAAGAGAAAATGGAATGATAGTAACTCTGCGGGAAGTCAGCAGTGGTAATCAGAAGAAGAAGATGGAGGTGTGCAACAACTGTGGGAAAGAGCCATAATGGGTGCTTGTTTGAAGGGTAAGCGGGTATACTTTCAACTGCGGGCCGGAGGGGGCATATCGCGCCGAATTGCCCTAATCCAAAGAAAGCAGCATGTTTCATCTGCGGGTCGAAGGATCACTTTGCTCGGGAGTGCTCTAAGAAAGCAACTACAGGTGGAGCCAGTTCAAGAAAGGGAAACAGCGGTGGTGGAGGCAATCTGACTATCACAGGACCCACGCAGCCCAACCGACCTACCGCTCGAACGTTCAATATGACGGTGCAGGATGTTGTGCAGTCAAAGGATGTAGTGTCAGGTATCATTCCAGTCAATAATGTTAATGCTTATGTATTGTTTGACTCGGGTGCTACTTGCTCATTTATATCCGATGATTTTGCTAAGAAACTAGGGTTACCCCAGGAAGAATTAGATTACCCTATGAATATAGAAATTGCGAATAGGGAGGTGATTCCTGTTAAGTTTGTTCACAAGAACTGTCAGGTAGATATTAAGGGTCATGTGATGACTGTCAACTTAATCCCAATTCGTCTTGGGGAGTTTGATGTCATTCTGGGAATAGATTGGTTGTTTAACCATGGGGCAGTTATTGACTGTCAAAAGAAGTGTGTAAACCTTATGACTCCGTCAAAGGTAGTGTTTTATGGCAGCAAGTCGCCTAGACAAACGAGTTGTCTGACAATGGTGCAGGCCAGAAAGATGTTGAGACAAGGATGTGTAGGATATCTAGCCTACATAGTTGATACCCGAAAGGTGGGTACAAAACTGGAGGAGATACCAGTAGTTAAGGATTTTGCGGACGTGTTTCCTGATGATTTGCCAGGATTACCGCCAGATAGGGAAATCGAGTTTGTAATTGATTTAGCACCGGGAACGGCCCCTATATCGAAAGCCCCGTATCGAATGGCTCTGGTAGAAATGAAGGAGTTAATGGTGCAATTACAGGAATTGCTGGATAAGAAGTATATCCAACCGAGCGTTTCGCCGTGGGGAGCGCCGGTATTGTTTGTTAAGAAGAAGGATGGGTCGATGCGTCTTTGCATTGATTATAGAGAGTTGAATAAGGTCACGATCAAAAACAAGTATCCGTTGCCAAGGATTGATGACCTGTTTGACCAACTGAAGGGAGCAAGATATTTTTCGAAGATAGATCTGCGAAGTGGATACCATCAGTTGAAGGTGAGAAAGGAAGACATACCAAAGACGGCATTTCGAACTAGATATGGTCACTATGAGTTTTTGGTTATGTCATTTGGTTTAACGAATGTGCCTGCAGCATTCATGGACTTAATGAATAGGTTATTCAAACCATTTCTGGATAAGTTTGTGGTGGTATTCATAGACGACATTTTGGTTTACTCCAAAACCCAAGAAGAACACGTGGAACATTTAAGGGTGACGTTGGAGGCGTTAAGGAAGGAGAAATTGTATGCAAAATTTTCAAAGTGCGAATTTTGGTTGGAGCGTGTTCAATTTCTTGGACATGTGATTGATAGAGACGGGATTTCGGTGGATCTAGCTAAAGTGGAAGCTATGATGAACTGAGATCAGCTAAGACACCGTCATAAGTAAGGAGTTTCCTAGGTTTGGCAGGATACTACAGACGTTTTATTCAAGATTTCTCCAGAATCGCCACTCCGTTGACAAATTTAACAAGAAAATCAGTGAAGTTTGTTTGGACGGAGAAGTGCGAGGAAAGTTTCCAAGAACTAAAGAAGAGACTAAGTTCGGCGCCTGTGTTGTCTTTACCAGATGATACAGGAAATTTTGTGGTGTACAGTGACGCATCACATAAAGGACTAGGTTGTGTGTTGATGCAGAATGGTAAGGTTATTGCATATGTATCGCGCCAACTAAAAGACTATGAAAAAGGGTATCCGACCCATGATTTGGAGTTAGCAGCCGTGGTGTTTGCTTTGAAAATGTGGAGGCATTATCTCTATGGGGAGAAGTGTGAAATATATACAGACCATAAGAGTCTGAAGTATATTTTCACGCAGAAGGATTTGAATATGCGGCAGAGAAGATGGATAGAATTGATCAAAGATTATGATTGTGAAATTCTATACCATCCGGGAAAGGCTAATGTGGTTGCTGACGCTTTGAGTAGAAAAGGTCAGGAGAAACTGTTTATGTTAACTGATCAAGAGAAGCTCGTAGCAGAAATGGCTAAATTGGAGTTAGAGGTGAAGAGTCTGGCAGAGCCTAATGAAAAATTGTTCTAGATGGAAACCCAACCAACTTTGGTAGAAAAAGTCAAAGAAGCGCAACTCCAGGATGAGGAGTGTATTGAGATACGGAAAAGAGTGCTTGAGGGAGAAGAGCTTAAATATAAAATCGATACTGAAGGGTTGCTAAGATTTGAAGGCAGAATTTGGGTACCGTCGGTATTGGCAATCAAAGAGGAGATTTTGAACGAAACTCACAGTTCACGATTTTCGGTTCACCCGGGAAGCACAAAGATGTACCAGGACCTTCGTCAACATTTTTGGTGGCCAAACATGAAAAGAGAGGTTGCTGAGTGTGTTGTGAAGTGTCTCACTTGTCAGAGAGTTAAAGCGGAGCATCAACGACCAAGTGGTTTGCTATAGCCCTTGGAGATACCAGAATGGAAGTGAGAGCATATCACGATGGACTTCGTGGTAGGGCTTCCAACTACTCAGAAGGGTTATGATGCAATATGGGTCATAGTTGACAGATTGACTAAATCAGTGCATTTCTTGCCGATCAAAATCAGATTCAATTTGGATCAGCTGGCAAAGTTATATGTCAAAGAGATTATCTCAAGGCATAGAGTTCGAGTATCAATAGTATCAGATCGAGATCCACGGTTTACATCAAAGTTTTGGAAAAGTCTACAAGCTTGTTTGGGGACACAGTTGAGAATGAGTACAGCCTATCATCCTCAAACCGATGGCCAGAGTGAAAGAACAATTCAAACGTTGGAGGATATGCTTCGAGCGTGCGTTATGGATTTTAAAGGCAACTGGGATAATCATTTACCTCTGGTCGAATTTGCCTATAACAATAGTCATCACGCGAGTATCGGCATGCTGCCCTACGAAGCATTGTATGGAAGGAAATGCAGAACTCCATTATGCTGGGATGAGGTTGGTGAACGACGACTATTGGGACCCGAGCTGGTACAACAAACTGCTGAAGTTGTCAAGGTAATAAGAGCCAGACTGATAGCCGCTCAAGACAGACAGAAGAAGTATGCTGATCAACACCGACAAAATCGCGAATTTGAAGTCGGGAGCTTTGTGTTCCTCAAAGTATCTCCCTGGAAGGGAAAGATCAGATTTGGTAAAAAGGGTAAACTCAGTCCGCGATTTATTGGACCCTTCGAAGTACTAAAAAGGGTGGGTGAGGTAGCTTATGAGGTAGCTCTACCTCCTGAGTTAGGCCACATTCACAATGTCTTCCACATATCGGTGCTACGACCGTATAAGTCTGATTATAAACATGTCATAGAGTATGAACCGATATAGTTTGAGCAAGATTTGTCTTACGAAGAGATACCTGTTCAGATAGTGGACAGGAAGGAGCAAGTTCTTAGAAATAAAGTGATACCTTCTGTTAAGGTAATCTGGAGGAACCACAGTGCTGAAGAAGCAACGTGGGAACTCGAAGAGCAAATGATGCAAAATTTTCCTCAATTATTTGTTTAATCTTTGTATTGCGATTCTGGGGACAGAATCTTTGTAAGGAGGGGAGAATGTAACAGGCGATTTAATTGCGTTGTGATTCTGGGGACAGAATCCTTTTAAGGAGGGAAAGATGTAACGAATGCAAATTTTGTAATTTAATAGAAATATTTATTGGGTTATATAAATATTTTTATTAATTTATTGGGCTAAATAAATAATTTATTAAGTTTTGTGGAATGGGTTTATGTTAAGTTTAATAATGTTAAATATTGTTTGAATGTGATTTGTTGTGTTTTTCTAATTTAATTTAATAATTAAATTAGATGATGAAAAGGTTTATTTGAATAAATGATTTATTTGAATAAGAGAATTTATTTGGTATTATTGTTATTTGTTAAATAAATTTATTATTTAAGTTTGTAAGGTTTAATTGAATTTATTTAATAATAAGTTCAATTAAATTAGAAGTGTGACATTTTAAAACTATATGTTATAGTGGTTTATTAAAATAAATGAGAAAGTGTTTAATTCAGTTTTACCAAACAAGGCCCTATGATCTTTGTTTGGAAATAATGGGTTATTTTATTTGTGTTTTACCAAACAAGGTCTTATGACTTTTAGTTAGAATAATGGATTATTTTATTTAGTATTTGCCAAACAAGCCTTAGAGGCTTTTGAATTTTTTTAACTGATAGATATTATATCATACGTTATTATTATATTAAGTATCAGTTTTTATTTTGTTTTTATTTCATCAGTTTTATTTTTAAAAGAACGTTAGTTAAAAAGTAAGAAAGAAAAACAAAGAAGAAGAAACACAGAGCTTGAGAGAAAGAAAAGAACTCTGTGAATTTGAGAGTTGAGAGAAAAGAGAGAAATTGTGTGAGAAGCTTGGTGATTGGAGTAAGAAGTTTAATCAAATTTTCTTACATCAATTGAGGGTATAATTCTTTTTTCCTCCTGGTTTTATTCTACTGTATATAATTTTAGTTACTGTATGTGAATTCAATTGCTAGAATATATGAATTATTTGATTATAGTTGTTGTAATTGGTAGTAATCATGTGTTAGATGATTATATGTTGATTAATAATCAATTTAGAGGTGTTAATTCATGAAAACATGATTTAGAATGAAGTATTTGTTTTTACAGAGTCTGATTTCATATATGGCATATATATATATATATGATAATTGATGTTCAATTAGATTATTAATTGGTAAATTGACTTTTGATTGTGTTAATACGATGAAAAATCAAAAGAGTGTAATTTGAATGGATTTAAATGATTGAATGATGAGTTTACAGTGGTGGATTTTATTAAAATAGCTAGAACATGAATATTTGGTTTTAACAGAGGATTTTTGGTTTTAAATCGGTTGATTATGTGTTTTATAATGGTTAAATTAGTTAGAAACATGTTGGGTATTTGTTTTCTAGCATGTTTGATGTCTGAGTATGTTTAATTTGTTTACTGGATGATAGAATTCGGAAAATTTGGCCAAATTTGGCCTAAGTTTTCACTGGTTCGCGACCTGTAGAAGGTGTCAGTCGCGTCTACCGCCCCGGCGGTAGAAATGAACTAGGATTATCGCCCCGGCGGCTTAATTACACTAGATTCTTCGCCCCGGCGACAGCCTCGCCCCGGCGACGATTTTGTTAAGTTTTTTCTCGCCCCGGCGAGAATCACTGCTGTTAAAAAAAAATTATTATTATTATTTTGTTTTCTTTTCTTGGAAGTTATGATGCATAATTAAAATTATATTAATGTATTAAATGACTAAAGAATTTCCAAGATGGTTGCTAAACTAGTACTTGTTGATTATGGTTTGCTAAATGAGATGTTATAATAAAAAGGATAAGAGCAAGCTTAGAATGCTTTTAATCTTGTGACTAATTATGTTACCATTTTATAATTAATGTATAGGTTGTTTAAGGATCGTGAATTACTTAAATTTGTAATCTACGCTTGAGGCAAGTTCTTTATCTCAATTCAATACTTTTACGTTGAGCAAGTTGTTCTTTCCTTTTAACTTGTTAATTTATTCAAAACAAGTTTATTTATATTGAGCAAGCTTATGGACCTTAGCTTATTGATATTCAAGCAAGGTTACTATCATGTTACGTACTTAAGATTTATTCCAATCATTGTTTATTATTCAAATTTCGAGTATAGTTTCTATTGAACGAACTCTATTGATGAATTAGACTAGCAAACCCTTATTGATTCAGCTAGTCCTTAGTTGATGAGCGATTTCAAAGACTTAGAATATTTTCTATACTTGTTCCAAGCCAAGTTCCTTTTGGTACGGATTCAGACGATAAACTGAGATGAAACAACCCTAATATAGGGGATTACTTACGCGACAGCGTTAAAATGTTTGTGCACAATACATTGTACAAAGGGCTGATCCCCCTGAGTACGAGATGTTTGGTCCATAGTCTATATGACTGTTAAAGGTTACAGTAGAAATACTTGTTAACCTAGGACATAGTTCGAGGTCTTGTGACCCTCAGATATAATTTCTAAATCTTGAAATCTATTTTTCCTTGAACCGAGCATTTAAACGAGCTTTTAGACTTTGATCATTTATTGACTGAGATTCAGAAAACTAATGTTCCTCAGTTGAAATCCATTTCATTTAAATATTATTGTTATCGTACTTGTGAGCAATTGTTTGCTCACTCTTGCACTAAAACATTGCAGCTAAGCCAGAAAAGCAGGACGAGCCGTCCACGAGCAAAGGCAAGGGCAAGATGCATAAATAGCTAAAAACCTGCTATTTACTTGATGTTTGATTGTAATAAGACTTATTTAAATTATGTTTTATTCCGTATTTGATGTATTAAGGTTAAGATAACCTGGGAATTGAATGTTTAATAGTTTGGTGATGTAACCCATTTTGGGTAGATGATTTCTTTAAGTTTATTTAATTGTTCTTATTTATGGGTAGTTAAATGTGAATGTATGAGATAGTGAGCACCAAATTTGTGGGAAATAAGTACCTGAATTTGGGGGTGTCACACGTTCTTTCGCTCTGTCCGTCGGTCTGTGGATGATATGCCGTACTCATACGTAACTGTGTCCTCATGCACTCCTGTAGTTGTTTCCAGAAGTTCGATGTGAAGCGCGGATCCCTATCTGAGACAATAGATATTGGAACAACGTGCCTCGATATAATCTCTTTGACATACAACTTCTCCAACTGATCTAGGTTGAATCTGATCTTGATTGGTAGAAAATGTGCTAATTTCGTTAGTCGATCTACGATAACCCATACTGCGTCGAAACCTTTCTGAGTCGTCGGGAGACCTACTACGAAATCCATAGTGATGTGCTCCCATTTCCATTCTGGGATTTCTAACGGTTGTAATAGCCCACTTGGCCTCTGATGTTCTACTTTAACTTTCTGACATGTCAAACACTTGGCTACACAATCGGCAACGTCTTTCTTCATATTCGGCCACCAGAAATGTTGTCGGAGATCTTGATACATCTTCATACTTCCCGGATGAATCGAATATCTAGAATTATGAGCCTCACTCAAAATTTCTTCCTTAATCTCTTGTACTAGCGGAACCCAAATTCTTCCCTCGAATCTTAATACTCCCTCGTTATCCATTTTGAATTTCACTTCATCACCTTCAGATATTCTTTTCCTGATTTTATCACATTCTTCGTCCTGATTTTGTGTCTCCTTAATCTTTTCCACCAAAGTTGAACCGATTCTCAACTGAAACAATTTTTTATCACACTCATTCGGATATTTCACCTCCAACTCCAGTTTCGCCATTGCAGTAATCAGTTCCTCTTGAGCGGTAATCGTGAACAATTTCTCCCATCCTTTTCTACTTAAGGCATCGGCCACCACGTTCGCTTTACCCGGATGATATAAAATCTCGCAATCGTAATCCTTTATTAATTCCAACCATCTCCTTTGTCGCATATTTATATCCTTCTGTGTAAAAATATATTTCAGACTTTTGTGGTCTGTATATATTTCACACTTCTCTCCGTAAAGATAGTGCCTCCATATCTTCCAAGCAAACACCACCGCGGCCAACTCCAAATCATGTGTAGGATACCCCTTCTCATAGTCCTTTAATTGTCGTGACGCATACGCAATGACCTTACCGTTCTGCATAAGCACACAGCCTAGTCCTTTATGCAACGCATCACTGTACACCACAAAATTTCCTGTGCTATCCGGTAGGGACAACACAGGCGCCGTACTCAACCTCTTCTTTAATTCTTGAAAACTTTCCTCACACTTCTCCGTCCAAACGAACTTCACCGTCTTTCTAGTCAAATTCGTTAACGGAGTCGCGATTTTGGAAAAATCCTGAATGAATCTCCTGTAGTAACCCGCCAATTCGAGGAAACTCCTTACTTCTAATGGCGTTTTCGGCTGATCCCAGTTAAGCACTGCTTCAACCTTTGACGGATCCACCAAAATCCCATCCTTGTCAATCACATATCCAAGAAATTGCACTCGCTCTATCCAGAATTCACATTTTGAAAATTTAGTGTACAACTTCTCTTTTCTTAACGTTTCCAATGTCAACTTCAAATGTTCTGCATTCCTTGGTTTTGGAGTAAATTAGAACATCGTCAATGAATACTACTACAAACTTGTCCAAAAACGGCTTAAACACCCTATTCATTAAGTCCATGAATGCTGCAGGAGCATTCGTTAGACCAAATGACATCACCAGAAACTCGTAGTGACCGTAACGAGTCCTGAACACTGTCTTCGGTACATCTTCCTTCCTCACCTTCAACTGATGATAACCACTCCTTAAATCTATCTTTGAGAAATACCTAGCTCCTTTCAATTGATCAAACAAGTCGTCGATTCTTGGCAATGGGTATTTATTTTTAATCGTGACCTTGTTCAATTCCCTGTAATCAATGCAAAGTCGCATCAATCTGTCCTTCTTCTTAACAAACAACACCGGCGCTCCCCACGGTGATACGCTCGGCTGAATATACTTCTTATCTAAAAGTTCTTGTAGCTGCACCATCAATTCTTTCATCTCTACTGGGGCCATATGGTACGGAGCTTTCGATATCGGGGCAGTTCCTAGCGCCAAATCGATTACAAACTCAACTTCCCTATCTGGCGGAAGTCCTGGCAAATAGTCTGGAAAGACGTCTACAAAGTCCCTTACGACATGTATCTCTTCTAATTTCGGACTCTCTTTTCGAGTATCAACTATGTAGGCTAAGTATCCCACACAACCTTGTCTTAACAACTTCCTGGCCTGCATCATCGTCAGATAACTCGCTTGTCTAGGCGATTTGCTGCCGTAAAATACTACCTTTGACGGAGTCATAAGGTTAATACATTTTTTCTAGCAATCAATTATCGCTCCATAATTGAATAGCCAATCCATACCCAAAATAACGTCAACTTCCCCAAGTTTGATTGGGATCAGATCTACTGTCATCACGTTTCCCTTAATGTTCACTCTACAGTTCTTGTGTACGTACCTAACAGGAATTACCTCCCTATTCGCAATTTCTATGTTCAAAGGGTAGTCTAATTCCTCCATAGGCAAATCTAAGTTCTTAGCAAAGTCATCGGATATAAATGAACAAGTAGCACCCGAATCAAACAATACATAAGCATCTATATTATTGATCGGAATGATACCTGACACCACATCGCGAGACTGCACGGCATCTTGCACGGTCATGTTGAAAGTTCTGGCGGTAGGTCAGTTTGTTAGTGCTGATCCGGTTATGGTTAATGTACTGCCACCACTGTTCCCCTTATTCCCTCTTGCTCCTCCTGCTGCCTTTTTGGGACAATCTCTAGCTAAATGATCTTTTGATCCGCATGTGAAACAAGCACCCTTCTTTGGATTCGGACAATTCGGCGCTATGTGGCCCTCCTGATTGCAATTGTAGCACACCCTTTTCCCTTTCAGGCATACACCTGCATGATTCTTACCACAACTTGCACAAGCCTCAATTTTCTTGTTCTGGTTACTCTGCTGACTTCCAGTAGAACCACCATCGTTCCATTTTCGTTTCTGGTTTCCTCCTCCATTACTACCGCTCGGCCTATTCTCAGTCTCATTCTTTTTCTTTTTCTGTTCCTAGTTGTATCTGGTCATCGCTTCACTTCCTCCCTCAGCTATTATCGCTTTCTCTAACACCGCCGCAAATGTGTTGAGTTAAAACATAGAAACCTTACTGTAAAGCCAAGGCTTCAATCCTTGCTCAAACCGTCTAGCCTTCCTCTCATCCGTGTTAACCTGGTATGGTGCAAACCTCGCTAATTCGTTAAATTTTGCCGAATATTCTGGCACTGGCATCGTTCCTTGTTTAAGTTCGAGAAACTGAACCTCCATCTGATTCTGTGAACTAGCCAAAAAATACATCTCGAAGAACATTTCCTTAAATCGATCCCACGGTATGACACCCTCTCCTGCTCTCGTCTTATTAGCTTGCCACCAGTAACTGGCTTCCGACTTTAACATGAAAGTTGCAAAGGCAGTCTTCTGGTCATTCCCAACCCTAGCGACATCGAAAAATTTCTCCATTTCCATTACCCAGGTTTGGGCTTCTATTGGATTCATCGCTCCTTTAAACTCAGGGGGGACCAACGGCCTTAAAGTCCTTAAAGGTCGTAGCATGAGCTTGCGGTTGATTAGCAAAAGCTCCAGTCAAAAGATTCACTAGTTGCTGAACTGGGTTAACATCGGGTGGTTTATTGTTATTGTTGTTAGTGGACCCCTCAGGGGGTGGTTGTTGACGGGGTCGTCCAGCTCATCTTGGCGGCATAATTCTGTTCAAGAATATGCGCTTATTAGGTCATCACTCAATTTCTTAAGTGTTCAATATTTCATTCATTTAATAAGTCTTAAACATCAGAAGATAACATCACTGCTATTTACATTAACTATCCCAAGATCAAACAATCTTTAGGATTAAATAGTCATATTCCATTGTGTATAACCATGCCAGAATTTACATCATTAACTACCATAAATAATTACACATAACTCAAAAACTTCTCCTATCATGGCCTACTAAGGCGTCAAACTGCCTGTCTACGTTCTTCCTCCATGTACCATGGTAATTCCTCGAACTGAATCGGATAGTGGAGAACTCGATCCTGGGCCCTATCAATCGCTGTCTGAAATATGTAATCCGTCTCCTCAATCTTAGCCCGCTTTGCCCGTTCACCTTCTTCAAAAATCTCTGCACGTCGAGCGTTACGCATCCAAGCATCCTCTGCTCTAGTACGTTCTGCAGACTCCTCACTCAAATCATCCTTTAACTTCTGAATTTCAAGTTTCATCCTTTCATTCTCAGCTAGCAAGTCTTCTTTTTGACTCTCTGACTGAACTAACTTCCATTCTACATCTCCAAGACGTATATCCAGGTCCTTAATTTCCTCATCCTTTTGCTCTAGAACAGCCTAATGCTCAGTCACCTGTCCCTCTAACTCCTCCACTCGATCCTGCAACTCTATATTGTGATCATACACCTGCTCAAACATCTGAAAACCTAAGGAAAATAGTGGTATCTCCTCAAGGTCTTCTCCCTCCACCTCAACCTCTTCAGGATCCTCCTCGGGATCTGACTCAGGCTCATGCTCCTGACCCTCAACCGTGATCAATGGAGATGGCTCTCTATGTACTAACTGCTCCCTGATAACATGAATATCACGGGGCTCCTCCTCTCTAGCAACTCGGGGCATAATCTCCCTAGGCTGACTGGATCCTCCAATATCCGACATCCTGACAACAAAGTTTAAATTTTAATTAATACTCGGTACTAGTCGCAGCACATAGGTTGTTAACACATAAGCACATAGCACATAAGGTCTTTTATTATCTTTAATGAATTCCTTAATTCATTCCTTAGAACTCGATGAGAGTTTATCACCACTGTATTTTTTGACTTTAAAAAGGCTACTACCCTAAGGTTTCCCCACCTAAGGTTCATAACCTACAGCTCTGATACCAATCTCTGACACCCCCAAATCCGGGTACTTCATTTCCTCAGGATTTGGTGTTCACAATCCAAAACATCACATCACATCTAACTACCCATTCAAATAATGGAAATACTATGAATTAAAATAGAAATCTCCCATTAGAGGGTTACAACATCATTCAAAAACAAATCCCAGGTCATCTAACCTTAAATAAACATCAGTGCGGAAAACATAAATCAAGTCTATTACATAAACAACAATAAAGCAAATACAACAAGTCTTCATCACTTGTTTGCTTTTCCTTTGCCCTTACTAGTGGATGGCTCGTCAGTTCTTTCAACCTTAGCTGCAATGTTATTATGCAAGGGTGAGCAATGATTGCCCAGCAAGTACAACAACAACAATAATAATAACACGCGAAATAATTAACTGATATTGAATAATCGAAGATTTAGCTTTGAGTCAAGAATGTAAGACAAGATTCTAAAGAACGTCTGAGGGTCTTAAGACCACGAACTATGTCCCAGGTTATCAAGTATTTCTACTTTAAACCTTTAACAGTCGTAAGACTATATGGACCTTGCTTCTCGTACTCAGGAGGATCAGCCCTTTGTACCATGTATGTGCACAACATCTTAACGCTAACGCGTAAATAAAATCCCCTGTATAAGGGTTGTTCATCTCAGTTTGACATCGGAGTCCGCACCAAAGGAAGTTTGGTTTGGATTTACTTCAATAACGTTTCTAGAATTTAGAACGCTCATCAACTATGGACTAGTCAAATCAATAAGGGTTCACTAGTCAATCAAGGTTCAAAAGGTATAATTCGAGAATCAAAACTAAATCTCACAAAAGGTACGATTGAATACGTTCTATATAACTGAAGCATTACAAAGAGGAAATTAAAAACGTCTCATTGAATCCATGAAATTGAATATAATAGAAACAATAACTTGCTCAAGAAGTAATAGCATTATGAAGCTTGTATTCTATGATAATGAAATTTAGAAACTTGCGTAAACATAAAAGTAAGGATAAGATACTTGCCTCGTGCGTAGACTATAAATTTAAGACTCACGTTTCTCTAATCAACCTATGCATTCCGTTTATAAAACAGTAACAATAATTAGTTACAGTATTATAAACACTTCAGAACTCATTCTCATCTAATTTTATTTTAATAGCTCAGTTGACACCGAACAATCAATGAGCTTATGCTACCACCTTTCACAATAATTTAACATTCATTTTATACATTAGCCTAAGCTTTAGGTATATCTACGATATCATAACATGATCTCAAAGAAAGAAGAAAATTTTTACTCTCGTCTTTTTACTCTTTTTTTTTTTTTCAATTCCCGCCGACGCGGAAAAACTCTTCACAAAATCCTCGCCGGGGCGGGAAAACTCTTCACAAAATTCTCGCCGGGCCGAGCTTCTCGCCGGGGCTAGAAAACGTAGTTCAAAATTCTCGCCGGGGCGAGCAATCACAGTTCAAAATTCTCGCTGGGGCGAGAAACACGAATTTCAGTTCCTGCAGTTCGCGAAGAACGCAGAAAAATGCCAAATTTGGCCAAAGTTTTTCATCGAATTGATAATTTACGTATACCCATTCGTCATATGTGTTATAAAATCAAAACCCAACACATACAGAGTGATTTTAACATCACAGACAATCTAAACAACCAATTAAAACTAAAATTTTCATTGTTCATGCCTTATTAACAAGTTTTGATACAGTTAATCGTAATTAATCATTGTGAATTCGTTTCTTAACTAATTCAATCCGTTTAACAATCATTCTTTTCGTTTTTACATACATAAACATAACTAGTAATCAATTTAACCAATTAACATGTAAATCAAGTACCAATTTTATACATTTAAACCATGTTCGTACACTGTACTACTCTGTAACTTTCTGAATTCTCATATAAACGTAATTTCACGGATTAAATTACTCTAAATCATATTTAAATCATATAAAACACATAAATTCATGCTTACTAACAACTAACATCAATTTATTTAAAGATTTAGCCATACAATTTGGTTTACAGGGAACTTAGAACATGCATTCATGGAGAAAATTAAGAAACACAAATTAAAGATTAAAACTAAGAATTACCTTTGATAATTATGCTAGATTATGCAAGATGATGACAGGGTTTCTTCTAAATTCTCCAAATTCTCTCCTCTTTCTCTCAAGTTTTTCTCTCTGGCTTGAATATGAATTACTGATAATGGAATACGTGAAAAACTTAAGAGCAGAACATGGTGTCAGTTTAATAACTAGCACCAACTTCCACTAAGGCCATGTTTGGCTACTCATATATTCCTCACTTCGAATTTATTTTAATAAAAAGCTTATACTATAGATCATGTCACACATTAAATTAATTAAATAATCTTACTAAAATCAAATGAATAAAATAAAATAATTCTACATTAAATCACATAACCATATAAATAAAATTCTCATTTATTAATAATGACAATTTACTAAATCTCTAATTAATAATTAAAATTAATTAGAAATAACATTATACTTATTTAAATAATGTATTTAATCAAATAAATTCAATTAAACACATACTTTAAATATAAAAATTCTACACATTAATCTAATTAATGTAACACATATAATTAAATTAATCTACCACAAATTCATCGATTAATCAATTAATTCAAGAATTAAATCATCGAAAAATATTTATTTAATTCCATAAATATTTAAAATAAGTTACAAAAATTCTCGTTCGTCACATCTTTCCCCCCTTAAAAGGATTTTGTCCCCAGAATCACGACTCAATTAACTCGTCCCGTTACATTCTCCCCCCTTACAAAGATTCTGTCCCCAGAATCGCTACACATAGATTAAGCAAATAACTGAGGATAATTTCTCATCATTTGATCTTCGAGTTCCCACGTAGCCTCTTCAGCGTCGTGGTTCCTCCAGATCACCTTAACAGAAGGTATAGTTTTATTTCTTAGCACTTACTCTTTCCTGTCAACTATCTGAACAGGCTCTTCTTCGTAAGACAAATCTTTCTCAACTTGCAGGGGTTCATACTCTATGACATGCTTGTAGTCGGGCTTGTATGGTCGTAACACCGAGACATGAAAGACATTATGGATGTGTTCCAGCGCTGGAGGTAAAGCTACCTCATATGCGACCTCACCAACTCTTCTTAATACTTCAAAGGGTCCAATGAACCTCGGGCTCAGTTTTCCCTTTTTACCAAAACGAATCTTCCCTTTCCAGGGAGATACTTTCAAGAAAACATAGCTACCAGAGTCAAACTCTCGATTCTTATGATGTTGATTGGCGTACTTCTTCTGTCTATCCTGAGTTTCTATTAATCTTGCCCTGAGCACTTTAACAATTTCTGCGGTCTGTTGTACCAGTTCTGGTCCGAGCAATTGACGTTCGCCAACTTCATCCCAGCATAATGGAGTTCTGCACTTTCTGCTGTACAACGCTTCGTAAGGCGGCATGCCAATACTTGCGTGGTAACTGTTGTTATAAGCAAATTCCACCAACGGTAGATGGTCGTCCCAATTTCCTTTGAAGTCCATAATGCAAGCTCGTAACATATCCTCCAATGTTTGAATCGTTCTTTCGCTCTGTCCGTCGGTCTGTGGATGATATGCCGTACTCATACGTAACTGTGTCCCCATGCACTCCTGTAGTCATTTCCAAAAGTTCGATGTGAAGCGCGGATCCCTATCTGAGACAATAGATATTGGAACACCGTGCCTCGATATAATCTCTTTGACATACAACTTCGCCAACTGATCTAGGTTGAATCTGATCTTGATTGGTAGAAAATGTGCTGATTTCGTTAGTCGATCTACGATAACCCATACTGCGTCGAAACCTTTTTAAGTCGTCGGGAGACCTACTACGAAATCCATGGTGATGTGCTCCCATTTCCATTCTGGGATTTCTAACGGTTATAATAGCCCACTTGGCCTCTGATGTTCTACTTTAACTTTCTGACATGTCAAACACTTGGCTACACATTCGGAAACGTCTTTCTTCATATTCGGCCACCAGAAATGTTATCGGAGATCTTGATACATCTTCGTACTTCCCGAATGAATCGAATATCTAGAATTATGAGCCTCGCTCAAAATTTCGTCCTTAATCTCTTGTACCGGCGGAACCCAAATTCTTCCCTCGAATCTTAATACTCCCTCGTTATCCATTTTGAATTTCACTTCATCACCTTCAGATATTCTTTTCCTGATTTTATCACATTCTTCGTCCTGATTTTGTGTCTCCTTAATCTTTTCCACCAAAGTTGAACCGATTCTCAACTGAAACATTTTTTTTATCACACTCATGCGGATATTTCACCTCCAACTCCAGTTTTGCCATTGCAGTAATCAGTTCCTATTGAGCGGTAATCGTGAACAATTTCTCCCGTCCTTTTCTGCTTAAGGCGTCGGCCACCACGTTCACTTTACCCAGATGGTATAAAATCTTGCAATCGTAATCCTTTATTAATTCCAACCATCTCCTTTGTCGCATATTTAGATCCTTCTGTGTAAAAATATATTTCAGACTTTTGTGATCTGTATATATTTCACACTTCTCTCCGTAAAGATAGTGCCTCCATATCTTCCAAGCAAACACCACCGCGGCCAACTCCAAATCATGAGTAGGATACCCCTTCTCATAGTCCTTTAATTGTCGTGACGCATACGCAATGACCTTACCGTTCTGCATAAGCACACAACCTAGTCCTTTATGCGACGCATCACTGTACACCACAAAATTTCCTGTGCTATCCGGTAGGGACAACACAGGTGTTGTACTCAATCTCTTCTTTAATTCTTGAAAACTTTCCTCACACTTCTCCGTCCAAACGAACTTCACCGTCTTTCTAGTCAAATTCGTTAACGGAGTCGCGATTTTGGAAAAATCCTGAATGAATCTCCTATAGTAACCCGCCAATCCGAGGAAACTCCTTACTTCTGATGGCGTTTTCGACTAATCCCAGTTAAGCACTGCTTCAACCTTTGACGGATCCACCAAAATCCCATCCTTGTCAATCACATATCCAAGAAATTGCACTCGCTCTATCCAGAATTCACACTTTGAAAATTTAGCGTACAACTTCTCTTTTCTTAACGTTTCCAATGTCAACTTCAAATGTTCTGCATGCTTTTCCTTGGTTTTGGAGTAAATTAGAATATCGTCAATGAATACTACTACAAACTTGTCCAAAAATGGCTTAAACACCCTGTTCATTAAGTCCATGAATGCTACAGGAGCATTTGTTAGACCAAATGACATCACCAGAAACTCGTAGTGACCGTAACGAGTCCTGAACGCTGTCTTCGGTACATCTTCCTTCCTCACCTTCAACTGATGATAACCACTCCTCAAATCTATCTTTGAGAAATACCTAGCTCCTTTCAATTGATCAAACAAGTCGTCGATTCTTGGTAACGGGTATTTATTTTTAATCGTGACCTTGTTCAATTCCCTGTAATCAATGCAAAGTCGCATCGATCCGTCCTTCTTCTTAACAAACAACACCGGCGCTCCCCACGGTGATACGCTCGGCTGAATATACTTCTTATCTAAAAGTTCTTGTAACTGCACCATCAATTCTTTCGTCTCTACTGGGGCCATACGGTACAGAGCTTTCGATATCGGGGCAGTTCCTGGCGCCAAATCGATTACAAACTCAACTTCCCTATCTGGCGGAAGTCCTCGAAAATCGTCTGGAAAGACGTTTACAAAGTCCCTTACGACAGGTATCTCTTCTAATTTAGGACTCTCTTTTCGAGTATCAATTTTGTAGGCTAAATATCCCATACAGCCTTGTCTTAACAACTTCCTGGTCTGCATCATCGTCAGATAACTCGCTTGTCTAGGCGATTTGCTGCCGTAAAATACTACCTTTGACGGAGTCATAAGGTTAATACGTTTCTTCTGGCAATCAATTATCGCTCCATAATTGAATAGCCAATCCATACCCAAAATAACGTCAAATTCCCCAAGTTTGATTGGGATCAGATCTACTGTCATCACGTTTCCCTTAATGTTCACTCTACAGTTCTTGTGTACGTACCTAACAGGAATTACCTCCCTATTCGCAATTTCTATGTTCAAAGGGTAGTCTAATTCCTCCATAGGTAAATCTAAGTTCTTAGCAAAGTCATCGGATATAAATGAACAAGTAGCACCCGAATCAAACAATACATAAACATCTATATTATTGATCGGAATGATACCTGACACCACATCGCGAGACTGCACGGCATCTTGCATGGTCATGTTAAAAGTTCTGGCGGTAGGTCGGTTTGTTGGTGCTGATCCGGTTATGGTTAATGTACTGCCACCACTGTTCCCTTATTCCCTTCTGCTCCTCCTGCTGCCTTTTTGGGACAATCTCTAGCTAAATGATCTTTTGATCCGCATGTGAAACAAGCACCCTTCTTTGGATTCGGACAATTCGGCGCTATGTGGCCCTCCTGATTGCAATTGTAGCACACCCTTTTTCCCTTTCAGGCATACACCTGCATGATTCTTACCACAGCTTGCACATGCCTCAATTTTCTTCTTCTGGTTACTCTGCTGACTTCCAGTAGAACCACCATCGTTCCATTTTTGTTTCTGGTTTCCTCCTCCATTACTACCGCTCGGCCTATTCTCAGTCTCATTCTTTTTCTTTTTCCGTTCCTGGTTGTATCTGGTCATCGCTTCACTTCCTCCCTCAGCTATTATCGCTTTCTCTAACACCGCCGCAAATGTGTTGAGTTGAAACATAGAAACCTTACTGTAAAGCCAAGGCTTCAATCCTTGCTCAAACCGTCTAGCCTTCCTCTCATCCGTGTTAACCTGGTATGGTGCAAACCTCGCTAATTCGTTAAATTTTGCCGAATATTCTGGCACTGTCATCGTTCCTTGTTTAAGTTCGAGAAACTGAACCTCCATTTGATTTTGTGAACTAGCCGAAAAATGCATCTCGAAGAACATTTCCTTAAATCGATCCCACGGTATGACACCCTCTCCTGCTCTCGTCTTATTGGCTTGCCACCAGTAACTGGCTTCCGACTTTAACATGAAAGTCGCAAAAGCAGTCTTCTGATCATTCCCAACCCTAGCGACATCGAAAACTTTCTCCATTTCCATTACCCAGGTTTGGGCTTCTATCAGATTCATCGCTCCTTTAAACTCAGGGGGGACCAACGGCCTTAAAGTCCTTAAAGGTCGCAACATGAGCTTGCTGTTGATTAGCAAAAGCTCCAGTCAAAAGATTCACTAGTTGCTGAACTGGGTTAACATCGGGTGGATTATTGTTATTGTTATTAGTGGACCCCTCAGGGGGTGGTTGTTGACGGGGTCGTCCAGCTCTTCTTGGCGGCATAATTCTGTTCAAGAATATGCGCTTATTAGGTCATCACTTAATTTCTTAAGTGTTCAATATTTAACTAAAACAATTCAGGTTAACATTTAACACATAACATCTTCAAATAAAGCTGATATTTCATTCATTTAATAAGTCTTAAACATCAGAAGATAGCATCACTGCTATTTACATTAACTATCCCAAGATCAAACAATCTTTAGGATTAAATAGTCATATTCCATTGTGTATAATCACGCCGGAATTTACATCATTAACTACCATAAATAATTACACATAACTCAAAAACTTCTCCTATCATGGCCTACTAAGGCGTCGAACTGCCTGTCTACGTTCTTCCTCCATGATACGGCACATCGTCCTGCGATCCAACATGTACCATGGTAATTCCTCGAACTGAATCGGATAGTGGAGAACTCGATCCTGGGCCCTATCAATCGCTGTCTGAAATATGTAATCTGTCTCCTCAATCTTAGCCCGCTTTGCCCGTTCACCTTCTTCGGAAATCTCTGCACGTCGAGCGTTACGCATCTAAGCATCCTCTGCTCTAGCACGTTCTGCAGACTCCTCACTCAAATCATCCTTTAACTTCTGAATTTCAAGTTTCATCCTTTCATTCTCAGCTAGCAAGTCTTCTTTCTTACTCTCTGACTGAACTAACTTCCATTCTACATCTCCAAGACGTATATCCAGGTCCTCAATTTCCTCATCCTTTTGCTCTAGAACAGCCTGATGCTCAGTCACCTGTCCCTCTATCTCCTCCACTCGATCCTGCAACTCTATATTGCGATCATACACCTGCTCAAACATCTAAAAACCTAAGGAAAATAGTGGTATCTCCTCAAGGTCTTCTCCCTCCACCTCAACCTCTTCAGGATCCTCCTCGGGATCTGACTCAGGCTCATGCTCATGCTCCTGACCCTCAACCGTGATCAATGGAGATGGCTCTCTATGTACCAATTGCTCCCTGATAACATGAATATCACGGGGCTCCTCCTCTCCAGCCACTCGGGGCACAATCTCCCTAGGCTGACTGGATCCTCCAATATCCGACATCCTGACAACAAAGTTTAAATTTTAATTAATACTCGGTACTAGTCACAGCACATAGGTTGTTAACACATAAGCACATAGCACATAAGGTCTTTTATTATCTTTAATGAATTCCTTAATTCATTCCTTAGAACTCGATGAGAGTTTATCACCACTGTATTTTCTGACTCTAAAAAGGCTACTACCCTAAGGTTTCCCCACCTAAGGTTCATAACCTACAGCTCTGATACCAACCTGTGACACCCCCAAATCCGGGTACTTCATTTCCTCAGGATTTGGTGTTCACAATCCAAAACATCACATCACATCTAACTACCCATTCAAATAATGGAAATACTATGAATTAAAATAGAAATCTCCTATTAGAGGGTTACAACATCATTCATAAACAAATCCCAGGTCATCTAACCTTAAATAAACATCAGTGCAAAAAACATAAATCAAGTCTATTACATAAACAACAATAAAGCAAATACAACAAGTCTTCATCACTTGTTTGCTTTTCCTTTGCCCTTACTAGTGGATGGCTCGTCAGTTCTTTCAACCTTAGCTGCAATGTTATTATGCAAGGGTGAGCAATGATTGCCCAGCAAGTACAACAACAACAATAATAATAACACGCAAAATAATTAACTGATATTGAATAATCGAAGATTTAGCTTTGAGTCAAGAATGTAAGACAAGATTCTAAAGAACGTTTGAGGGTCTTAAGACCACGAACTATGTCCCAGGTTATCAAGTATTTCTACTTTAAACCTTTAACAGTCGTAAGACTATATGGACCTTGCTTCTCGTACTCAGGGGGATCAGCCCTTTGTACCATGTATGTGCACAACATCTTAACGCTAACGCGTAAATAAAATCCCCTGTATAAGGGTTGTTCATCTCAGTTTGACATCGGAGTCCGCACCAAAGGAAGTTTGGTTTGGATTTACTTCAATAACGTTTCTAGAATTTAGAACGCTCATCAACTATGGACTAGTCAAATCAGTAGGGTTCACTAGTCAATCAAGGTTCAAAAGGTATAATTCGAGAATCAAAACTAAATCTCACAAAAGGTACGATTGAATACGTTCTATATAACTGAAACATTACAAAGAGGAAATTAAAAACGTCTCATTGAATCCATGAAATTGAATATAATAGAAACAATAACTTGCTCAAGAAGTAATAGCATTATGAAGCTTGTATTCTATGATAATGAAATTTAGAAACTTGCGTAAACATAAAAGTAAGGATAAGATACTTGCCTCGTGCGTAGACTATAAATTTAAGACTCACGTTTCTCTAATCAACCTATACATTCCGTTTATAAAACAGTAACAATAATTAGTTACAGTATTATAAACACTTCAGAACTCATTCTCATCTAATTTTATTTTAATAGCTCAGTTGACACCGAACAATTAATGGGCTTATGCTACCACCTTTCACAGTAATTTAACATTCATTTTATACATTAGCCTAAGCTTTAGGTATATCTACGATATCATAACATGATCTCAAAGAAAGAAGAAAATTTTTACTCTCGTCTATTTACTCTTCTTTTTTTTTTCAATTCCCGCCGGCGCGGGAAAACTCTTCACAAAATCCTCGCCGGGGCGGGAAAACTCTTCACAAAATTCTCGCCGGGGCGAGCAATCACAGTTCAAAATTCTCGCTGGGGCGAGAAACACGAAATTCAGTTCCTGCAGTTCGCGAAGAACGCAGAAAAATGTCAAATTTGGCCAAAGTTTTTCATCGAATTGATAATTTAAGTATACCCATTCGTCATATGTGTTATAAAATCAAAACCCAACACATACAGAGTGATTTTAACATCACAGACAATCTAAACAACCAATTAAAACTAAAATTTTCACTGTTCATGCCTTATTAACAAGTTTTGATAGAGTTAATCGTAATTAATCACTGTGAATTCGTTTCTTAACTAATTCAATCCGTTTAACAATCATTCTTTTCGTTTTTACATACATAAACATAACTAGTAATCAATTTAACCAATTAACATGTAAATCAAGTACCAATTTTATACATTTAAACCATGTTCATACAATGTACTACTCTGTAACTTTCTGAATTCTCATATAAACGTAATTTCGCGGATTAAATTACTCTAAATCATATTTAAATCATATAAAACACATAAATTCATGCTTACTAACAACTAACATCAATTTATTTAAAGATTTAGCCATACAATTTGGTTTACAGGGAACTTAGAACATGCATTCATGGAGAAAATTAAGAAACACAAATTAAAGATTAAAACTAAGAATTACCTTTGATAATTATGCTAGATTATGCAAGATGATGACAGGGTTTCTTCTAAATTCTCCAAATTCTCTCCTCTTTCTCTCAAGTTTTTCTCTCTAGCTTGAATATGAATTACTGATAATGGAATACGTGAAAAACTTAATAGCAGAACATGGTGTCAGTTTAATAACTGGCACCAACTTCCACTAAGGCCATGTTTGGCTACTCATATATTCCTTACTTCTAATTTATTTTAATAAAAAGCTTATACTATAGATCATGTCACATATTAAATTAATTAAATAATCTTACTAAAATCAAAGAATAAAATAAAATAATTCTACATTAAATCACATAACCATATAAATAAAATTCTCATTTATTAATAATGACAATTTACTTAATCTCTAATTAATAATTAAAATTAATTAGAAATAACATTATACTTATTTAAATAATGTATTTAATCAAATAAATTCAATTAAACACATACTTTAAATATAAAAATTTTCCACATTAATCTAATTAATGTAACACATATAATTAAATTAATCTACCAGAAATTTATCGATTAATCAATTAATTCAAGAATTAAATCATCGAAAAATATTTATTTAATTCAATAAATATTTAAAATAAGTTACAAAAATTCTCGTTCGTCACATGTTCCAAAAGTTACAAGGGCTGCTTGCTTGGGCTGATATTAAGGTTGAGCCTGTTGATAGCCTTGCTGCCTAGCTGGAGAGACAGGTTGTGTAGGTGGTCGGACATGGAATTCTTTCAAGTGTTTGTACGGGTCCTCACCTGTAAGACCACAAAAAGTAGGTAATAAATGGATTAGTCCAGATTTAAGCTCAAACGCAGCATCTAAGGTAGGATATTTAATACAAAGAGGCTGTTGGTTTAAATTAGGAGTTGCCAACTCCTTTAAAGTCTTGTTATTGTTTTGAAGTTCCATCTCCTCTTCTTCTTTGGAATCAGTTGATGAGTGGTTGGATAGCAATTCAAGTGCTATGCTTAATCTTGGTGATGGAGCACAATGTTCCTCTTGATCTGCAGTAGACTGTCGAGCTCTACGATTTTGCTTTCTCAGCCTTCTTACAGTCTGCTCGATCTCTGGATCAAACTCGGCGAAGTTCCTTAGGTCAAAAAGCTCGTCGGGGCGAAGATGCCTGATTTTCCAATTTTTGACTTTTTCTCCTTTTTCGCTCCGGTTTTCAATCTTTCTCCACTTTTAGCTCTGAGTCCTCTTGAAATCAATAAACACTCTAATAAGTGCATATACACGATAAAACGTGCAATAAACTAAAGATAAAGGAATCAATATATATATATATATATATATATAAGAAAATTATGCACTTATCAGCAACTATGCAGTATGGGCTGTCTTAGGCCAAAGAGTTAATAAAGTTGTTCATGCCATCTATTATGCTTCTAGAACTTTGAATGCTGCTTAAATTAGTATTAAATTTGTTGTTTGAGCGAAGCTTTGACCAAATTTGGCATTTTATGTGTTCTTCGCGAACTTGGGCAACTGAAACTGCATCGCAGCGCCGGTAGTTAGTACAATCCTGGCGCCACAGCGCCGGCCCGGGTTGTTCGGATCCGGGTCAGGCCAGTGCCGCAGCGCCGACTCAAGGCTTATGCCCAGCGCCGGTCCGGGTCGGGTCGGGTCAACGGGTCGGGTCGGGTCAAAAACCCAGAAAATAAAAAAATTTAAAATTTTAAAATAAAATAATTTCACATATATGAAGCAATATGATAAGTATGTGAAAGAATAACAATGGTTTAAGAGCGTAGGTTCGAGTTATGTTTTTGGAATTGAACAGTCATTTAATAATGGAAGTAATTAACTAAACTATGAGTATTGATTGTTCAATGTTACTTGAATGTATAGGTTACTTAAAGAGCAAATAGATAATATTAGTTGTAGCAGACGTACGAGGCAAGTTCTTAAACCCTACTTCTCTTTTTACATAAGTTTCCTATCTTTAATCTTTTTGTTGCGTTGAATGCATGTTCCTTAACTCTACTTTATATTGAGCAAGTTTTTTTTACCCTAATTCATTCAAGTTCATGAATTCAAATGAGATATTCTAATTCCTTTTAAGTAATACCGCAGTTATACAGAGTTTATTCAATTGTATATTTTTTGAGATTCAGCCCTTGGTTCTTGAATACCATTTACATTTTATTATTAAGCCTTGATTGACTAGCGAACTCTTATTGATTCGACTAGTCCATAGTTGATGAGCGTTCTAAATTCTAGAAATGTTATTGAAGTAAATTCAAACCAAACTTCCTTTGGTGCGGACTCTGATGTCAAACTGAGATGAACAACCCTTTTATAGGGGATTATATTTACGCATTAGCATTAAGATGTTGTGCACATACATGGTACGAAGGGCTAATCCCCATAAGTACGAGAAGTAAGGTCCATATAGTCTTAAGACTGTTAAAAGTTTAAAGTAGAAATACTTGATAACCTAGGACACAGTTCGTGGTCTTATGACCCTCAGATGTACTTTTGATTCTTGTTTTATAATCTTGATTCAAAAGCCGAGCTTTCAATTATCCAATATCCATTGACTATTCGCATGTTATTATTATTGTTATTGTGATACTTGTTGGGCAATTGTTGCTCACTCTTACATAATAACATTGCAGCTAAGGTTGAAAGAGTTGATGAACCATCTACTAGTAAAGGGAAGGGCAAAGCAAACAAGTGATGAAGATTTATTAATATTGTTTGTTATTGAAATGTTGTAATAGACCTATGTTATTTATGTTATGTTTCTGCATTGATGTTTTATTTAAGGTTAGATGACCTGGGATTGATGTTATTAAGATGTTGTAACCCTTTAATGGGAGATTTCTATTCAGTTAAGAGTTTTCATTTATATTTGTATGGGTAGTTAGATGTGATGTGATTTATTTGGATAGTGAATACCAAATCCTGTGGGAATGAAGTACCCGGATTTGGGGGTGTCATAGTTCACCACCAAAGAATACAGACTGAAGAAATGGTCCAAGAAAACAGAGACGACATTCTTCAGTCTCGATCATAAATGTAAGAATTGGTGAACGGTATGTAGTAGTTATCTCAAGATGTTCGAACCCTAGATGCTGACATAAAGGGGGAGAATATTAGAGATAAGGGTCATAAGGGACATAAGGGAAAATCAAGCAAAAAGAGCAGTGGGGAGGAACAGCGTAAGCAATCATCAAATCCTAGTGATGAGCCCATCAATGCCATTCCAATAAGGAGTGAAGTCCCTAGTTCTTTCAGAAGACAGCCTGATGTGACCACCACTGGAGTATGCATACCATCAGGTGATCTTACGCTGCTAAACTGCCATTTACATGGGACTCACCCTCATGGAGAACGAGGAAGTTGATAGACTCCACGACACGCTTGCGTGAGGTGGTCGTCGCCCAGATCATTTCTAGCAAGCAAATTTGGTGGAACTCTTTCGACACCTTAACCCAACGTCTATAACGAGACGAGAACCTTGGTACAATCGATCAAGTACTAAGATATGCGAAGGATGAACACCAACGACACCTAAACCCCTCTCTTATATATAAGCGGCAATCTCGGTACAATCGAATGATGTGGTAGAATAACGCCACACACAACTATGATTTGTTATATGATAAGTTAAATTTGAATCTCAAAGAAAAACTAAGAAAACTACTTAGAAATCCTTCAAAGAACTAAAAGTAATGAATAGCTCTCAAGTATGAATAAACTCAGAATATTATTGTTGATCATCTAATTACAATAACCATGTAACCTATTTATACTAGTAGAAATAAACCCTAATTATAAAAGGAATTGAAATACTAGTAAATAACTAATTAAAAAGTAATTTCCTTATAACAAACATCTTAGTCAACTTATAATTATGATAGATATGATAAATTCCTAAAAATAAGGAAAGAAATTTGATAAAATCTTCAAAATCGCATTCTTCGGATTCCGTACCGCATGACTGACGCGGGGTGCGCTTGAAATTACAAAGGAACGACGCAGGCCACGCTAGGTATGCAGAACTTGAAGTATGCTCGGCGCGGGGCGCGCTAAAATGGCGCGGGGCAAGCTAAAATGGTGCGGGGCAAACTAAAATGGCGCGGGGCGCGCTGTTTTCTGTAGGACCGACGCGAGGCGCGTTGTATCAAGCTCAAAACTGGCGCGGGGCATGCCAGGCTGGAACTTTTGGCTTTCTTGGCTAGTCCCCGATTCTTGGCTTGGAATACACATTTATAACATATTCACGAACTTAGACTCTAACTCCAAAACCTTCATCATGGAATCTTCATCCTTCCAAGCTTCTTGAATCCGTTAATCCCCTCCTTGAAGTGTTTAGCCCGAGCTCTCGTCACAGGTCCAACTGGAACATACATTGGATCATCACCATGGTTGTCATTCCTTCCCAGGCTAAGGATGTCCTCATCATACCTCTCCTCTTGAGAAGGATTTGTCCTCAAATCATCACCTACATCAAACGGACTTAGATCAGTAATGTTAAATGTGGCACTAACATTATACTCACCAGGAAAATCCAATTTGTAAGCATTGTCATTGATGCATTCAAGCACTTGGAATGGACCATCTCCCCTCGGAAGCAATTTCGATCGTCTTTGAGCCGGAAACCTTTCCTTCCTTATATGTAACCAAACCCACTCTCCCTGTTCAAAGATCGCTTAACGACGCCCTTTGTTAGCATGCTTGATGTATTGCTCCGTCCTCCTTTCAATGTTGAGCCTCACTTTCTCATGTATCTGCTTAACAAATTCAGCCTTTTTTTTTTCATCCATGTTAGTAAATTCAGAAACAGGTAATAGAGATAAATCCAATGGAGTTAAAGGATTAAAACCATAAACAATCTCAAATGGAGAAAAGTTAGTAGCAGAATGTAGTGAACGATTATACGCAAACTCAACATGTGGTAAACATTCTTCCCAAAATTTAATGTTCTTTTTAATGATAGCTCTCAACAATGCAGATAAAGTTCTATTAACAACCTCAGTTTGACCGTCAGTTTGTGGATGACACGTAGTAGAAAATAACAATTTAGTTCCTAACTTACACCACAATGTTTTCCAAAAATAACTCAAGAATTTAGAATCTCTATCGGAAATAATGGTTCTAGGCATACCATGTAATCGCACAATCTCCCTGAAGAACAAATTCGCTACATGGGGAGCATCGTCTGTTTTATGACATGGAATAAAATGTGACATTTTAGAAAATCTATCCACTACCACAAAAATTGAATCATTACCACGCTTAGACCTAGGCAATCCTAACACAAAATCCATAGATATGTCAACCCAAGGTTCATTAGGAATAGGCAATGGTGTATACAATCCATGAGGTTGAACACGAAATTTAGATTATTTACATATAATGCATTTGTCACAGATTCTTTCCACGTCTCGTTTCATATGAGGCCAATAAAAATGTTCTTTCAAAACAGATAAAGTCTTTTCAACACCAAAATGACCCATTAGACCTCCCCCATGTGACTCCCTAAGCAACAACTCTCGTAACGAACATGCAGGTATACACAGCTTATTTTTCTGAAACAGAAAACCATCAACTTTAAAGTATTTACCTACAACACTATTTTCACAAGATTTAAACTCTTCACAAAAATCAAGGTCATTAGCATACAACTCTTTAATTCATTCAAAACCAAGCAATTTTATATCAAGAGTATTTAATAACACGTACCTTCTCGAAAGAGCATCAACAACAACATTCTCCTTACCTTGTTTGTAACGGATGACGTATAGAAATGTCTCAATGAGCTCCATCCACCTTGCGTGTCTTTTGTTCAACTTATGTTGTCCCTTCAAGTATTTCAGCGATTCATGATCCGTGTGAATCACGAACTCTTTAGGCCAAAGGTAGTGTTGCCACGTCTTTAATGCTCGAACCAATGCATACAACTCCTTATCATACGTCGGATAGTTCAAAACGGCCCCACTCAATTTCTCGCTGAAATATGCTACTGGTTTTCCTTCTTGCATCAGCACCGCTCCAATCCCTAAACCTGAAGCATTACACTCAATTTTGAAAGTTTTAGCAAAGTTAGGCAAAACAAGCAAAGGCGCATTAGTCAATTTATCCTTAATTAAATTAAATGCCTTTTTCCTGTTCATCACCCCACTTAAATCCTACACTTTTCTTGATCACTTCAGTCAATGGTGTTATGATGTCGCTAAAGTTCCGCACAAAGCGTCGGTAGAAACTCACGAGTCCATGAAAACTACGAACTTAACTCACATTTGTCGGACTCGGTCACTCACGGATTGCACGTATCATTTCATCATCAACCTGTATTCCCTGTGAACTAACAACAAAGCCAAGAAACACAACTCTATCCATACAAAACGTGCACTTTTCAATGTTAGCAAACAACTTCTCTTTTCTAAGACCATCTAAAACAAATTTTAAATACAATGCATGTTCTCCCAAGTTTTTGCTATATATCAAAATATCATCAAAATAAACTACCACACATTTTCCAATGAATGATCGCAAAACATTATTCATCAATCTCATGAAAGTGTTAGGTGCATTAGTTAAACCAAAAGGTAACACTAACCACTCATATAAACTATATTTTGTTTTGAAAGCAGTTTTCCATTCATCACCCTCTTGCATTCTAATTTGATGATACCCACTTTTCAAATCAATTTTTGAAAACACGACAGGCCCATACAATTCATCTAACATATCATCTAAACACGAAATGGGATGTCGATACTTTACCGTAATATTGTTTACTGCTCGACAGTCGATACACATACGCCACTTTCCATCCTTCTTAGGCACTAAGATCACTGGAACTACACATGAACTCATGTTTTCCCTCATGAACCCCTACTCCATCAATTCTCCAACTTGCCTCTACAACTCCTTTGTCTCCCCGGGATTGCTCCGAAAAGCTGGACGATTTGGAATGGAAGCACCGGGCACGAAATCAATATGATGTTCAATTCCCCGAATCGGCGGTAATCCTTGTGGAAGCTCCTCGGGAAATACATCCTTATATTCATGCAAAATAGAAGAAACAACACTAGGCAACAAAGAAACATTAGCGTTAGAATTCAAAAGTGTCTCCTTATACTGAAGTATAATCACTGGTTTTTTGGTATCCAAAGCTCTCCTCACATCGCTCTTTTTTGCATAAATGTTTCTTTTCCTCTCTTCATTTTTCTTTTTCTCTCTTATTTTTTTCCTCATTTTCCCTCATTTGTTTCCTCATTTTCTTTTTTTCCACTTTCTTTTCTTTGTATATGATCTTTTTGCAAGTATAATTGATCCTCATGCACTTGCTTTGGTGACATAGGACATAACGTAACCTTTCGCTGATTATGAACGAAAGAATACTCGTTTGTGAAACCATCATGCTTCACCCGCCGATCAAACTGCCATGGGCGACCAAGCAATAAATGAACTGCCTGCATCAGAACCACATCACACAATGCCTTATCAACATACTTCCCAATCGTGAACGGAACCAATACTTGCTTAGTCACTTTTATATCTCCGCTATCATTAAGCCACTTCAATCTGTATGCTTGGGGATGCTTGGTTGTGGACATTCCCAAATTCTCCACCTTGATCGTGCTGGCCACATTTGTGCAACTTCCTCCGTCTATCACCACACAACAAACCTTACCATTCACAAGGCATCTGGTATGAAATAAATTTTCTCGTTGCTCCCCATTTTCCTCTTTCACTTGCGTACTAAGTGCTCGCCTTATAACCAACATCTCACCATACATAGCCAACTCCCTTTCATCTATCTCCTCTAACGATGGCATTGAGTCGGTATCACTAACTTCATCTTCGGTTTCCACCTCTTCATTGTCAAGTAACAATATCGTCCTTTGATTTGGGCACTGATTTGTAATATGTCCCCTTCCTTGACACTTAAAGCATTTATTATCCCGATTACGATTAAAAGATGGTTGTTCAACTTTCCCTTGTATTCCTCGGCTAGTCAACTCGTGCTTAAATTCTACTTTAGGCCTAGTTACGGCTGGTTTCTCTTCTCACTTTGCCACATTAGTCTTCCAAGATGAACCCAAATTAGGCAAAGACCGCTGGCTACCTCTCCTCTTAAGTTGTTTCTCGATCTTGATAGCCATATGTACCATGTCCTCTAAGTCCACATAATGATGTCGTTCAACCAAATCCGCTATTTACCAATTTAAGCCTGCTAAAAATCTAGCCAATGTCTCCTCATGATCTTCCACAATGTTGGCTCTAGTCATTAACATCTCTATCTCTTTAAAGTAATCCTCCACACTCCGACTACCTTGCCTAAAATTTTGCAAACTCCAAAATAGGTCACGGTAGTAGTGGGTTGGAACAAACCGTTTTTTCATCACTGTCTTCATCTCGTCCCATGTTTCGATTGGACGCTCACCATATCTTCTCCGATTCAACATCAATTGACCCCACCAAGTTACAGCATAAAATAAAAATTCTATAGCGGCAATTTTTACCTTCTTGAGCTCCGAGTAGTTATGGCATGCAAAAATCCACTCCATCTTTGTTTCCCACTCTATATATGCCTCAGGATCACTTTTACCTTGGAATGCTGGAATCTTCATTTTAATGTTATCCAAGTTCTCATCTTCTCAAATCCTACCTCTTCTATCCTTGTTACCTTGTTGCCTCTGATGTAAGAAACCGGATTCACGATCTTCTTCTTCACTAAATTCTTCCTCGTAGTATGTTTCCTCCGTTCTAAGTACTCTTTGTTGTGCTCCTCCCTTTTGACGATCTCCACTATGATGTTGAGACTGCTTCCCTTGGGTCACACTCATCTAATCAAAACGTTCATTCACTTGCTCCATAGCCATGTCTAACTTCCGCGTAAATTCTTTCATCATAGCTTCCATAACAAATTTTAGATCAAACTTTGTTGGAGGATCTTCCATGACACCCTTATCTTTTGTACTAGACATTTTTCCTACAAAGCAGAGGTTAGTAGCAAAATATTTTCCTCACCACTCCCTTACGGGTTTCACTCGATTAATGTTTCGCTCGTGTATCACTCAATAGGCTTTTTCCCTCGAATGATCTCACAACTAAGCCTTTTACCTCTAAATATTCTCTCTAATAGGTTCTTTTCGAATTTACCTAGCAAAATTCTCGGTTTTACTAATCAATTCAAAATAACTTATCACAAACAACTATAGTAGGTATGAATAGAAGTACCAACAATCTCTATTACGGAATTGAAAACGAATTCTACGATAAATTAAAATAACTGAAATAATAAAATTTTTATACTCATTTTTTTTTACTCACAAATTCAACGATACAATAAAGATAGATACTTAGCTAGAAAACGCAACTTTGATACCAAACGATAGACTTCATGGCATGCTTGTGTGAGGTAGTCGTCGCCCGGATTTTTTCTAGTAAGCAAATTTGGTGGAACTCTTTCGACACCTTAACCCAACGTCTATAACGAGACAAGAACCTTAGTACAATCGATCAAGTAATGAGATATGTGAAGGATGAACACCAATGACACCTAAACCCCTCGCTTATATATAAGCGAAAATCTCGGTACAATCGAATGATGTGGTAGAATAACGCCACACACAACTATGATTTATTGTATGATAAGTTAGATTCGAATCTCAAAGAAAAACTAAGAAAACTACTTAGAAATCCTTCAAAGAACCAAAAGTAGAGAATAGTTCTCAAGTATGAATAAACTCAAAATATTATTGTTGATCATCCAATTACAATAACCATGTAACCTATTTATACTAGTAGAAATAAACCCTAATTATAAAAGAAATTGAAATACTAGTAAATAACTAATTAGAAAGTAATTTCCATCTAACAAACATCCTAGTCAACTTAGAATTATGATAGATATGATAAATCCTTAAAAATAAGGAAAGAAATCTGATAAAATCTTCAAAAATGCGTTCCTCGGATTCCGTGCCGTATGACTGGCACGGGGCGCGCTTGAAATTGCAAAGGAACGGCGCGGGCCGCGCTAGGTATGCAGAACTTTAAGTATGCTTGGCGCGGGGTACTTTGTTTTTTGTAGGACCAGCGCAGGGCACGCTGTATCAAGCTCAAAACTGGCGCGGGGCGCGCCAGGCTGGAACTTTTAGCTTTCTTGGCTAGTCCCCGATTCTTGGCTTAGAATACGCATTTGTAACATATTCACGAACTTAGACTCCAACTCCAAAACCTTCATCCTAGAATCTTCATCCTTCTAAGCTTCTTGAATCAATCCGTTAATCCCCTCCTTGAAGCGTTTAGCCCGAGCTCTCGTCACAGGTCCAACTGGAATATACACTGGATCATCACCATGGTTGTCATTCCTTCCCAAGCTAAGGATGTCCTCATCAGAAGTCATATGCCATCTTTCGGGCTTCGTCAAGAGCAAATTGAAGAATTCCAACGCATGACTGAAGAACAAAGAGAAAGGTATAGACAAAGAGTGGCATATGAACGAGCTAATCCCCCAAGGACCAAAAGAGGATCAAAAGGTAGAGGAAGAAGCTAAGTATTTAAAGTACTCTATATTTTGTTTTTCCCTAAATTGATATAATTGCTATACAATGTCATCTTTATGAGAACATCAATAAATTCATGCTTTTATCTAAAAATACAGTTGTTCACTGTACCATAAGACATGTTTATTCTTATAAGCAATTCCATTAGAATTGATTATATAATTCAAAACTACTGGTTTATGTCAACATCAAATAGGGGGAGATTGTTAGGAATCACATGTCTGAATTTGATATTGTGATATTAATGAATGTGTGTTTCAGTAGTTGAATTGTAAAGTCTTTAAAAAGATTTTGATGTATAAAGACTTAGATAGAAAAGATCAAACTTGTTAGGTTGATCTAATGAGCTAAAATTATAAGGCTAGACTAGTCGTAGAGTACTGCACAAGTCATCATAGAGCATCCACTGAAGGATGGTAGAGTAGTCAGCCAACTTGGAGTTCAGTCAACAAAGTTTCGCAGAGTTAAGTATGACATCGCAGAGTTTGTCAGGCAAATGTAGAAGTAAGGCTCGGCCAGTTGCAGAACTCCCTCTCAACATCGTAGAGTTGACCAGGCAAACACAGAGTGGCTCAACAGATCGTAGAGTCAATACTATCAACAGTCAGTAACTCTACGATTCCTAGACAAGCAGGATCGTAGAGTCACATCTGTAAGAGCAAGTCGGTAGTACTTAAGAAGATCAAGGGGAAAAACATTGACATTGTCTCTAGGTGATCAAACACTACATGAAAGATCACAGTGAACGTCTATAGGAATGAAGTCTTATCAAGAGATCGTCAGCCAAACACTCTGCGATCTTCATCAGACGAAGCAACCAAGAACCGAGTTGAATATTCTATGTTGCCCATATTGGATTGCTAACATCCATATTAGTAGAGTGACCTGCCTAAGACGGTTGTTGAATACTTAATTGATCAGAACGAAGAATCAAAGTCAGTGGGGAACAAACAACTATAGTTTACAGATATTCAGAGCACTATCCTTACCACTATCTTGGAGCAAGCTAATGGATGCTGACTCACCCCACTACTATGCACAACAAGGAATAAACTATTCCTAAGTTCAGCAACGAATCTCAACAGGAATATAAGATGCAATGGTCTCATTTCAACAGAAGAATTCAGAAGAATCTATATAAGGCAAACAGATTGAAGAATCAAATAAGCAAGTACAAAACGAAGAAATAAATCTGTCAAAGCCTCACTTTACGATCCCAAGTGAAACATCTTGTTTTGCTACTAAGTTCATCAGATCATAAGCTTCAAGCAACTTAGTAGCAACAAAACCAAACACTCTCAATTAAGTGTAAGGGTCAACAAGTGACCCACAAGTTTCAAGTCTGCTGGACTTGAAGAGTACTAAGTGTACTAGTGATTCTAAGGTTGCAGGTCTTAGTCTACAGTGTTCCAAGGCTACTGGTCTTGAAGAGTACTAAGTGTACTAGTGATTCCAAGGCTACTGGTCTTGAAGAGTATTAAGTGTACTAGTGATTCCAAGGCTGCGGGTCTTAACGAGTACTTAGTGTACTGGAGTTCCAAGGTTGTTGGCCTTGAAGGAATCTTAGTGATTCAAGTTGTAAAGATATCCTTAGTGGATTTGCTACTCGAGGAGTAGAATAGTGGAGTAGGAGTATTGTGTGCTCCGAACCACTTAAAGTCTTGTGTCTTTCTCTCATTACTATACATCTGCTATAACTGCTATATTATTGCTTTATCATAACTGTTATATTTATCTCTAAGGGGGATTAAATCAATCGTATATTCTAGTGTGCTTAATTAACTAATCTAGTAAGCCATTCTTTTTAAAACAAGTAAAAAAAGTTTCAAAGAATCTATTCAACCCCCCTCCCCTTCTAGATATCTTTTGTGCCTCAGAAAACTAACACAATTCAATCCTTCTACCATACAATGTCTCATTCAAATATAAGAAATACAATTACTATCAAGTCTATTTTTATTTGATTATATATATTCAATTCTTAAATACACAACTCTAAATAATGCAAATTAGAAACACCTTTCTAATTTCATTCTGCTTTGGCCAAAGACTTCTGAGTTGTCATTTATCGAATCACATAGGACATTCTCTCCTTTTACTAAAAGTGATAGATTCTTTGTTGACCATTCACCTATCTCTATGTATAACTTATTATACCCAATCATACCCTTTGATATACCCTAAAGGTCTTAAGGAACATGTCAAAGTATAACTCATCATACACAAGATATTATTGATGAGTAGGTTTAATACCTACAAATCTAGTATTCTTTATCTTGAACTATTGTTTATTCTTTAGTGTTTTCATGTTACTTTTGATATGTTTATGTTTATTTTGTAGGAAAGGCTAAGGAGGGCCAAAAATGGACAATTGGAATCGAAAAGAGATCAAAGCTTGGAGTTTTGTGTTTGAATTTTCATAGCAGCCACTTGCAGCCCAATTTCAACCTTGATCCAAGCTGAAACTCTGAATTTTTAAAGAATTAAAGTTATAGATCTTGTCGAGGGCTTCGTTTTGATAGGTCGTATGTCCCGTAACTCTTCCCGGATCAAAATTTATGGTCGTTTTACCAAAGCACATCGCAGTAAAAAATCTTCCGGCGCGAGGTGCGTCAATTTTGGCCTATGACCGGCACGGGGCGCGCGGGGCCATCAGATTTGTTTGCTACAGTAGCACGGGGCGCGCCCAAATTGGCCTAGTTTATTTGGGTGTTATGATGTCCAAGTTAAGTGGGAATAGGATTTTTAGATGCCTAATATGTTAGGGTTTCCATTGGGGCTATAAATACTTGATTATAACTTGGATTTGAGAGACTTTTGATGACAAGACTTGATTATCTAACATGGAGGCTTGAAAATTAGATTGGGGAGCAAGAGAAGTCAGACATTGAAGACTAAGGAGATTAAAGATTCTCACAATAGTTTTTCTTCTTCTCTTTATTTTCTTTATCTGTAACTTTGAATGTTCTTATTATTCGAGATTATGGTTTTCATTAGGATTATGAACTAAACTATTAATTAGGAATTCAATGAAACCTTTTGTGATGCTTTAATTTATTTATCCATATTTTCACTTGTTAATTCTAATTGAGTTGTTTGTCATATCTTGTGCTTATTTATTAATTGTCTAGCTAGCAATTAATCTGATATCTTAGATGGAATTGAAAGAGGAAATCTATGATTAGATATTGATGTGATAACGTATGAACTTGTTGATTCTTTCTAAAATAACATAACAGTGTATAGGATAAAAATACATATATGCCATGCGTAACTTGATTATGAGTTTGTGCTTAATGAATCTATTTTAAGTGTCTTGCGTGAAAATAGCAATATAACTGAAATAGGTCTTTTTGTTAATCATTGAAAGATGTTAATAAATTGATAGGCAATCCTAGTTAACAATTCATTGGATTAATAAAATAGAAATTGGATAAGGCGACTATTGCAACGCAATTGGGGAAGTTGTATTCCTATACTTTAATACATCTGGTAATCAATTAGTTTATTTTACTTTAATTTTAGTTTTAAATTAATTTATTCTCAAAATCAACATTGGAGACAGTTTAAATTAAATTAAATTGGTAGTAAATTGATAATTAGAATAATTGTTAGTATTCGTTCCTTGTGGGTTCGACATCCTTCTTACTTCTTTATTACTTGATTGAATGTGTATACTTGCGCGTATTTGTCATTATATAAATCGAACAATAAGTTTTTGGCACCGATGCCGGGGAACGGTTCTAATAATTATTTTGTTATTAGTTTTTATCAATTTAATATATTTAAACGTTTTTATTTTTCTGTTTTTATTTTTTTTTCTTAACGAGGTACATCATGGCCAATTATAATTGTCAATGGCCTTACACGAGCATGACTCAGCCGAGAGCGGTAGGGAGGTATGGACTCGGGGAGTTATCGCCACATATGGAGACAGTTTTGAGGAGTCTTGAGGCGGTAGCAGCACAATCTTTTCAAAATGAAGCGGTGATTTGTGATTATTGTGCTGAAAACCATCCAAGTTATCTAGGCGCCATCAATTTCGATTCGACACAGTATGGTGGCAACTTCGGCGATTACCCCAACAGTTATGAATTTTCCATTGATTATCATCATAGTTGGGAAAATCATCCAAATTTTACATGGAGCCATGATAAACAAGTTCAAACATTTACTCCAAGCCAATCATACGCTCTTGAATTTCAGGATCAAGATCCTTCTCAAGAAGAAAGGATGTCAAACTTAGAGGAACTTTTGTCCAATATCATAGCTTCGAATGAGGAGAGTAGGAAAAGTCAGGAGATTTCGGCCCGAAATATAGAGAACCACGTAGAACAGATTTTAAATGCCATTAACAGTCGCCATCAAGGTGAATTGTCAAGTGACTTGGTTCTTAAAACTGTCGAAGTACCCAAGCTAATTGTTGAGAATTATGATATGGAGGAGCTGTTGGTATATTTGTATGTATAACAAATAAAACACATACACGCAACTGCACGCGATCCATAAGTAATATAAAGTAAGTAAAGTATCGATCCCACGAGGAAATGAATTGTATTTATGACTACAAACACCGATTTTGTAATTAGTCTGGTCTCTTTAAACAAGCGGTTTTTTAGTGATAAAATAGTCTAATAATTACTAATGAAATAATTAGAACAAATTTAATGGTAAAAATTGCAGATTTTATAGGCTTGGGATTATAATTTCACTTAATGCAGATTTAGATTTCCATGCTTCCTATTGTTGCTAGTTGGTTATTACAAAATGTTGGTCGAAAACACGAAAGTAAAATATGGCCATCTCTCGATGCACCGTACCCATATCACACTAAATCCACAATTGATAGAATGAATGTGAACACCCTAGATGACTAACGCACTATATTTCTATGTGAATTACAACCAAACGGGTTTAAGAACTAGTTTTCAAAAGACCACACATGGTGCTTCGGTATATCTCTATCCTAAGCACGAAACATAATTTCACGAGGAATGTAATAATTACGAACATATGCTAGCATAATGAGATCTTAATTTATACTTCCTTTCTCAATTCCATATAAATTATCACAGTAATTGGTGATCAAGCAATTAAACATGGAGTATAGATTATGCTAGACATTCATTTCACAACCAACTAGTAAAAATAAGGAAGCACTTCAATTCTTAATCATGCAAAAGATCCATTATAATCCCAAGAATTAAATTTAGTTCATAATAACAATAATAGAGTTCATCATGCACAATTGGTTCATCATCATAATTACAGAATAGGAAAATTAATCAGAAATAGAAAATATTCAAGCTCCCTGTTCCGTTTTGCAACTTCTGATGATTTTCCAAGTTGTGTAGATAGTTGATTTCTTGCTCCCAATCTCCAATTCAGCATCCATATAGCTCCATTCTTCAGTTCCCAAATGCAAATTATGCTCAGCTGATGATTTTTCCAAGTTTGAAGCTAGAATGCAGTAACTAATCTATTTTCGTCTAGGAGCAGCGCCTTTAAAATTGAATTCTCAATTGGCTAATAATACAAGCATAAATTGTCTTCTTTTGACTTATTATTATTCCCACTAATAAAAGCTAAACCCACTGATCCCTCAAAATCTGGCATTGCATGATTTCTGGATAATGCTGTTTCGCTGGATGGAACGTGTTGCATGGCTGGCTGGCGACAGGCGCAGCTGCGCCGCCCTCCTTTGTAATAGGGGCGCAGCTGCGCAGGAGTGGCATGGCATGGGCAGGAGGGGCGCAGCTGCGCCGGCGCCCTTTGTAAAAGGGGCGCAGCTGCGCCGTGGGCATGGAATGAGCAGGATGGGCGCAGCTGCGCCGGCGCCCTTTGTAAAAGGGGCGCAGCTGCGCCGGGTGCCAGTTTGCTGCAGTGCTGCTATTGCATAATTTCTCAACTGTTATGACCTGCACAAGCAACAAACAATCAAATAGCACCCATCCACAAATGCACAGCACCCCGAGCCAAAATTATCAAAAACAATGCAAAAGCCGAATAATGAGGCTAGTGAATCAAAAACCGAACGAGATGGGGAAATGCATGAATTTACACTAGATAGCTATTAGAAAAGCATCAAATGAAACCAAATAGTATCCAATAAGTAGGTATGAAACCTACTTATCAAATACCCCCAAACTTGAATTGTTGCTTGTCCTCAAGCTAATACAACGAAATGAATGCAAACATGAATGCAAATATGAATGCAATGAAATAAGAATGCACCATGACCCTCATCAATTAGCAAGCAATCCACAAGATTTGCCTCAGAAGAATTTAGCGACACATCAAAACTTGGTCCGTGTACCGTGATACCCGTGCAACTCAAATTCCGTGGTGAATGATAAAGTGTGTGTGTGTGCAGCAATCATCAACTATAGTAATCCCAATCGATTCTCATAATATGTTTCTTAGGGAAACTTTATATAATCGAACCTCTAAAAGACAATTGGGGTAAATATAGTTAAAACCACGCTATGTTCCAAATGTGGGGATCGACTTAGACATTATTCGGATCATGACGCTTGGTCGTGCAATGCCTAGTTCCCATAGGCTATTCAATGATACCCATGTAACGAGCTTTCGGCCAACGACTCCCAAACCAATTGGTCTTAGGGCGCTAGGTGTAGAGACATCCCCTAGGGTGTACTTACTCGAATATCAAAGGCCACAAAACTAAGCTGACCAAGTCTTTATTAACACAATTTTTTTTTTTTTTTTTTGCGAAAATAAGGAAACAAATACCTAAAATGACAATAAATAACAAGAAAGCAAATAACTAACAATAAAAACAGATAATTTAAAGCATCATAAAATAACAAGGCAAGCCTAATACCCCCAAACTTAAAATATGCAATGTCCTCATTGGAGATAATAGGGTAAAGAGTACTCCCCTAAGAAGCGTCCTCGGCGCCGCTAGGCGGCGTGTCGGGCGGAGGATAAGGGATGCCGGAGCCGAATGTGGGAAACTTAATGTGGACCCCCTGCTGGCTGAACGCCTCCGATAGTGCACCTGCGAAGGAGACGCTGTAATCCCTGAAGCTCGTGTGCAACGCGTCCATGCGGCGCTGCAGGCGGCGCATGTCGCGCTCATGTCCACTGACGCCCCTCTGCTGCACTAGCGGGGCAGGCATGCCCTCCTCACTGGCCTCCTCCACCTCATCAGCCATAATAAAACCCAACCCATTTGGCCGGGACTCTCCACCGCGCCAAACATTATACTTTCAGATCGTGGCGCTATCGATGTCTCGCATAGGTAGCTGGAGAGCCTCCTCGCCCCATTCCACGTTTGCCGCTAGGCATAGGCGTGTGATGATCGAGGCGTGTGGAATGGCACCGGAAGTGACAGCCCGCATGAAACGAAGCATGGACTGGTTGATGATATATCCCACGTCGATGCTGCCTCCATGCAGAATACGGTGCAAGAGTACCACGCGGTCCCGTGTCACGTCCTGATGATGGGTGGTTGGCAAGATACTCGCACAAATGAAGGCGTACCACGCCTTGGCAAATCTATTCAGCGCGGTCTGAGGGAAGTGCACCTTCAAGGTGGTGCCTGGCTGAGTCTTCCACTGCGTGTCCGGTTGGCACATCTCATGTATCAACGCATCAAGGTCGGTTTCGTAGCGCGTTCATGTACCACCCAGTCGGTAGCCTCATCAGTAGCAGATGGTAGGCGAAAAAGTTCATTGATTGCCTGCGCCGAATAGGATATCTGCTTGCCCCGCACGAAGGAAATCCCATTCTGTGTTTCCCGAGCGTTAGCATAGAACTGTCGAACAATGGCTATCGGGGCTGACTTCGATGTCTCAATGAATAGCAACCAACCTAAACGCCGGATTTGGTCAAGAATACACCCATCCTGTGCTTTGGGCTTCAAACCCCTCTCTGGTATGAAGGATTTGACGCTAAGCACCTCCCAGTAGTAATGCTGTGCAGATAGATTGACAAATTTGGTGGCATCCAGAGTATTGATGCCACCACCAGTAGATTCGGATCCGCTGCTGCTGGAAGAAGAAGGTTGGGGAGTGCGTGCGCGCTTCGGCATGGTGGTATGTGATTGGGGTTTGAAGGTAGAGTGTAGGTAGTTAGGGTTTTGAGAGAGTGGGTAGGGATGAGAGGAGAGGGTTTTATGTTGCTGCTAGAGAGTCAGTTAGGGTTTGATGATTGTGACTGATGGGGACCGACTATTTATAAAAAAAATATTCCGCGATCGGCGCAGCTGCGCCTCAGTTGTACTGGGAAGGGGGCGCAGCTGCTCTTAGCTTCAGGTTTGGCTCAGGCGGACACTCGGCGCAGCTGCGCTGATATTGAACTGAAGAAGGGGCGCAGCTGCGCTGGAGCTCAGGAATCCTGGAAAAACTTTTTCTTTCTCTAAACAACGGTAAGTGTTTGCAATGGAACAATGCACCCCCAAACTCAAAGTGTGATCAAGTCAAACGCTTGAGGGCAAGATTAGACACCTGAAATAAAAACAAACACGCATGTTAAAATGAAATCACACAAACTAAACAAAAATCACACAATAATAGAAGTAATAAAAGTAATCTCGGGTTGCCTCCCGAGGAGCGCTGTAGACACCCAAATTTTGCGCTTCGTATACTAACCGTGACAGGAGGGCAAAATCGTCAAATGAACCGGCCTGTGAGAGCGAGGGATGCACAAGTGCGAACACTCGACGCCACCGCAACGATTTGCAAATCAAAACCGACGTGACAGCAGGGCCGTCCGAAATGAGCATGCCCGAATGATGTGGCACGTTTCCCAGTGATTCTCGGACTGCAAAATACAAGCCTGTCGGCGAAAACCGACGTCACGACACGAGAAACAGGGTGCGGTTCGGAAAACGAGAAAATCAGCCCACCCAGCCGCGGATTGATCTGCGGCCAAACGATTAAAATAATGGTGGTGCGCACGGGACTCGAAACCAGGAAACCAGCTGAGTGCGATGGGGGGTGGGCCAGCCAGCCGCAGATCAATCTGCGGCTGCCCTAAACCAGCCTATTTCAGCTTAGTTTCGTTGCAGCATACAGGGGGTTGGAAGAATGTGAAGGAAGAAGAATTCTGCAGCAGCAAGAACACAGAAATAGAGAGAAAAAGGAGCAAATTTTGCAATCAAATAGGAAGAAAAGAGAGGAAAAAAAGAGAGGATTTATATTCTTTGATTTTGATTGTACCAAATATACTCCCTATCTTAGTCAAATACACAAGTTCACATCCATTTGAGATCATTTGCAAGGTGAAAAGTCCCTTTGTTCTAGCAATTTATATCATATTGTTTGGTTAAATTAAATGTAGTTTTTCTCGTATATTGTTGTGGATCTATGGATTGAGGACTATTAGGGAGGGTTCCAATTGGAACGAAATTCTTCCTAATGGCCCGATGATATCCATTTGGTGAATTTTAGCTCGTTGTAATGATATATTATGCATAGTTTATTTAGATTGTTATTTTTAGGATCTTGTGGGTGTGTAGCGATTTTGGATGTGAGCCTAGGAGCGCGACCCCGTGGTCCAAATCCGATGATGGACATCTTTTGATATATGTAATAAATTCGATGTACCTTTCATTGTAAATATGTAATCGTCGGGCCTTAAAACGACGCCAAGGCGAGAATCGTGTTTAAGGCCCCGAAATAGTGAAACTTGTGATTGTAGGCGTTTGGGGTTATTTTGATGGCTTACATGCCCATGAATAGCTCCGACGCGTGTTTATGCTCAATTTGATTTATGAGACGAAATTGATTTCAAAGCTAAATGATAAGATTTTCATAAAATCAATCAAACTAGGCTATTAGCATCACGAGGTTAATAAATGGGAAGTGCTAATGAATGTCGATTTCTATTTCAAACGAGAAAACTAAAGAAAATCGTTTTCAAACATCACAAGAAATGGTTTCATAAAATAAGTGACGTTTTTATTAAACCGGTGTGCATAGGGTTAAAGAGGTTCTAGAAGTTGCCCATCGTTTGAGTTACGAAAGCAACGTATAGATCTCGATTCCTATTTTGACGAAGGTTTAAAACTCTTGTTTTGCCAAAACGACACCTAACGAAAAATCTCATAGTTTTTGGACAATTAAAATCAAACCCTTCTTATAAAGAATCAAGCTTTCTCGTATAAATCGAAGGACATTCCGAAGCATTCTCAAATCAAAGCACGACTTTCCCTAAAAATCCAAAAGATTCTTTCATACAAACTCACCACAACATTCACATAGACACACATACACGCACACACGCGCACACGCGCACATACACACACACATTCATGAATTAAAGGATAGGAAAAGCATCAAGATTGCGGTAACCGCGTTTCACGGAAGTCGGGGGGTGCCTAACACCTTCCCCTCGCTTAAGCAAGCCCCCGAACTCTATGAATCTCGATTCGCAGACCATTTAATTCGGAGTCACACATGAGCCAGCGATTTATAAAAAACGAAAACTCGGATGAGTTGGTACATCCATTTCAAATATACCAACTGGCGACTCTGGTTAATTGGCTCATCATAAAAAACGATCTTTCAAAACCCCGTCGACATTAAGTGCCGACCTTTTCCCCAAAATCACCAAAACCAAAAGGCAAAAATAGGAAAAGGGAACGAGACGAGAAAAACCCGGTGTCGACAGCTGGCGACTCTGCTGGGGACATTAGAGGGCTTAAGCCGCGTTCAAATCTTGATGCCTTCCTATCCTTTAAAATTCATGAATGTGTATGTGTGTGCGACATTTTGACTTTTTTATTTATTGTTGTGTGAATGTGCTTTTGTCCAATGAATGATTGTTTGAATGGAATGACTTTACTTTAAAGAAATCATTGCATGCGGTGAGGACGATGAATGTGAATGTATGATTGAGAGAGTACCTCCTCCTGAGGTGAACCTGTCGGTTGCTTATTACTGGACTCGAAGGGGCTGCTCCCCGGAGATGGCTCAGGAAACGCACCACCCAAATCCGCTCCAATCGAAAGGATTCAGACGAGTAGATTGCGAAGATTTGGGGACCTTCATGCCGAAAAGCCCGCGAGAGTAACCCTAGGGTAGGACAGCCTCTGATAAACCTAACGAAAGGGAAACTTCTTCATGCCCTTTTATCATTCAGTCGAATAAATAAATGTCATGTAAATGGCATATAACTGTCATACCGACATCATCGTAATAAATATGTCCTGTATCATGTGATTACATCACCTGCACATATAGAGAGAATACTGACATGGTTTTGCAGGAGGGCAATCCGTGCCACGTACCAAGGTTTTCTAAAAAATTCTAAATACTATCCTGTCATCAAACACTGACCTTGTTTTGCAGGATAAGATTAAGAGAACCGTGAAAGCGTGGCATAACGATCACAAAGAACCCGGAGTAGGGGCATATTCGACCACAAAAAAAAAAAAAAAAGGGAAAAAGAAAAAGAAAAAGAAGAAAAAAAAAAGAAATAATGATAAAACATGCATCAGTGTTGACATGCATCTGCCAACTTGTAACTGGCACAGTACTAAACTACGGCCCTGGTTTGTTTTGCGAGACTGCCCCTAAGACCCAACTAAGAGGCCGTAAAATCCATACTCCATCCATCCATCCAAATGGCAGAAGCCGGTAGCCATGAAATACACTGGCTTCCCTGATTCACACATCATGGTACGAGATGAGCTTTAAGGGGGAAATTGCGGTACAGACTTGTCCGGCCTGCGAGGATCAGATCGGAGGGATCTCCCATAGTGGCGCCCCTCCTAAATGGGCTTGGTATCAAAATATTAAAGAGTTCCTTCGATATAGCTCCCCTCCCGAAAATGCAGATCTGACCAAGGAAAGAGAATCCAAGGATGGGCAGTGAAATTCGTCCTAAGCGGAGACGAGTTGCATGAATAGGACCTAGCTACGGGACTGCTGAGATATCTGGAAGCCGAAGAAGCCCACAGATTAATGAACGAAGTACATGGCAATGCGTGCAGAGCCCATATGAGCAGAACATTTTTTGCAAAGAAAAGCATGTGAACGGGTCGCTACGGGCTAACCATGAAAACTGATTGCGATACTCATGTCAGGAAATGCCATCAATGCCAGATCCATACCAATGTGATCCATGCACCTCCTAATGAGCTCCATTGCTTGACCTCACCGTGGCCAGTTGGACCGTGCATCAGGTGATATCCAGGAAGGGTAAAATCCCAGAGTACCCCGATTTGAGGCATTCTAGCTTGACAAGCGATAGGCCAAATTTGAAGGAGGATCACGATTTTGGTATAGAGCTAGATTTCGATCTGATGGGGATTGAGCAGGACGAGACAGATATCGACAATACGCCTGACGAGATCAAAGGAGGGGTCGAGGATAAACCCAAACCCGACTTAGACCAAACCATCGCCATCAAACATCAGAACCCCTAACGATCACAAAGAACCTGGAGTAGGGGCAAATTCGAACGAAAAAAAAAAAAAAAAAAAAAAAAAATATAGCCAAGTTGTTGAGCCTGTATGGAGATATGTTCGCTTGGTCCCGTGGTGACGTGATTGGATTGTCCACAGACGTTATAGGACATCGACTGCCCATCAAGGAGGGTTCCGACCAATTAAGCAAAAGTTGAGAACGGTGAAGCCTGAATGGAGGATGAAAATAAAGGACGAGATTGTCAAGCGGTTTAAGGCAGGAATCACCACGGTGTCTATTTACCCTAAATGGCTTTCCGACAGAATCCCAGTACCACAGCCTAGAGGAGAAGTGAGGGGCCGCATCGACTATAGAAATCTGAAGGATTCCCTCAAGGAGGAGATATGTGACAAATTCAAGATCAAACATTTTGATTCAGTCATTTACCGGCCCAAAATGAATGGGGCAGTGGGGGCTGCAAATAAAACACAAAGACGATCATGGGAAGAATGTCCGCCAATCATCGGGGATGGCCGGATTTATTGTTGCTCACCCTGTTTGCCTGTCGAACCTTAGTTCGCACATTTGCAGGGGCAGGCCCTTACGCATCTCCCGGGCATACGACAAGAGGGTAGGATCCCAGAAATTCAAAATGAACGATTTAGTCCTCAAAAGGATCGCGCCCTGCCAAGACGGAGCTATGGGGTTTCGCTCTAAATCAAAAGGAGCCGTCACGATAAAAAAATCCTCTCTGGGAGAGCCCTCATCTTACAAGGAATGGACGGGAAGGCGTTCCCCGGCCCGTTGATTCTGACTCTGTGAAACAACTCTGGGATAAAAAAAAAAGAAAAAAAAAATCAAAAAATTAAAAAAAAAAAAAAAAAAAAATCAAAAGAATCAAAAAATCAAAAATCCCCCAAACCTTTCAACAAGTCAATGGACCGGATCTTTTGTCAAGCCCAGTGAGATACCGATGCGACCGGTACGAGGAAGATCACAAGAAAAGCAACTTAACACTGGGGCACTTGTCAACTACCCAGGAAATGATGACGTGCAAATTGGCACCCATGCAACAATCCCATCAACATGCACCATCATCATCAAATGCTACCTCATGTCAATTCAATCTTCAACGGTACGATCATCTGGCATTTGTCAAGCATAGTTTTCCCGGGAGACAATGACCCGCGTGAAAGGGGATTCTATTTGACTTGATGGGAATCGGATTAATTCTGACAAACAACCGTGGAGCACGATCGTGAGTATGATTAGACGAAGGAGGCTATTCAACCTTTTGATCAGGTACAAGGCCTTAATTCAAAGCAACGTTTGCGACAGAATCGACCTCATGTGACAACCTTCACTTTGCATTTGCACAAGCTTTCAGTTGGGGGGTATAAAACTATGACGATGTTGATGGCAAATAACACGTAGTCAGACAGTCGATAATTATCAAGCTAATATCAAGAAGTCAGACGATAAATGATTATCAAGCTAATGTCTCGAATCGTGGCCTGGGTTATTCGAGTAATTAAGCCTGAGGGGTGTCTCTACACCTGGTGCCCTAAAGCCATCTGGTTTGGGAGTCGCTGGCCCAACACTCGTTACATGGGTAACTCAGAGCCTAAGAAAACGAGCATTACAGTAGAGGAGGCCGAGCAGATTCGAATCGTGGCATGGGCTACTCGAGTAATTAAGCCTAAGGGGTGTCTCTGCATCTGGTGCCCTAAAGCCGTCTGGTTTGGGAGTCACCGGCCTAACACTCGCTACATGGGTAACTCAAGCCTAAGAAAACGAATCTTGCGCAAGGTCAAGCAAAGAATGAATGGAGCAGACCACCAGCTTGTCTCGAACCGTGGCCTTTGTTACTCGAGTAAATAAACCCAAAGGGGTGTCTGTACACCTAATGCCCCAAAGCCGTCTGGTTCGGGAGTCATTGGTCCAAAACTCGTTAAATGGGTAACTTTGAATAGCCTAAGAAAACGAGACAAGTGAAGTGGGCTAATAAAAAGAAGAGATAATACGAAAAACCTCTCGGCCTTAAACAAGAAGTCATAGAAGAGAAACCCTTACTGAGTGTTGCATCGCACAGTGCGTTTGTCATATGACGTCAATCCTGCTAAGAACGTTGTCGAGAATGAAGACAGGATACCTTTGACGAGGGAAGGTAGTTCTTTTGAATTCGACCTTACTCACGTACAATGACCATGAATGCTTGAAGGTGTTCTTCTCAACGATTTCATAACTCGTAAAATATAAAATAATAAACTAAAAAAAAAAAAAAAAAAAAATCCAATCTAGTACATTCACGGTTCACAAATTGCTAGATTGTGCGATAAAAAGATATTCAATAAATGTGCTTTAACTGCATTTTTGTTGAGATTATAATATCTTTGTGTCGAGCTAACACTAAACACGGCCCGAGCTTTCAAGTTTTGGTATTTGTTAGTCATCTGATATGCAGGATCTTGCAGAGCTGTGGATAACTCAGCACGGTCAACATCGCGAGTTTTCGATAGAATTTCTTGGCAGCGGCACGCGCCAAGGCAGGGCAGTTAAGAATCGTGAAATGGAAGGAAGCTGAGGCTGTACAGAACTTCTCGTCATTGGGCCTCTCCCCAATCCTGACTATCATTGCCTCGACATCCAAATGATCCACGTGCATGAGCATATACAAGGATGATATAATGCTGGATAGCATCATATCGGCCGTCAAGAATGATCAAAAGGCCAAAGAACCCAACATAGCTGTCGATCATCACAGAGAGCGAAACGGACTGCCTCAACTCGATGAAATGAAGACGACCAAGAACAGGCAGAGTACCAAACCAATGTTGAAGTCTAGGAACTACACTTTCCCGATGAGGCGTGATCCAATCAAATGTTGGCAAACAACGACGACTGTCGAATCGTATCATTTGACTGAACAGGGGTCATTTCTATCCAAACATATGTTGTGCACATGCATCTGTCCCATAAACATATCTGCCAGATCATGCATAACATCTTTTTCATGCATGCAGGTACGATCAAAATGAAAATCTTCAGGAAAGTACAAGCACGTCGCTTTCAACCTCACAAATGATCAGAGTGATGGCTTTTGCGGCATGGTATGTGGACGATGTTGGTGGGAGATCCAGGACATGAAGCCGATCACACATCCCATTTCAAGAAAAAAAAAAAATCACTCAAATCCAATCAATGACCCCTGGGAAGGGCTGATATCCACCAAAAGAAAAAAGACAAAAAACAACAAACCCTGGGAAGGGCTGAGATCCACGCGAACCACAACAAAGATGGTGAGCACCCCTGGGAAGGGCTGATATCCACAAAAAGAAAAAAGACAAAAAACAACAAACCCTGGGAAGGGCTGAGATCCAAGCGAACCACGACAAAGATGGTGAACACCCCTGGGAAGGGCTGATATCCACAAAAAGAAAAAAGACAAAAAAACAACAAACCCTGGGAAGGGCTGAGATCCACGCGAACCACAACAAGATGGTGAGCACCCCTGGGAAGGGCTGATATCCACAAAAAGAAAAAAGACAAAAAAACAAACCCTGGGAAGGGCTGAGATCCACGCGAACCACAAAAAGATGGTGAGCACCCCTGGGAAGGGCTGATATCCACAAAAGGAAAAAAGACAAAAAACAACAAACCTTGGGAAGGGCTGAGATCCACGCGAACCACAAAAAGATGGTGAGCACCCCTGGGAAGGGCTGATATCCACAAAAAGAAAAAAGACAAAAAACAACAAACCCTGGGAAGGGCTGAGATCCACGCGAACCACAAAAAGATGGTGAGCACCCCTGGGAAGGGCTGATATCCACAAAAAGAAAAAAAGACAAAAAACAACAAACCCTGGGAAGGGCTGAGATCCAAGCGAACCACGACAAAGATGGTGAGCACCCTGGGAAGGGCTGATATCCAAACGATCGACCGGCGACGATAACCGGCGATTACGAGATGGATGTCCGGCGACGAAAACCGGCTCCGACAAGATAACCAACCGGCGACGATAACCGGGGGTTACGTGATGGGTGACCGGCGACGATACCCGGCCCCGACAAGACGATCGACCGGCGACGATAATCGGCGATCACGAGATGGATGTCCGGCGACGAAAACCGGCTCCGACAAGATAACCAACCGGCGACGATAACCGGGGGTTACGTGATGGGTGACCGGCGACGATACCCGGCCCCGACAAGACGATCGACCGGCGACGATAACCGGCGATCACGAGATGGATGTCCGGCGACGAAAACCGGCTCCGACAAGATAACCAACCGGCGACGATAACCGGGGGTTACGAGATGGGTGACCGGCGACGATACCCGGCCCCGACGAGATAATCGATCGGCGACGATAACCGGCGATTACGAGATGGATGTCCGGCGACGAAAACTGGCTCCGACAAGATAACCAACCGGCGACGATAATTGGGGGTTACGAGATGGGTGACCGGCGACGATACCCGGCCCCGACGAGACAATTGACCGGCGACGATAACCGGCGATTACGAGATGGATGTCCGGCGACGAAAACCGGCTCCGACAAGCGGTGACACCTGTAGAATCATATCAAAAGACTGTACAGGGGTCATTTTTCATTTTAAATGTTGTGTCACATGCATTGAATAAGTGATAATTCTGTACGTGATCCATGCAGGTTAGGTGTCAAGGTCCTAGCCTATCAGAGTCGAAAGCAATGGTTGCCAAGAACGATGTGCGAGGACGAATTCCAAGGATGCCCTTCAAAGCTAGTCAGGAGAATAACTTCCTTTGATGACAATGGGATGGAATAAGGTGATTACGAGAGGGGTGACCGGATATGAGACCCGACATTCACAGGACAATCGACCGGATACGAGACCCGGCGATTACGAGACGAGCGACAGGTTAGGGATTGATGCATTGACACCTTTACAAATGTGTTGCATGCCTTACATCTTGCGTTACATCATAAGTTGTATGTGTTGCACTGTCATTCTTATGCACTGTCATTCATGCATCGTGTGTCTACTTCTTTATCATGTTCATTTCATTTAACATTTCATAAACATGATAAAGAGGGGCAGCTGTAGACACCCAAATTTTGCGCTTCGTATACTAACCGTGACAGGAGGGCAAAATCGTCAAATGAACCGGCCTGTGAGAGCGAGGGATGCACAAGTGCGAACACTCGACGCCACCGCAACGATTTGCAAATCAAAACCGACGTGACAGCAGGGCCGTCCGAAATGAGCATGCCCGAATGATGTGGCACGTTTCCCAGTGATTCTCGGACTGCAAAATACAAGCCTGTCGGCGAAAACCGACGTCACAACACGAGAAACAGGGTGCGGTTCGGAAAACGAGAAAATCAGCCCACCCAGCCGCGGATTGATCTGCGGCCAAACGATTAAAATAATGGTGGTGCGCACGGGACTCGAAACCAGGAAACCAGCTGAGTGCGATGGGGGGTGGGCCAGCCAGCCGCAGATCAATCTGCGGCTGCCCTAAACCAGCCTATTTCAGCTTAGTTTCGTTGCAGCATACAGGGGGTTGGAAGAATGTGAAGGAAGAAGAATTCTGCAGCAGCAAGAACACAGAAATAGAGAGAAAAAGGAGCAAATTTTGCAATCAAATAGGAAGAAAAGAGAGGAAAAAAAGAGAGGATTTATATTCTTTGATTTTGATTGTACCAAATATACTCCCTATCTTAGTCAAATACACAAGTTCACATCCATTTGAGATCATTTGCAAGGTGAAAAGTCCCTTTGTTCTAGCAATTTATATCATATTGTTTGGTTAAATTAAATGTAGTTTTTCTCGTATATTGTTGTGGATCTATGGATTGAGGACTATTAGGGAGGGTTCCAATTGGAACGAAATTCTTCCTAATGGCCCGATGATATCCATTTGGTGAATTTTAGCTCGTTGTAATGATATATTATGCATAGTTTATTTAGATTGTTATTTTTAGGATCTTGTGGGTGTGTAGCGATTTTGGATGTGAGCCTAGGAGCGCGACCCCGTGGTCCAAATCCGATGATGGACATCTTTTGATATATGTAATAAATTCGATGTACCTTTCATTGTAAATATGTAATCGTCGGGCCTTAAAACGACGCCAAGGCGAGAATCGTGTTTAAGGCCCCGAAATAGTGAAACTTGTGATTGTAGGCGTTTGGGGTTATTTTGATGGCTTACATGCCCATGAATAGCTCCGACGCGTGTTTATGCTCAATTTGATTTATGAGACGAAATTGATTTCAAAGCTAAATGATAAGATTTTCATAAAATCAATCAAACTAGGCTATTAGCATCACGAGGTTAATAAATGGGAAGTGCTAATGAATGTCGATTTCTATTTCAAACGAGAAAACTAAAGAAAATCGTTTTCAAACATCACAAGAAATGGTTTCATAAAATAAGTGACGTTTTATTAAACCGGTGTGCATAGGGTTAAAGAGGTTCTAGAAGTTGCCCATCGTTTGAGTTACGAAAGCAACGTATAGATCTCGATTCCTATTTTGACGAAGGTTTAAAACTCTTGTTTTGCCAAAACGACACCTAACGAAAAATCTCATAGTTTTTGGACAATTAAAATCAAACCCTTCTTATAAAGAATCAAGCTTTCTCGTATAAATCGAAGGACATTCCGAAGCATTCTCAAATCAAAGCACGACTTTCCCTAAAAATCCAAAAGATTCTTTCATACAAACTCACCACAACATTCACATAGACACACATACACGCACACACGCGCACACGCGCACATACACACACACATTCATGAATTAAAGGATAGGAAAAGCATCAAGATTGCGGTAACCGCGTTTCACGGAAGTCGGGGGGTGCCTAACACCTTCCCCTCGCTTAAGCAAGCCCCCGAACTCTATGAATCTCGATTCGCAGACCATTTAATTCGGAGTCACACATGAGCCAGCGATTTATAAAAAACGAAAACTCGGATGAGTTGGTACATCCATTTCAAATATACCAACTGGCGACTCTGGTTAATTGGCTCATCATAAAAAACGATCTTTCAAAACCCCGTCGACATTAAGTGCCGACCTTTTCCCCAAAATCACCAAAACCAAAAGGCAAAAATAGGAAAAGGGAACGAGACGAGAAAAACCCGGCGTCGACAAACGCTTTGTTTTAAAGTCGGTTAGCTCGACTCTCATTGATGCTCAATCCATGGCCAGGTCAACTGAGGATTTTTGGCGATCAAATTCGCCTCCCCAATAGTGCTTCAATCTTTGGCCATTAACCTTGAAGGGTTGCTCGCTGTCCATTCCAACAATCTCGATGGCACCATGTGGGAATACAGCAGTGATGGTAAAGGGACCCGACCATCGGGATTTGAGCTTTCCCGGGAATAACTTGAGCCTGGAGTTGAATAGTAAGACCGCTTGGCCAGGTTCAAATTTTCTCTCGATGATTTTTCGGTCGTGCCATCTCTTTACCTTCTCTTTGTAGAGTTTCGAATTCTCATAGGCTTGCAATCGGAACTCATCGAGTTCATTTAGCTGTAGGAGTCTCCTTTCTCCTGCTGCAGATGGGTCAAAATTCAACTTTTTAATGGCCCAGTAAGCTTTGTGCTCTAATTCAACCGGTAGATGACAAGCCTTGCCATAAACCATGTGATAAGGGGACATGTCGAGAGGTGTCTTGTATGCAGTTCTATAAGCCCACAAGGCTTCATCTAGCTTTAGAGACCAATCTTTTCTGGAAGGATTAACAATCTTTTCCAGAATTCTTTTTACCTCTCGGTTGGAGACTTCGGCTTGACCATTGGTCTGTGGATGGTAGGCAGTGGCAATTCTGTGTCTTACTCCATATTTGGCCAAGAGAGTTGTGATCTGTTTGTTGCAAAAATGGCTCCCCTCATCACTAATGATCGCCCGAGGAGTGCCAAATCTAGTAAAAATGTTTTTTTGTAGGAACCTCAAAACCACCTTAGCATCATTGGTTGGTAACGCCGAAGCTTCCACCCATTTGGACACGTAATCAACTGCTAGAAGGATATAGAGATTGTTGCAGGATGATGGAAATGGTCCCATGAAGTCTATGCCCCATACGTCAAAGATCTCCACCTCCAAGATCACATTTAGTGGCATTTCATTACGGTTGGAGATGTTGCCCACCCGTACCGTTGGCATCGATCACAATTCTTTATGAAGTGGTGGGCATCTTTGAACAAGGTGGGCCAATAAAATCCGGCCTGGAGTACCTTTGCTGCTGTTCTCTGCGTTCCATAATGGCCACCATATAGAGAAGAATGACATGCATGTAATATACTGGTACTCTCGACATCGGGGATGCATCTTCGGATCACAAGATCTGTGCATTGTTTGAACAAGTAAGGCTCATCCCACATGTATCTCTTTGTATCATGCAAAAATTTCTTCCTCTGCTGAGAAGTTAGATCCGGTGGTAGCACATGACTCACAAGATAGTTGACAATATCAGCGAACCATGGGATTTCAGATGTGACTGCAAAAAGCTGCTCACCAGGGAAACAATCGTTTATCTCAACCTTCTCTTTGCTCTCTAAATCCGGATTGTCCAATCTGGAAAGATGATCGGCTACCAGATTTTCCGTACCTTTCTTATCCTTAATTTCCAAGTCAAACTCTTGGAGCAAAAGGATCCATCTGATTAATCTAGGCTTGGCATCTTTCTTTGAGATCAAATACCGAATCGCTGCATGATCAGTGTACTGTTGGTCGATTTCGCAACCGATAAATACGCGCAAGTATACGCGGTCAACAAGTAATATAATGATAAGAGAGTTGTCGAACCCACAGAGAATTGTTCTAGTGTATCCCAAGTACCAACTATATATCGTCTTGATTTTAATTAGACAAATGATGATTTGATATTTTTGTTATTGGTAGTGAATAAGATAATAATAATCAGGTAAAAGATAAGTAAATCTAATATTAACAAGTCTAAGATTGCAATTTCCCCCAACACTTCGTTTGAATCTCCCTACTCTCTCTTTTCAATCAGTTATAACATACGAATTGACAACCGAGAAATCAAAACTACATAAGAGCCTCTGTCGATGGTCAATCACGAATCTTCCTAAGCGGTGCATAGGTATATGTCTATCCTATACACTATCAAGAGACTAATTTCAGGAATGATTAATAGACACGTGTCACCAAATCTAATTAATCCTCCCCTCAATTACCAACTTTCACATCGGAAGTCATTAAGACTAGATTCTCAATTGGTTGCATGCGGTAATTAGGTATATATCTATCCCAACTACTATCAAGATATCTATTATTGCAGATAATTAATAAGACACGCGTCACTTAATCCGATTAATAACCCACAACAATCTATACTCTCGCATGTTATCATAACTAGGTCTTAACCTATAATCCGTTCGTCAAGTTCATATAGGTTCCCAAGGTAATTACGGGCCAAGCAATTAATCAAGAAAGCAAAGGTTATGACAATCAATTCACAAATGAATAACTAAAATCAATAGAGAGAGAATTCAATTCAACTATGTGTTGGGTTCCATTGAAATCTTAGAATACAAGCTTTAGTTCATGGTAGCTAAGCAAAACATCAAACACATGGTGTTCATCATAAAATTGAAATACAAATTCAAAGGAAAGCAAGAGATGATAAAACCCATTTAGAAGATATTCATATGTTGCTTGCTTGGTTGATGTCAATCTCTAGCTTTTCCTCTTCATTTGGCATTCGTTTCTCTTTTTGCTCCTGAGCTTGTTGCTGGAATTTTCTTGATTTGTAGCCCTCAAGCTCCTCTTGATGATGTATGTGCAGCCTCCCAAGGTCTAGATATGCCTTGACAATCCCTTCCTTCTTGGTTCTATGGCTTGTGCTGAGTTTTTCCTTGTATTGCAGCACTTTTGCTCTCAAATTGGTGTTTTAGTGTAGCCTCCCAATCCCTAGTTGTTTGATATGAAGCTTAGAAGAGATTATATATAGCCTCCATCAAGAAACCCTAGCAAAAATCGGACAAAATGGAGCTCAGATCGCACTAAAACTGTGTCAGATCGCATTCAGCACGGCGTTGGCGCGCCCGCACGCCAGCGCGCGCGCCCGCGCCCAGCGCCTGGGCCGCACGCTGGCCGCACGCCCAACGCCGCACGCCCGCGCCGCACGCCCGCACCGCGCGCCCGCACGCCAGCGCGCGCGCCCGCGCCCAGCGCCTGGGCCGCACGCTGATCGCACGCCCACGCCGCACGCCCACGCCGCACCCCCCCGCTGGCTGCCGCACGCCCGCGCCGCGCGCCCGCACGCCAGCGCGCGCGCCCGCGCCCAGCTCCTGGGCCGCACGCTGGTCGCACGCCCAACGCCGCACGCCCACGCCGCACGCCCACGCCGCACGCCCACGCCGCGCGCCCGCACGCCAGCGCGCGCGCCCGCGCCCAGCGCCTGGGCCGCACGCCCAACGCCCGCGGCCGAGGCCCCGCGCCCAGCGCCTGCCGAGGCCCGCGCGCGCCCAACGTCGAGGCTGCCTGCCGAGGCCCGCGCGCGCGCCCAACACGCCCGCACGCCCAGCGCGCGCCCGCACGCCGCGCCCATGCGCCCGCGCCCAGCGCCTAGGCCGCACGCTGGCGCCCCGTCTGCCGCACGCCGTGCCCGCGGCTTGGTCGACGCCTCACGCCGTGCACGCCTTCCAACGTCGTGCACGCCCAACTTCCAAATGTCAACAAATTAAGCCCCGAGCATCGCCAAACATAAATTTTCACCGTGTTATCATTCGGGCACGGATATCTAAGCACGGGCTTGCCCTCGTGGCTTGGCCGACGCCGCACGCCGTGCACGCTTCCCGACGCCGTGCACGCCCAACTACCAAATGTTATCAAATTAAGCACTGAGCGTCGCCAAGCACAAATTTCCATCATACTGCCATTCGGGCACATGCGTCCAAGCACGGACATTGAGTGAATACAAACAACGATCCGAGCGGTCTTTATCTCAATTCCTACAAACATAATAAAAATGCATCAAAGCAACATAAAACATGTAAAAATAACTAAAAACTAATTTATGTTGAAATAAGATAAAAATACATAAAAACCATATAAAATACCTAAAGACTTGCAAATTATCAAGGCCAAAAGTACCCAAATTGTGTGTACAAAACACACTCATCATGTACACCACTACCTTTGTTCCAATGAGATAGGATCGGAACTTGTCGAATGCATAGACAACCGCGAGTAGTTCCTTCTCGGTGGTGGTGTAGTTCATTTGGGTCTCCGAAAGCGTTTTGCTGGCATAGTAGACTGCATGTAGAACCTTGTCTCTGCGTTGTCCCAATACCACGCCCACGGCGTAGTCACTAGCATCACACATAAGCTCAAATGGAAGAGACCAATCCGGTGCCACTATCACAGGTGCTGTTGTCAATTTCTGTTTCAACAACTCAAATGTTGCTAAGCAATTCTCATCGAATAGAAACGGAACGTCTTTTTCCAATAGATTGCACAGGGGTTTTGTGATTTTGGAGAAGTCTTTGATAAATCTCCGATAGAATCCAGCATGGCCCAAAAAACTTCGAACTCCCTTTATAGAAGTTGGTGGAGGCAATTTCTCGATAGTTTCCAACTTTGCTTTGTCCACCTCCAAACCTTTGGCTGAGACTTTGTGACCCAAAATTATTCCTTCATGAACCATGAAGTGACATTTCTCTCCCAATTAAGCACAAGATTTGTTTCCACGCATCTCCTCAATACCATGACTAAATTCTCAAGACAGCTGTCGAAGGAATTTCCAAACACTGAGAAGTCATCCATGAAGACCTCCATGTTGATTTCCACCATGTCAGAAAATATTGCCATCATGCATCGCTGGAATGTGGCAGGAGCATTACATAGACCAAAAGACATTCGCCTGAAAGCAAAAGTTCCATAAGGGCAAGTAAAAATGGTCTTTTCTTGATCCTCAGGAGCGATGGCAATTTGATTATATCCAGAATATCCGTCAAGCAAACAGTAGTAATCATGCCCTGCAAGCCTGTCCGACATTTAATCAATGAAAGGGAGTGGGAAGTGATCTTTCCTTGTGGCTTTGTTGAGCTTTCGATAATCCATGCAAACTCTCCACCCCGTGACTGTTCGGGTTGGTATTAGCTCGTTGTTCTCATTTTTTACCACAGTTATTCCTCCCTTCTTTGGTACACATTGCACTGGGCTCACCCATGGACTGTCAAAAATGGGATAAATGATTTCGGCGTCTAGCCATTTCAGAATTTCTGTTTTCACCACTTCTTTCATGATAGGATTCAGCCTTCTTTGATGCTCTATGGTAGGCTTGCTGTCATCTTCCATCAGGATTTTGTGCATGCAAAACGCGGGGCTGATTCCTTTTATGTCTGCAATGGTCCACCCAATAGCCCCTTGGAATTCTCTGAGGATTCTTATCAGTTTGTCTTCCTGCAAGGATGTTAGTGCAGAGGAAATAATGACAGGTAATGTATCTGAAATGCCTAGGAATGCATAACTGAGATGACTAGGCAGGGGTTTAAGATCGAGTTTAGGAGGTACCTCACTGGATGGTTTTAATTGAAATGAGGCATCGTTTGAGCTTTTCAAGGGCTCAATAGGTACCTTGAATCTTGCCATCCTGGGTATTGCATCAAGAAAATGAGCATACTCACAGTTCTCGGGTTCATCCAAGTCGATGTCTCCTGTTAGTGTCTGCTCAAGCAAGTCCCTATGTGTGGCCTTAATGAATTCTTCGGTTACTGCTTCTTCAATGATGTCAACACGGAAACACTCTTCCTCCTCAGTTGGAAATTTCATAGCTTTTTGAAGACATTAAAGGTGACCTCTTGGTCTTGAACCCTCATTGTTAATTCTCCTTTTTGCACATCAATGAGAGTTCTCCCGGTAGCTAGAAATGGCCTCCCAAGTATGATGGGGATGTCCTTGTCCTCCTCAAAGTCTAGGATTATGAAATCAGCTGGGAAAATGAACTTATCAACCTTAACCAGGACATCTTCCACAATACCTCTCGGATAAGTGACTGAACGATCTGCTAGCTGAAGAGAGACATTTGTTGGCTTAGGAGCTGGTAATCCCAACTGAGTAAAGACGGACAATGGCATGAGATTAATGCTTGCACCAAGATCACATAAACATTTCTTGAATGACAGGTCTCCAATGGTGCAAGGAATGGTGAAACTGCCTGGATCCTTTAGTTTTGGAGGTAGCTTCCTTTGTAATACCGCACTGCATTCCTCTGTCAAAGGCAAACAATTTCAAAATCTTGCAATTTCTTCTTTCTTGACAGAATAGTTTTCATGAACTTAGCATAACTTGGCATTTGTTCTAAAGCTTCTGCAAATGGTATATTGATTTGAAGCTTTTTAAAAACTTCAAGAAACTTAGAAAATTGCCTGTCCATTTTCTGCTTTTGCTGCCTTTGAGGATACGGAACTGGTGGATAATACCTTGTGGGGGAAGGTTGAGTTTTTTCTGTGCTTTTTATGGGTGGGGATTCAGATTTCTCAATGCTTTCTTCTTCTTCAAAAATTTCAGCAGTAGCAGTTTCTGGGGAGGGGCGCAGCTGCGCCGGTCCCCTTTGTAAAATGGGCGCAGCTGCGCCGCTAGGTTCCAGTGCTGAGGACGGGCGCAGCTGTGCTGTCTGCTCATGTGACAGTGGCGCAGCTGCGCTGTCTGGCAGGGTCTGCTTTCCACTTCTGGTGGTAACAGCTTGGCATTACTCCTTCCCATTTCTCCTTGGATTGACTTCTGTATCACTAGGGAGGGCCCCTTGAGGTCTGCTAGACAACAAACTGAACAATTGACTCATTTGATTTTCCAAATTCTTGAAGCCTAATGTTTGGCCTTGCTCCAACCTGTCAGTTTTGGCCATGTATTTCTCCAGATTCTCACTCATTTCAGCGACCTTCCTATCAGTGGCTGTGACTTGTTGCTGATTGTGGAACCCCGGAGGATTGAGAGGTTTTGGAGCTTGTGAATTATCTTGACGGTTGTTGCTCCACGAGAAATTTGGGTGGTTCCTATTCCCCGGAGTGTAGTTGTTCTGATATTGATTTGCTGGCCGCTGATAGTTGCTCACAAAGTGCACAGATTCAGCGTTGATGGCACATTGATCCGAAGCGTGAGAACCTGCACAAAGCTCACAAATCATGGAAACTTGTTGACCTTTACCTTCACATATGTTGTCAAGCTTCTTGGCCATAGCTGAAATCTGGGCTTGAAGTGAAGTGGCTGTGTCAACCTCTAGTATTCCTGCCACTTTTGGTTGAGTGGTTCTGGAGGATGGCCATTGATAGTTGTTTGCAGCCATAGTCTCCAAAAGTTCATAAGCTTCGTCATAGTTTTTACCCATGAATGCTCCACCTGCAGCTGCATCGATGCCTGCCCGTGTTTGAATATTCAACCCATTGTAAAATGTGTTCAGCTGCATCCATTGGGGCAAACCGTGATGTGGGCACTTTCTCAATAGTTCCTTGTACCGATCCCATGTCTCGTACAAGGATTCTCCATGATGTTGCTCATATGAGGATATGTCATTTCTCAACTTAGCAGGTTTGGCCGGTGGGAAGAACTTTGCTAAGAATTTCTGGGCCAAATCTTGCCAAGTAGTAATGGATCCGGGTGGTAGCGAGTGTAGCCAACTCTTTGTTTTATCCCTCAATGTGAATGGGAATAACCGCAATCTCACCGCATCTTCCGAGATCCCGCTGAATTTGAATGTATCACATATCTCCAAGAAATTTATCAAGTGCTCGTTCGGGTCATCAACCACCATTCCTCCGAATTGGACAGAATTTTGGATCATGTGGATTGTCCCTGGTTTGATTTCAAAGGAATTGGCTGTTATGGCTGGCCTTGAGATACTTGATTGCAAATCATTGATTCTTGGCATAGCATAATCTCTTAAGGCTTTTTGTGCTTCTCCCGCCATTGGTTGAGGTTGTTCTAGATCCTCCAGAGTATTTTCAGCACACTTCCTTAATTGTTGAACCCTTTTTTCAATGTTGTCCACAAAAGGCAATAGGTTAGGATTCTTCGACCGAGTATGCATACACTACTCAAGAGTACCTATCACAATGTAGAAGAAAATAAAATAGAATTAGGATAAGAACAGATTTGTTTAACTAAAACCAATCCTAATTTAAATTGATGATGAAAGTTTATAAACGCAATTGCAATTCCCCGGCAACGGCGCCAAAAACTTGTTGGTATATTTGTATGTATAACAAATAAAACACATACACGCAAGTGCACGCGATCCACAAGTAATATAAAGTAAGTAAAGTATCGATCCCACGAGGAAATGAATTGTATTTATGACTACAAACACCGATTTTGTAATTAGTCTGGTCTCTTTAAACAAGCGGTTTTTTTAGTGATAAAATAGTCTAATAATTACTAATGAAATAATTAGAACAAATTTAATGGTAAAAATTGCAGATTTTATAGGCTTGGGATTATAATTTCACTTAATGCAGATTTAGATTTCCATGCTTCCTATTGTTGCTAGTTGGTTATTACAAAATGTTGGTCGAAAACACGAAAGTAAAATATGGCCATCTCTCGATGCAACCGTACCCATATCACACTAAATCCACAATTGATAGAATGAATGTGAACACCCTATATGACTAACGCACTATATTTCTATGTGAAATTACAATCAAACGGGTTTAAGAACTAGTTTTCAACAGACCACACATGGTGCTTCGGTATATCTCTATCCTAAGCACGAAACATAATTTCACGAGGAATGTAATAATTACGAACATATGCTAGCATAATGAGATCTTAATTTATACTTCCTTTCTCAATTCCATATAAATTATCACAGTAATTGGTGATCAAGCAATTAAACATGGAGTATAGATTATGCTAGACATTCATTTCACAACCAACTAGTAAAAATAAGGAAGCACTTCAATTCTTAATCATGCAAAAGATCCATTATAATCCCAAGAATTAAATTTAGTTCATAATAACAATAATAGAGTTCATCATGCACAATTGGTTCATCATCATAATTACAGAATAGGAAAATTAATCAGAAATAGAAAGTATTCAAGCTCCCTGTTCCATTTTGCAACTTCTGATGATTTTCCAAGTTGTGTAGATAGTTGATTTCTTGCTCCCAATCTCCAATTCAGCATCCACATAGCTCCATTCTTCAGTTCCCAAATGCAAATTATGCTCAGCTGATGATTTTTCCAAGTTTGAAGCTAGAATGCAGTAACTAATCTATTTTCGTCTAGGAGCAGCGCCTTTAAAATTGAATTCTCAATTGGCTAATAATACAAGCATAAATTGTCTTCTTTTGACTTATTATTATTCCCACTAATAAAAGCTAAACCCACTGATCCCTCAAAATCTGGCATTGCATGATTTCTGGATAATGCTGCTTCGCTGGATGGAACGTGTTGCATGGCTGGCTGGCGACAGGCGCAGCTGCGCCGCCCTCCTTTGTAATAGGGGTGCAGCTGCGCAGGAGTGGCATGGCATGGGCAGGAGGGGTGCAGCTGCGCCGGCGCCCTTTGTAAAAGGGGCGCAGCTGCGCCGGCGCCCTTTGTAAAAGGGGCGCAGCTGCGCCGGGTGCCAGTTTGCTGCAGTGCTGCTATTGCATAATTTCTCAAGTGTTATGACCTGCACAAGCAACAAACAATCAAATAGCACCCATCCACAAATGCACAGCACCCCGAGCCAAAATTATCAAAAACAATGCAAAAGCCGAATAATGAGGCTAGTGAATCAAAAACCGAACGAGATGGGGAAATGCATGAATTTACACTAGATAGCTATTAGAAAAGCATCAAATGAAACCAAATAGTATCCAATAAGTAGGTATGAAACCTACTTATCAGGAGCCTACCGAGGAGAAACCAAAGCTGCAACCGGACGTGCCAAAAGATGAGGATTCTGAAATGGAGGAAAAGAAAAGTAGGGAGCAGGAAATAAAGGCTAGGGAAGATCCAACCTTGAATTCCAACTCTGATGAGTCAATTTTGATAAAGCCGCCATATACCTTCTCCACAAAGTTTAAGGATTCGGGCAGTTTTTTTGCAATCCCATGCCCAATTGTGTAGGCAAAACTCTATGTGACATTAGAGCTAGTATAAATTTTATACCATGGTGAGACGAAAAAAGGGTCCATGAGAAGAGAGCTGAAGTTTCTATTGTGTTTGAGGAGCTTCAATTCAATATTCCGTTCACAAACATAATGGAGCAAACACCTAGCTATTGGATGTGCATAAATGAGAATTTATCTAAAAAGTAACAAGCTAGGTGAACTTGATATAATGGCCCTTACTGAAGCGAGACCCTTGTTGTCCGATTAATATAACGACAATTTACGCGCAAGTATATGCGGTCAACAAGTAATAAAGAATAAGTAGAGTATCGATCCTACGAGGAATTATTACTAATCTTTTCCAAGTACTAACCTTTTATCATCTCAATCTTATCTAAACTAATGGTTTTCTGTCTTTTTGGTGGTTTGGATTAATAAAGATAACATTAATTAAAGAACAATAGAAAGCTTTAAAGATAATGAAGATATGAGATTACAATTTCTCCGATTGATTCATCTACCTCAACACACTTCCTGTTAAACCAAATTAATTATCACAGATTGTTAGTCAACAACACGAAAGTGAGACAAGGCCATCTTTCGATGTACCGAGTCCATATCATATATAATCCACAGATGATAGAATAAACACGAACACCCACATTACCTAAATCACTATATGTCTATGTGATTTACAAATAAATAGGGTTTTAGCTCAAGCTCTCAAATGACTACAAGCGGTGCTTTGGTATATGTCTATCCTAAGCACAAATCATACATTCCAACGCCATGTAGAATACAAACACATGCTATAATGATTAAATCTAAACGCATAATCCGTTTCTCAATTTCATATGGATTATCATGGTAATTGCTAGCTAGGCAATTAAGCAATTGAACGCAAATCATAATAGATAATCCATGAACAGCTAATAAGACTAACAAGGAAGCATAGCAAAGTAAACTACACAAGAAGATCCATTAAAATCCCAAAATAGAGTTTAGTTCATGGTAACTACACATAACATCATATTCGATCTATTCATCATGATAGAATTGCAAATTAAGAAGGAAATACAAGATATAGAATGATAAAAGCCCTTTGTGGAGATATTCAATTGTTGCTTAATGGTTTGATGCTTCTTCTCTAACTTTTCCTCAAGAATTGATATTCCTTGCCTTACTTGCTCCTTGAAAAGTGCTGGAAAATCCTTGTATTGCAGCCCATATCCTTCTTGATGATGTATTTTGGTAGCTTCCCTCTCTCTAGATTTGATGTTAGTAATGTTAGATGGTGTTAGAATGAGTTAGAATTCCTATATGAGCCGCCCCCTTGGTGTTATAAGAGATGGGTATAAGAAACCCTAGCTTAGATATCAAAAATTGGCCAAAAATCGCGAAATCCGACTGCATCCAGGGAATTACCGCCCCGGCGGTGAAAAATGGTCTGAATTCCGTCGTCCCGGCGGTGAGCTCGCCCTGACGGCGAAATAGTACTAGAAACTACCGCCACGGCAGTGGAACTCTGTACCCCGAGTCAGTTTCGATGTCTGTTGAAACAATGGCCATAACTTCTTCGTCCGAACTCAGATTAAGACGATTAAGTAGGCTATGGAAAGCTAAAAACTAGCTCTACAACTTTTATAGCTGGAGCTCGTCAAGATAATGGCCGGAGAAAGGCTCAAATTGTCCTGGAAGCAGCTGCTGTGTAAAATGCATGCAAAATCCGATGGTAAAATAACCATAACTCTCTCATACAAACTTCAAATTGGATGATTCCGGATGTTCTGGAAAGCTAAGACAAAGATCTATAACTTTAGTTCTTTGAGTGTTGAGAGATTCGGACTGCATCATGGGTCAAATTGAGAAACAAGCAGTGGGAATGCTAGATTCAAGCCAAAAACGCATCGATCTAAGAGGCCTTTATTTCAATTCCTACAAAACAACGTAAAAACACATAATAGCCTACAAAAACATATAAAAGTGATACAAAACTACATTACACGACAATAAGATGAAAACACATAAAACCAAACGAAATAGCTAAAGACTTACAAATTATCAAGGCTAAAAGTACCCAATTTGTGTGTATAAAACACACTCATCAAATACCCCTAAACTTAAACATTTGCTTGTTCTCAGGCAAAACACACAAACTATAAAAGTTAAATACTTGTAATAAAACATATCTTGAGCAATGAGTTAATAAACTAACCAATGGCCTCAAAGCATAGACATATGAAAACTCAAGGAAACTTTCAAAACGTTGCAAGTCTAGATTTACAATTAGCTAGTCATAGCTTTGCTTTAGGTCCCTTCCGTGTGTGTGTGAGTACCCAATAGCACTAAACCAATCAAGCTCGGATGAAGCTATGCAACCACATTACCTTATGAAATAATCAAAATAAACCCCGAAACAACATGTTTAACACATCACTCAATACAAAGGTATACAAATCACAATTTCCAAAAATTTAAAATTAAAAGACTCTAGGTAAGTGCATTTTATGCTCCATCTTACTCTAAGTCCACTCTTGTGGGTGAGTGCATTTTAACGCTCTATCTCAACTCAACACAACATTTGATATAAAAAAAACTTTCTTTCTTTTGTCATCAAATTATAAGAGAGTGCGTCTTACGCTCTATCTCCCCTATGCATGTGTCCATGAGTGATTGCGTTTTACGCTCCATCTCAACTCACCACATGATCATCCAATTCAAACACAACAAATTTGGACACATTGCTTCGAGTCATGTTTAAACTAATTATAGAGTTTAATGATATATCCCAAAAGCATACGGTTATAAAAACCTTCTCTAAGCATACAACTAGCTCAATACTCATGGATAGGTGTAAAAGAGTGAAAGGATGCATAAACAAAATAATAACCAATAATAACAATTAAGCATAAAGACTAAGCAACATTTATCCATTTTCCATGAGTTAGAATCAATTCAAATAAGTTCTTATCATAGACCATGGATTGTAGTTCAAATCAAATTAAAACAATGCTCAGGGGACACATCCTAAAAATAAATAATTTTTTTTTAGCAAACAAACATTAAAAATACACAAATAACTAACGCACGCTATGTAACTATGATGTCAATGCCAATGATGCCAATGTTATATGATCCACCCCCAAACTCAAAGTGAATAATGTCCTCATTGTTTATAAGATAAAGAAATGAAAACTGAGAACTTCCCTGATCGTCCAAGCTTCATGCTCGACCATAACCTTCTAAACATCTGAGTCTGATGGTGGATATACTTGTAACGGTTATGGCTCAAGAACATGCATTAGGGTGACATTCGGATAAAAACGAAGTAATTCCTTACCAAACAATGCTCAATCAGGCCAACTTTCTTTTAGACAATTCGTTGATTATGTGGTGTGCACTGACTGAAATTCTTCCTCAAATACCTCCCCTAAACTCAGTTTCAACAAAAATTGCTAAGTTATTGTAATATTCAATCAAATCATAGCAATGAATAACCCAAAATCCTCCAATTGAACCAACACAAACTCAATTGGGTAACCAATCTAAATTTATCCAAATTTAATAGTGCATGATTACCCAATACAAATCCAAGTACAACAGTTTAACTAACCAAGAATACCCATCACAATTGATAAATTTATTTTACTTGTATGCAAAAATTGGAGTGAGTATCTTGCTTTGTGTTGGCAAAAGAAGTTGCTTGTTGGTACCTTTAATTTGGAGATGAATCCTTTTGAATGCTCAATGGGTTAAAGATGAATCCATGTGGGAGAGGGGAAGAATGAGTTTGGAATTGCTATGACAATACAATCCGACTTAGGAGGAAAAGGAATGGAAACGATCAGCTTGAAAGAACATCAAAAACTGGATTTTGTGCTTCTCACCGGGGCGAGCAAATAAGCCTGGAATCTACCGCCGAGGTGAAGTCAGTGTTGGGGCGAAGAAATTATGCCTGGAATTACCGCCAAGGCAAGCTCATCGCCGGGGCGGTTAAAATGTACTCAATCCTACCGCCGGGGTGGTAACCTCTTGTATCCCAAAACTTGATTTTTTATCTTTTCAGTTTAGCAATCATTCCCAATGCCCCACACCTGCATAAATGCAACATATCAAAGATTACATACACAACATTGAGATTATGATGAGACATAGCAAGCAAATCCAATCCTAAAACGTAACTAACTAAATACACACATACTTGAAAACTTTGAAAATGCGGTAAATAAAAAACAACGAATGCAAATGAATGGAAATGAATGGGTTGCCTCCCATCAAGCGCTTGATTTAAAGTCTTTCATCCTGACTAACTCCCTGTTTTTATCCAATTCCCCTTCAGAAGTTGAGGAACCCACCATCTATTGATAGCCATGTAACATTTGAGGGTTTCTCCTCAGTAAGGGTCATTGTATCAAGTTCACCTAGCTTGTTACTTTTAAGAACAATCTCATTTAAGAGATTCACATAACTAGGTGATTGCTCCATTGTGTCTGTGAAAGGAATGTTGAAGGTTAGCCCTTCAAACACAAAAGAATTTTCAGCTTTCTTCTCTTGGACCCCTGCATCATCACACCATGACTCTAACTTTATACTAGCTCTATTGTCACATAGAACATTGCCTAAGACATGACTACCAAGAGGACACGGTTTTGCAAAACTGACTGGATTCTTGAATTTTGGTGGAGAAGGCACTTGGGGCACTAACACAATTGACTTATCTTCATTTGAGCTCATACAAATCTCTTCGTCGACTGTGTTTTCTTTATCCCCAATTGTCTCCTCTATTTCAATCTTTGGTGGCTCATCTAGTTGCAAATTTGGCCCGGGCTTTCCATCAATTTCGGATTCCATAAAAAGAGGACCATTGGTTGAGGTATTGAAGAGTTGTGTCATCTGATTATTAAGGTATTGAGTTGATGCTTCCTAACTCTTTATCATCTCCTCATGGTCTGCTATGCTCCTAGACATGAATTCCCTCACATTTGAATTTTTTTTCTTGTGGCAATGGAGGTGGACATGAGAATTCCGGTGCATATGTTGGATATGGAGCATAGTATTGATCTTCATAATTGTAGGTCCATGTAGAATCCGGGTGATACCCCAAATCTTGGTGATAATCGGGATAAGCATAGTTATTACGATAATCACTACCATAATGTACCAGTCCAAAATTGACCATGCATTGATGTCTCGGGTGATTGTCAGCATAATAATCACATGTCACTGCTATACCTTGAGGGCTTTCTACTACTAAGACATCCAACTTCCTCGATAGTGTTTCAAATTGTGCTGACAATGTAGAGAGTACATTGAGTCCATCAATCCTAGTTTTCCTTGGTTGAGTCATACTCATGTACAACCATTGATAAGTAAAATCATCCATGGTGTAGCTCGTAAAGCATCAAAACATGAAAATATTAAAATAAAGTAAAAACAAATTTATATACAAGTTTAAGTTAAGACCAATTTGATTGTAATTAATATTGAAAAAAACACTAGAAAAATAATTCCCCGACAACGGCGCCAAAAACTTGTTATCCGATTAATATAACGACAATTTACGTGCAAGTATACGCGGTCAACAAGTAATAAAGAATAAGTAGAGTATTGATCCCACGAGGAATTATTATTAATCTTTTCCAAGTACTAACCTTTTATCATCTCAATCTTATCTAAACTAATGGTTTTCTGTCTTTTTGGTGGTTTGGATTAATAAAGATAACATTAATTAAAGAACAATAGAAAGCTTTAAAGATAATGAAGATATGAGATTACAATTTTTCCTATTGATTCATCTACCTCACCACACTTCCTGTTAAACCAAATTAATTATCACAGATTGTTAGTCGAGAACACGAAACTGAGACAAGGCCATCTTTCGATGTACCGAGTCCATATCATATATAATCCACAGATGATAGAATAAACACGAACACCCACATTACCTAAACCACTATATGTCTATGTGATTTACAAATAAATATGGTTTAAGCTCAAGCTCTCAAATGACTATAAGCGGTGCTTCGGTATATGTTTATCCTAAGCACAAATCATACATTCTAACGCCATGTAGAACATACAAACACATGCTATTATGATTAGATCTAAACCCATAATCCGTTTCTCAATTTCATATGGATTATCATGGTAATTGCTAGCTAGGTAATTAAGCAATTGAACACAAATCATAATAGACAATCCATAAATAGCTAATAAGACTAACAAGGAAGCATAGCAAAGTAAACTACACAAGAAGATCCATTATAATCCCAAAATAGAGTTTAGTTCATTGTAACTACACATAACATCATATTCGATCTATTCATCATGATGGAATTACAAATTAAGAAGGAAATACAAAATATAGAATGATAAAACCCCTTTGTGGAGATATTCAATTGTTGCTTAATGGTTTGATGCTTCTTCTCTAGCTTTCCCTCAAGAATTGATATTCCTTGCCTTACTTGCTCCTTGGAAAGTGCTGGAAAATCCTTGTATTGCAGCATATTTCCTTCTTGATGATGTATTTTGGTATCTTCTCTCTCTCTAGATTTGATGTTAGTAATGTTAGATGGTGTTATAATGAGTTAGAATTCCTATATGAGCCGCCCCCTTGGTGTTATAAGAGATGGGTATAAGAAACCCTAGATTAGATATCAAAAATTGGCCAAAAATCGTGAAATCCGACGCATCCAGGGAGTTACCTAACCGCCCCGGTGCAGTGAAAAATGGCCTGAATTTCTGTCGCCCCAGCAGTGAGCTCGCCCCCGGCGGCAGGCAAAAATAGTACTAGAAACTACCGCCCCGGCGGTGGAACTGTGTACCCCGAGTCAGTTTCGATGTCTGTTAGAAAAATGGCCATAACTTCTTCGTCCGAACTCGGATTAAAGGATTAAGTAGGCTATGGGAAGCTAAAAAGTAGCTTTACAACTTTCATAACTGGAGCTCGTCGAGATAATGGCCGGAGAAAGGCTCAAATTGGCCTAGAAGCAGCTGCTGTGTAAAATTCATGCAAAATTCGATGGTAAAATGACCATAACTCTCTCATACGAACTTCAAATTGGATGATTCCAGATGTTCTGGAAAGCTAAGACAAAGATCTACAACTTTCGTTCTTTGAGTTTTGAGAGATTTGGACTGCATCATGGGTCAAATTGAGAAACAAGCAGCATGAATGCTAGATTCAAGCCAAAAACGCATCGATCCAAGGGGCATTTATTTCAATTCCTACAAAACAATTCCTACATATAAAAGTGATACAAAACTACATTACACAACAATAAGATGAAAACACATAAAACCAAACAAAATAGCTAAAGACTTACAAATTATCAAGGCTAAAAGTACTCAATTTGTGTGTATAAAACACACTCATCAACCCTCAAATGTTACATGGATATTAATGGATGGAGGGTTCCTCAATTTTTGAACTGGAATTGGATAGTAGATGGTGAAGTCGGGCTGACGACTATAAACCAAGCGCTTTTTGAGAGGCAACCCAAGTTTAATTTTTAGTTTTAGTTTTTTATTAAGTTTCATAGTAGTTAATAAATTTGCATTTATTAGGATTTAATAAACTTGCTTCCATGGTGTTTACAGGTTATTCAAGTCTAAGTCAAGTGCAGTGCCTTATTCATTCCATTATGCTTAGCCTATTCTTCAGACTTAGCAGACAAGGAGGAAGATTACTATATTTTCAGGAAAGTCCTCTACTTTACTTTTTCCTATTTTAGCCATTAAGGATAATGTCTAGTTTAAGTTTGGGGGTGTGGTCTTATTTTTGTTTTATTTATTTTAGTTTATTAGGTTTTCATGTTAGATAGTATGTTTTTAGGATAGATGAGCAATGGATTGATTGTAATTGATGATGGCCAATGATAAAAGGAAAAAATGAGTTTAAATGTCTAACTCTTGTTGAAATTAAAAAGCATGCTTACTTTAAACCTTGACTTATGAGTCGGGTTTTACATTGTTTGTGATCTTTTTGCACTTATATTCACATATCCATTTGTTGAGCTTGTTGGGGCTTTAAAAAAATTGGTTAAATGCTTGTGGAAGATATTATTGAAACTCTAGAAATCTTATTTAAGCATCATTTGAAGCGAAGTTTAGGTATTAATATAAGTTTAGGGGAAATCTTAGAGTTTGTTTTTTGAAATTTTGAACCTTCCTGAGCAGAAAAAATGGATCATGTGGTGGGTTGAGATGGAGCGTAAAACACACTCACCCATAAACACGTGCACGAGATGGAGCGTAAAACGTACTCGTGCGAGAGAAAGCGGGATGGAGCATAAAATGCACTCACTAAAAAGAAGAAAAAAAATGTTGTGTTTGAAATACTTGGGAAGGATTAATGTGTGCTTAAATGTTTAAAATATCCTTTTTGATCCTCTAAATTTATGTTTTGCCTTCATTAGCGGAGTTTGATATGAAAAGTAAGTTTTATAGAGTTGATTTGAATTCTTTTATGAGCGTTTTGATTTCATGATCTTATATGAATCATGACTAGTTTGAATATTTGGATACACAAACACACACTTTAAGGGTCACGAATAGATGTGGAACTGATGAGTAGGTTGAAATTTTAGGTTTTGCATGTTTTTGAAATTTTTCATGAGTTATTGTTTAAAGAAAATTTTTTGAGGCCATTGTTCAACTTCATATTGATTCATTGTTTGAGTAGTTAATTGTTAGAGTCATAATTTTATAGTTTTTTTTAGTTTTGTTCTTAGTGTTTTGCTTGAGGACAAGCAAAGGTTTAAGTTTGGGAGTATTTGATGAGTGGGTTTAATACATACGAATATGGTATTCTTTATCTTGAAATATTATTTATTCTTTAGTGTTTTCATGTTACTTTTGATATGTTTATGTTTATTTTGTAGGAAAGGCTAAGGAGGGGCAAAAATGGATACTTGGAATCGAAAAGAGATCAAAGCTTGGAGTTTTGTGTTTGAATTTGCATAGCAGCCACTTGGAGCGCAATTTCAACCTTGATTCATGCTGAATCTCTCAATTCTTAGAGAATGAAAGTTGTATCTTGTCGAGAGCTTCGTTTTGATAGGTCGCACATCCCGTAACTCTTCTCGGATCAAAAGTTATAGTCGTTTTACCAAAGGACGTTGCATGCAGCAGAAAATCTTCTGATGCGGGGCGCGCCAATTTTGGCCTATGACCGACGTGGGGCGCGCCAAACCATCAGATTTGTTTGCTACAGTAGCGCGGGGCGTACCGGACGTCGGGGGGAGAGTTTATTTGGGTGTTATGATGTCCAAGTTGAGTTGGAATAGGATTTTTAGATACCTAATGTGTTAGAATTTCTATTTGGGTTATAAATACTTGATTGTAACTTGGATTTGAGAGACTTTTGATGACAAGACTTGATTATCTAACATGGAGACTTGAAGATTGGATTGGGGAGCAAGAGAAGTTAGATATTAAAGACTAAGGAGATTAAAGATTCTCACAAGAGTTTTTCTTCTTCTCTTTATTTCTTTATCTTTAACTTTGAATGTTCTTATTATTCGAGATGATGGTTTTCATTAGGATTATGAACTAAATTATTAATTAGGAATTCAATGAAACTTTTGTGATGCTTTAATTTATTTATCCATATTTTCACTTGTTAATTCTAATTGAGTTGTTTGTCATATCTTGTGCTTATTTATTAATTGTCTAGCTAACAATTAATCTGATATCTTAGATGGAATCGAAAGAGGAAATCTATGATTAGATCTGGATGTGATAACGTATGAACTTGTTGATTCTTTCTAGAATAACATAACAGTGTATAGGATGAAAATACATATGTGTCATGCGTAACTTGATTATGAGTTTGTGCTTAATGAATCTATTTTAAGTGTCTTGCATGAAAATAGCAATATAACTGGAATAGGTCTTTTTGTTAATCATTGAAAGATGTTAATAAATTGATAGACAATCCTAGTTAACAATTCATTGGATTAATAAAATGGAAAGTGGATAAGGCGACTATTGCAATGCAATTGGGAAAGTTGTATTCCTATACTTTAATACATCTGGTAAATCAATTCTTGTTAGTTTTATTTTACTTTAATTTTAGTTTTTAAATTAATTTATTCTCAAAATCAACATTGGAGACCGTTTAAATTAAATTGAATTGGTAGTAAATTAATAATTAGAATAATTGTTAGTATTCATTACTTATGGGTTCGGACATCCTTCTTTCTTTTTTATTACTTGATTGACGTGTATACTTGCGCGTATTTGTCATTATATAAATCAGACAACAACTATGATGATCTCAAGTCTAAGGATCACTTGTACTACTATCACTTAAGGAATTCTTATTAACAGGCAAGTAAAACTCTATTAGGTATTTCCCTTTAGCGAGCCACATTTAGTGAACTTATTCTCCAATAAGCACCTACATACTTGATTTAGTGTCTCCACACAAATGATTATGAGATCAATCATCATCTTCATAAGAGCAAGCAAAGTATATACTAAATCTATCCGGATTCACTAATCCCCTTTTATTAATCCATCGATTAGGACCGATTTTAGTTTTGTGAGCTATCTTGAATTTAGATCTCATTAGCATGATCATCATCATGATTCTAAAAGCATTGCTCCAAAACTATGGGTTTATCATGTTTAGAGTTTATGCCCTAGAGGCCAATTATTTAATGTAATTGCTTAACATTTCTCTTGATATTTGATTGAATAAATGAATTATTTTATTATGGTTTCATTTACTATGTTATATAAATGTTAACATAATAAAAGTCCTTAGAATAATGATACAAATTATATATCTTCAAGTATGTGACTTGAACATGAGATTATATAATTACAATAAGTATTATTACTCTTAAATGTCCCTAGTCGAGTATCATTGAGAATGGGACAATAATGATACATTGAGACTAGTATGTGGATTGACTAATGGTCAAATCTCATTGGTCATTAATATATGAGATATTAAGTCAATGCATAGGTACATGTTAGAGAACAATGTACTGGACAGACCCATCATGAGAATTCTACGTGGAGCATTATGCAAAGTGTCATAAGCAATTCTCATAGTGACAATGATGTAATGGTCCTCTGACCAGAAATCACTATATTACTATACGAGAATTTATGTACTTTGATATCATCAAAGGTCACCTTTAATAGGGTGGACAATAAAGGTGATTGATGAGTGGGTTTTATACCTACGAATTAGTTATCCTTTGAACTCAATTCTTTGCTATCCTTAGGTGTTTTTAGTATCTATTTACTTGTTTTATGCTTTTATTGTGCAGGGAACAGTTGTGGACGATTGTGGTGGTTTTTGGCAAAATGGGGGCAAAAGAGTAATTTCAGCGGGACATGTGACCTCGCCGCGGCGAGCTCCCCAGGCCAATTTCCTCGCCGGGGCGAGCCTCCAAGGCCAAAATCTTCGCCGCGGCGAGCCCTCGCCGGGGCGAGCTCCCCTGGCTGTTTTTCTCGCCGGGGCGAGAGTGCGATTTCTGGTGCGGCTGGCTTTGTCTGTTCTGCTATTGTGGCGCACTAGAGGAGGAATTTCAGGAACGGGAAAATGAGGAGAGAGGGAATGCAGATGAGTAGGCATCCAGGGAGTTGGTATTGGATTATGGAAGCTTGGTTACACACTTGGAAAAAGCTAGGGTTTGAGAGAAAAGAAGAAGAACAAAGGAGCTAAAGGAAAGATTATCAGAATTTCATCAACCAAAGAGGCTTGGAGCACGAAATAGGAAACAAGAGCAACTCAAGAAGAACTACATCTCACTAATTCGGGAATATCATCACAAAAGGGGTGTATCTTCATTTGTTGTAGTTCTTTATTCTTACTTTGTTATTCCAAACCATGTACTATAATCAGTTTATGATGTTATTAAGGTTAAATATGAGCTAAACTCTTCATTCTAAGATTGCAATGGAACCCAACTTGTAGTTTAAATTGAATGCTCTCTCTTGAATGGTAATTAGGCATTTTGTGAATTGGAGTTTATAACCTTTGATTAAGGGTTAATTACTTGGCCCGTAATTACTTTGGTAACTTATATGGAATTGAGAGAGGAAGTATAAGTTGAGACCTAGTTATGAATTCATGTGAAAATTAGATATTCTTTATGGATAATGTATGAGATTATGTGACGTGAGTCTTATGTATTATTCTTGAAGGTTGATAATTTGATTGTATTTAGGATAGACATATACCTAAATACCACATATATCCATTTGAGAACCATGCTTAATGATTTCTATTGTGAAAGTTGGTAATTGATAGAATGGTTAATGGGACTTTACGTGACATGTGTCTTATTAATTGTTCTTGATATGGGATTCTTGCTTGTGTATAGAATAGAAATATATTTATGCACCACAATAGGAAATACGTATTCGACCATCGAGAGAGGCTTATATATACTTGTGATTTCTCGGATAGCAATTCTTATGTTCTAATTTACCAAACAAGAGAGAGTAGGATATTTAAATGAAGAGTTGGGGGATATTGTAATCTTAGACCTTTTTATCTTGAACTTTATCCGTGTTAGTAAAACCTTGTTTTCTAAATTTCCTTTATTTTAGTTTTAATCAACAACAAACACAAACCATATTGTCATTGTTTAAATTGGATTGATTTTACATGCGATTGATATTTGGTAATTATTTAACATAATTCCTCGTGGGTTCGACACTTTACTTATCTTATATTACTTGTGGACCGCGTATACTTGCGCGTGTTTTATTGATTGCGAAATCGAGCAACAAGTTTTTGGCGCCGTTGCCGGGGAATTATTTTACAATAATTTTACCTATATCGATTATAGTTAAATTGATCTTAATTTAGACTTGTTTTTAATGTTTACTTACTTGATTGTGTAGGTAACCTTGATTTGTATGCGCCGATCACAAAGTCTTGAGTTATTTCCTTACGATCCCGAGATTGAGAGAAATACCCGAAGACTAAGAAGAGAAAGAATCAGGGATTCTAACAATCAAGAAACTATGGCGGCAGAGGAACAAAAACATTGAGCGACTATATAACGCCGCAGATTAGTGATCTACAGTCTAGTATCATAAGGCCGGCAATAACTGCAACGGCCTTTGAAATTAGACCGGGAACAATACAAATGGTGCAAAATTCGTTACAGTTTGGGGGTTTGCCCAATGACAACCCTAATGAGCATTTGTTGAGTTTTATTGAGATATGTGATACTTTCAAATTTGTTGGGGTAACGGATGATGCTTTGAGACTTAGACTTTTCCCGTTCACTTTGAGAGACAAAGCTAAGAGTTGGCTTCACTCATTGCCACCGGGGTCCATCACTACATGGTCAGACTTAGCACAAAATTTTTTGGCAAAGTTCTTCCCTCCTGTAAAGTCTGCGAGATTGAGAAATGAAATTGCAACCTTTGAACAACATCATGGGGAGTCATTGTATGAGGCATGGGAAAGATTTAAAGATTTGCTTCGAAGATGCCCGCATCATGGATTCCTCCCATGGATGCAATTGAATACCTTCTACAGCGGATTGGGATCTCACAATCGATCTTGTATAGATGCAGCAGCTGGGGGATCTCTCATGGCTAAGAATTATGGGGAAGCAATTGAGCTGTTGGAGGTCATGACTGCAAATAACTACCAATGGCCTACTGCTAGGATGAGTCAACCAAAGGTAGCCGGAGTATTAGAGGTGGATGCCATCACAGCCTTAGCAGCTCAGATGGCAGCAATGTCTAAGAAAATTGATACCTTAACTGATTCAAAAGTGCAGCAGGTGGCTGTTGTTTGTGAAGTGTGTGCAGGAACACATGCCAATGACCAATGTCCATTTGACCACGAGGCAGTTCAGTTTGTAAGTAGTTATCAGAGACCGCCAAATCAGTACCAAAACACTTACAATGCTGGAAATAGGAACCACCCTAACTTTTCATGGAGCAACAATCAAAATTTTCAGCAAGCTCCTAAACCACATCATCCACCAGGGTTCCAAAATCCACTTCAACAACATCATACAGCTCAAACCTCACAATCACAACCAGAGAGAAAATCAGAATTTGAGGAGTTGATTTTGAAACACATAGCTAACCAAGATATCTTGATAAAAAACCAAGCAGCAGCACTCAAAGCTTTGGAAAATCAAATTGGGCAAATGGCTAGTTCTATGTCAAATAGACCCCAGGGATCTCTTCCAAGTAACACAGAGACTAATCCACGAAGAGATGGGAAAGAGGAATGTCGGGCAGTAACTCTCAGAAGTGGTAAACAAACCTTACAGGAGCCCGAATTGCAAAAGGGGGCAGCCCACTCAAGCTCTCCCCCGGACTTGACTAATGCTGATTTTTCTAAGGAAATGGACAACAGTGTACCACCTGAGTCAGAGCGGAGAGATACCACAGATAAACCTCGTGTTGAGCCTACTCCAAAAGTATATCCACCAGTACCTTTCCCTCAGAGACTGCAGAAGCAGAAGTTAGATAAACAGTTTGCCAAATTCCTGGATGTCTTCAAGAAGCTACAAATTAACATTCCTTTTGCAGAGGCCTTAGAACAGATGCCTAGCTATGCCAAATTTATGAAAGGAATTCTGTCTAGGAAGAAAAGGCTAAATGACTTTGAGACAGTGGCTTTGACAGAGGAATGTAGTGCCGTGCTGCAAAGAAAGCTACCCCCCAAGTTGAAAGATCCAGGCAGCTTCACTATACCGTGTACTATTGGTAGCCTTTCTTTCAACAAATGTTTGTGTGATTTGGGTGCGAGTATTAATCTCATGCCATTATCAGTGTATACTCAGTTGGGGTTGCCTGCACCAAAGCCTACAAACATTTCTCTTCAGCTTGCCGATAGGTCGGTTACATACCCAAGGGGAATTGTTGAAGACATTCTTGTCAAGGTGGATAAATTCATCTTCCCGGCTGATTTTACCATCTTAGATTATGAGGAAGATAAAAACATTCCTATTATTCTAGGGAGACCATTTTTAGCCACTGGAAGAACTTTAATCGATGTGCAAAAGGGAGAGCTCACTATGAGGGTTCAGGATCAAGAAGTGACCTTCAATGTATTTAAGGCCATGAAATTCCCTTCGGATGAGGAAGAATGTTTTCATGTGGATGTTATCGAGCAAGCCGTGAAAGACGAGTTTTTGAATGTGTTAAACAATGATCCATTAGAAACTGCACTTCTGGGAGAGTTTTGACATAGAAGATCCAGATTTGGTTGAATATCTACAGATTTTAGATACAGTGCCACGGGGGAGCAAGTTTCAAATTCCGTTTGAATCTCTTGAACATGCTGAGAATGCTACAGATCGGTTAAAACCATCACTTGTGACACCTCCATCACTTGAGCTAAAGCCCTTGCCTAACCATCTCAGGTATGCATATTTAGGTGATTCAGCTACTTTACCTGTTATTATTGCATCTGTGCTTAACGAGTTTCAGGAAAGCAAGCTGTTGCGGGTTCTTAGGGAGTACAAATCTGCTATTGGATGGACCATCGCCGACATCAAGGGAATAAGCCCATCTTACTGTATGCACAAAATCTTGATGGAAGATGATAGTAAGCCCACTGTGGAACATCAGAGGAGACTCAACCCAATTATGAAGGAGGTAGTAAAGAAAGAGATTTTGAAGTGGTTAGATGCTGGAATAATTTATCCTATCTCTGACAGTGCTTGGGTGAGCCCAGTTCAGTGTGTACCCAAGAAAGGGGGCATGACAGTCGTTGCCAATGAGAATAATGAATTGATTCCAACAAGAACAGTAACTGGTTGGAGGGTGTGCATGGATTACAGGAGGCTTAACAAAGCAACTCGAAAGGATCACTTCCCATTGCCCTTCATCGATCAAATGTTGGATAGACTAGCCGGGCATGAGTACTATTGCTTGCTAGATGGATATTCGGGATATAATCAGATTGCTATTGCTCCAGAAGATCAAGAAAAGACTACCTTCACATGCCCATTTGGTACTTTTGCTTTTAGAAGGTCCTCATTTCGGACTGTGTTAATGCACCGGCCACCTTTCAAAGGTGTATGATGGCTATTTTCTCAGATTTGGTAGAACGCAATGTTGAAGTTTTCATGGATGACTTCTCAGTATTTGGTGATTTCATTTGACAACTGCTTGGAAAATCTAGTTCTAATACTGAAGAGATGTGTGGAAACCAATCTGGTGCTCAACTGGGAAAAATGTCACTTCATGGTGCAAGAGGGGATTATACTTGGGCATAAAGTGTCATCCAAGGGTCTTGAGGTGGATAGAGCAAAACTCGAAACAATTGAAAACTTACCTCCACCAACCTCAGTGAAGGGCATTCGCAGTTTTTCTTTCTGGGACATGCGGGGTTCTACCGAAGATTCATTAAGGATTTCTCTAAGATCACAAAGCCTTTATGCAGTCTCCTTGAAAAAGATGTGCCATTCAAGTTTGATGAGGAGTGTTTGATGGCATTTGAGTTACTAAAGAAGAAATTAACCACTGCACCAGTGATAGTTGCTCCGGATTGGTCAAAACCCTTCGAGTTGATGTGTGATGCCAGTGATTATGCGGTGGGGGCTGTTTTGGGACAGCGAAAGGAGAAGGTTTTTCATGCCATTTACTATGCTAAGCAAAACCTTAACTGATGCACAACTCAATTACACCACTACCGAGAAGGAGTTGCTTGCAGTAGTTTATGCATTTGACAAGTTTCGATCTTACTTGATTGGAACAAAGGTGGTTGTATTCACGGACCATTCAGCTATTCGATATCTCATTGCAAAGAAAGATGCTAAACCGAGATTGATTAGATGGATCCTATTGTTACAAGAGTTTGACTTGGAGATTCGGGACAAAAAGGGAACTGAAAACCAAGTAGCCGACCATCTATCTAGATTGGAGAATCCGGGGTATGATAAGGAAGATAAGGTGCTAATAAATGAATCTTTCCCGGAATGAACAACTGTTTGTGGTGCAAGGCGAAATACCTTGGTATGCTGATTTTGCTAACTACTTGGTTAGTAACACTCTTCCACCGGACTTGTCGTGGCAGCAAAAGAAAAAGTTTCTTCATGATGTTACTAGGTATATGTGGGATGAACCCTATTTGTTCAAGCATTGTGTGGACCAAATGATTCGAAGGTGTATTCCACAGAGCGAGGTCGAGAGCATTCTCCATCACTGTCATGATTCGTTATATGGAGGACACTATGGAGGTGAGAAAACAGCCACTAGGGTGTTGCAAGCGGGGTTCTTTTGGCCAACTTTGTTCAAGGATGCTCATCAGTTTGTGCTAAAATGTGATAGATGTCAACGGATGGGGAATATCTCCAAAAGGCACGAAATGCCTCTAAATATGATTCTGGAGGTTGAAGTATTTGATGTTTTGGGGCATAGATTTCATGGGGCCATTCCCACCCTCTTTCAACAATCTATACATTCTCTTGGCAGTAGATTATGTATCTAAATGGGTGGAGGCAGCCGCATTTCCCACTAATGATTCCAAGGTAGTGCTGAAATTCCTTCAAAAGAATATCTTCACAAGATTCGGCACTCCGAGGGCGATGATTAGTGATGAAGGGAGTCACTTCTGCAATAAACATTTTGCTGCCCTCTTGGGAAAATATGGGGTCACTCATAGAATTGCTACTGCTTATCACCCCCAGACCAATGGACAAGCGGAGGTTTCCAACAGAGAAGTTAAAAAAATCCTGGAAAAGATCGTTAACCCCACAAGGAAAGATTGGTCGACAAAGCTGGATGAGGCACTATGGGCGTATAGAACAGCTTTTAAAAACACCCATTGGTATGTCACCATACCAGTTTGTTTATGGCAAGGCGTGCCATCTCCCGGTTGAGCTTGAGCATAAGGCGTTTTGGGCCATTAGAAAGTTGAATTTTGACCTCACACAGCTGCAGGTGAGAAAAGGCTTCTTCAGCTCAATGAACTTGATGAGTTCCGACTGCAAGCTTATGAAAATGCAAAATTGTACAAGGAAAAGGTAAAGATGGTGGCATGATAAGAAGATTATTGACAGAAAATTCGAGCCTGGCCAAGCGGTTTTGCTGTTCAACTCTAGATTGAGGCTTTTTCCCGGAAAGCTCAAATCGCGTTGGTCGGGTCCTTTCACTGTCAAGCAAGTATTTCCACACGGAGCTGTCGAAATCTATGGTGATAATCCGGAAGTGACGTTCAAAGTCAACGGGCAACGCCTTAAGCATTATTGGGGTGGCGGCTTCGCTCGCCAAAAGACCTCGATAACTTTAGCCGATCAACCTTGAAAATTGATGAAAAGTCGGGCCGAGGACTCAAAACTAAGCGCTTGGTGGGAGGCAACCCACCATCTTCCGTATCCTTTTATGATTCAGTTGGGTGTCGTAATTATTGCATTTTCCATGATTAGTTAGTTTTAAATTTTTCATATTTAGTATATTGTGTGTTAGTTTTGAATTTTTAGCACCGAGTCACTTTTGAGGGCCGTTTTTGGCCCATTGTGTTTAATGTATGTTTTCAAAGTTGCAGGGATACAGGGAGTTGATATTAGGCATGGCCCCTGGATGAAATTTTCAAAAATCAATTTTTTGTTTCTGCAGGAGGGCTCGCCGCGGCGAGGTTTTTATACTTGAAATATCTCGCCCCGGCGAGAGCTCGCCCCGGCGAGAAAAATATAAGGTAATCTCTCGCCCCGGCGAGAGACACGGAATTGCAGAACCTAAAAACCCCCTCCCCGTTCGATTTTTTCCATTCTTCTTCTTCTCCATTCTCTGCAACCCAAAACCCAATAGCCCCAAACCATACTTGAGCAATCGAATTCCACCCTAGCCACATCCCACTCTCGATTTCAACTAACCAACGGATTGAGCACCCCTTTTTCACACGAAATCCACTTCCAACTTGGGTTTTCAATCAGTTCTACCATTACAGTCACCATCATCAACACCATTCGAATTAGTTCAGTTAGTTGGAAGAATTGGGGCTGGAATTTAACCTCATTACATCTCAGCGAGGAATCAAGTCGCAATTTGGTGAATTCAAGCAGGCAATTCCTCCTTCTTCATAATTGAAACTGACAGCGGCAAGGTATACCATTGTGGACTGTATTTTCATTGCATTTGGCTCTGTTTACTGTTTAATTTGGTTTAGTACTGCATCTGAGAATACATTTGGGCTGTAATTGAGTATCTTTAGCACTGATTTGGGCGTGTCTGTGTTGATTTTTGCACTGCCATTCATTTACTGCACTGTGATATTGGATTCCCAGTTGAGTTGTTTTGTCTCAACTGCTGGATTGGGGATATATTTTGTGTATTTGGAGACTTCTTGCAGGAAAAATTTGGTTTATGAAAAATTCAAGTTTGGGGGAAGTTCCTATATAGCAGTGAATTGAATTCAGTGGGGTTTGGGTCAGTTTTTGAAATAGGAATTTCTGCTTTGTTTGCTACCATGCCTCCTAAGAGATCTCGTACTGAGGGATCCGCATCCGCACCACCAAGGCAGTATGACCACAGTAAGTTTATCAGTGCCGAGGCGGCAGACAGGTTTGATGACTTCATCACGGGTAAAGCTCTAACTCCCGAGCGCGGACTCAGGCCTGAGAGAGGGGTTGATGGAGAGATTTGGGAGCAGATAGATGAGAGGGTGTGGGACACTTTCACCCACCACCCCGACCCAGCAGTGGTTCCTGTGGTACAGGAGTTCTATGCCAACGCTCAGGACAGGCAGCCTTTTGAGGCCATAGTCAGGGGGATGAGGGTACCGTTCAGCGCACAGGCAATTAATCACTACTACAACTTGGTGCCTCCTGCATTATGCCAGTATACAGAGTTCATTCGCTCGCAGCCTGATTTTGACAAGATTGTAACTGAGTTGTGCAAACCGGGTACCACATGGATCACTAGGCGAGATAGAGGTGCTTCTCTCTTCCCCAGCAAAGACCTCAGCCTGTATGGAAAGATTTGGTACGCCTTTCTGAGTGCCAAGCTCATGCCTTCCCAGCACGTGAGCGATGTTTCTAAGGAGAAGGCCGCGTTGCTTTACGCTATTGTTATGGATTTCTCGATTGATGTAGGGAACATCATCGAGGGTAGTATCCGCCGGCTTCTGCGGGGTAATGTTCAGGGCGGACTACCTCACCCCTCCCTCATATGTGGAACTGTGCAGGCAGGCGGGGGTGCTAGTGGCGAGATGATGAGGTCACACAGCAGCCATCGCAGCTTCTCGATCACAGGCTGATCGCGGAGGTACACGGTATGGGAGGGAGCCGAGTCACATCCTCGTGGCCGGGGCTTTATTATTGAGGCTACTTCCGAGGAGGAGGAGGAGGATACTCAGCTGCCTGCCGGTTCATCACGGCCTAAGGCAAAATTCAGCACTCAAATTCGCAGCCTCCAGTTACTTATTGACAGTCAAGCTAAGAAGCTAGAGAGGAGGCTAAGGAGGCAGAATCAGCGCATTGCAGAGAGGCAGGAGCACATGTGGAACTTCACCACTAGTTTCAGCGCGGTTCTAGCAGCACAGTACCCGAGTGCACCTCCACTTCCTTTCCCCGTGCCTACACCGCTGCCGCCTTTCCCACCATCAGATTCTGACGTCGAGGAGACAGACGATCACCCCCGCCGAGTGATATCATAGGGAAGTCCTCAGTTTTTCATGTCTTTATCTTTTCTGCAATGAGGACATTGTTATTTCCAAGTTTGGGGGTGTTTTAGAGTTTTTAGTTTGAAGTTATAGTATTTTAGTATGTTGCATTTAGCTGTAGTTTTGCATCCACGTAGTATGTTTCAAACTTATGTTATAATTAAGTATTTATAATATCATCAAAATGACTTTTCTTGCTTTTAATGATTAGTTCTGTTCTTGTCATTTGTGTGATATTCATTGTACATATTCATCATCTGCTTTGTTCTTCATTCTAAAAAAAAAAAAAAAAAAAAAAAAAAATATTTGCATTTAGAAAGCTCTTGAGCAGCGCACTTAAGGAGAGCCGATGATGACATGGTGATAAATTGTTTTTAAGATATTCAACACTTTGGATTCGAATTGCTATATTAGAAATGTTAGCTCGTACCTAATTTTCTTAAATTTTTAACCCTTTGAGTTACTAATGCACATATCAGTGTTGTCGAGTACGTGAGATTGTATGTTCTAGTCTTTGAAGCTGTTATTGCTCATTAAAAGATAGGATAGTTTAAAAAAAAAAAAAAAAAAAAAAAAAAAAAAATTCTATGCTTATTTAATGCTTCGATGTCTGTCTTGATGCTGGTGATAATTGAAAAATGAAATATAGACAGATATGAGCAAATCTAGACCGTTTTATCTTTGTGGCCGGTGTCATTCGAACAAGTAAACCCTTTGGAGTGTTCTACACTTGGTGCCCTAAGACCATCTGGTTTGGGAGTCATCGGTGGAAAGTTTGCTACATGGGTGACATTGATGAGCCTAATAAAGATAGACATTGCACAGATCTAGATGTAAATAAAACTATCATCGAGATGGAGCGTAAAACGCACTCGGTGATTGTGATAAAATATAGTTAATAGAGTGTGAAATAAAAGCTAGTGAGTATGTGAGATACTAGTAGTGGTACTCGACTATTTTATCTTCTTTTGAGCACTATAGTTCTTAGATCGAATTGTGATCATTGCGTACTCTGTCTTTCTGACCACACACACACACATAAGGGTTAATCATTTGGCGAAATTTGGTGCGTGTCTCATTTCTGATAGTCCTACAGTCGTGTTGTTGTTGTTTTATTTGTTTCTGATTGTTGAGGCTTGTCTTCCTTATCTTGGCTGCTCTAGGCTTATAGTTCATGCATTTGCATTCATTTAATTAGTTGCATTGTGTATTTTTCATCTCCGTTGTTTTTGCTTGAGGACAAGCAAAGTCTTAAGTTTGGGGGTATTTGATGAGTGGGTTTTTATACCTACGAATTAGTTATCCTTTGAACTCAATTCTTTGCTATCCTTAGGTGTTTTTAGTATCTATTTACTTGTTTTATGCTTTTATTGTGCAGGGAAACAGTTTGTGGACGATTGTGGTGGTTTTTGGCAAAATGGGGGCAAAAGAGTAATTTCAGCGGGACATGTGACCTCGCCGCGGCGAGCTCCCCAGGCCAATTTCCTCGCCGGGGCGAGATCTCGCCGGGGCGAGCCTCCAAGGCCAAAATCTTCGCCGCGGCGAGCCCTCGCCGGGGCGAGCTCCCCTGGCTGTTTTTCTCGCCGGGGCGAGAGAGTGCGATTTTTCTGGTGCGGCTGGCTTTGTCTGTTCTGCTATTGTGGCGCACTAGAGGAGGAATTTCAGGAACGGGAAAATGAGGAGAGAGGGAATGCAGATGAGTAGGCATCCAGGGAGTTGGTATTGGATTATGGAAGCTTGGTTACACACTTGGAAAAAGCTAGGGTGTTTGAGAGAAAAGAAGAAGAACAAAGGAGCTAAAGGAAAGATTATCAGAATTTCATCAACCAAAGAGGCTTGGAGCACGAAATAGGAAACAAGAGCAACTCAAGAAGAACTACATCTCACTAATTCGGGAATATCATCACAAAAGGGGTGTATCTTCATTTGTTGTAGTTCTTTATTCTTACTTTGTTATTCCAAACCATGTACTATAATCAGTTTATGATGTTATTAAGATTAAATATGAGCTAAACTCTTCATTCTAAGATTGCAATGGAACCCAACTTGTAGTTTAAATTGAATGCTCTCTCTTGAATGGTAATTAGGCATTTTGTGAATTGGAGTTTATAACCTTTGATTAAGGATTAATTACTTGGCCCGTAATTACTTTGGTAACTTATATGGAATTGAGAGAGGAAGTATAAGTTGAGACCTAGTTATGAATTCATGTGAAAATTAGATATTCTTTATGGATAATGTATGAGATTATGTGACGTGAGTCTTATGTATTATTCTTGAAGGTTGATAATTTGATTGTATTTAGGATAGACATATACGTAAATACCACATGTATCCATTTGAGAACCATGCTTAATGATTTCTATTGTGAAAGTTGGTAATTGATAGAATGGTTAATGGGACTTTACGTGACATGTGTCTTATTAATTGTTCTTGATATGGGATTCTTGCTTGTGTATAGAATAGAAATATATTTATGCACCACAATAGGAAATACGTATTCGACCATCGAGAGAGGCTTATATATACTTGTGATTTCTCGGATAGCAATTCTTATGTTCTAATTTACCAAACAAGAGAGAGTAGGATATTTAAATGAAGAGTTGGGGGATATTGTAATCTTAGACCTTTTTTATCTTGAACTTTATCCGTGTTAGTAAAACCTTGTTTTCTAAATTTCCTTTATTTTAGTTTTAATCAACAACAAACACAAACCATATTGTCATTGTTTAAATTGGATTGATTTTACATGCGATTGATATTTGGTAATTATTTAACATAATTCCTCGTGGGTTCGACACTTTACTTATCTTATATTACTTGTGGACCGCGTATACTTGCGCGTGTTTTATTGATTGCGAAATCGAGCAACAGTGATTATTGGGTACATCATGAATCGTGTGAGGAATATGAGTGATCTAGATGGAATTTAACCCTCTTATATATTAGGAGTGATATCCATAGGCCTCTTGATTGAGTAGGACTATGAAATGCATGGCCATGCTCAAATAGTGATTTGTTTCATATAGTCTACTCATTGATCAAGAAAACTCAGATTAAATTATGAAGAGTATGACACATTCCATGACTCGAGTTTAATCTAGGATGTCAAGGTTAAAAGGATTAAATTACATTGAAACATTGGTCATGAAAAGGTTGCATCGAATCATCGATCTTATTATTATTTGGGTAGCAGTGATGCATTACTAGATGCCACTCACTGTTTATAATTTTATAATATGATTTTAAAATTATTGCCAATATAATAATAACCTATAAGGTCACACACTTAGAACGTAATTAAAAGAGAATTAATTTAAATTGTAAGGATTTAAATATATCAATATGATTGATAGTATTTAAATTACGAATTTAAATTAACAAGATAATTTGTATATATATGTATATTAATTAAGTAAGACTTAATTAAAATATAATATATATATATATATATAAATTCGGATTTTACTTTTTTAATAGGATTAGGGTTTTGCTTATCCTTTTAGACTCTATATATATCAGATATATCAGCAGTCTTATTTACGTGAAACTAAAAAAAAACCCTAGCCGTTTTAGAAAAGAGAGTTGAGAGCAACACTTGAGAAAATCCAGATCTTGGCGGCTAGTACCGGAGTTCTCTTTGCTGCAGATCGTGTGACGATTTGTGGGACATTCGTGTGGATACCGTAGAGACGCAGTTCTGTTAGATTGCGTTGGAGATTCGAAGCCGTTCCAGAATTTCATCGTTGCATTCAAGCTCGGATAATCGGTAAAGCAAATCTAAACCTCTGAATTAATTTGTTTTCGCATGGATCCTATTTTAGGGTTTCAGAAAATTGTTTTAAAATTTTAAATTCCGTTGCGTTTATGTGTCCAAAGCCCTACATATCACACTTAATATAATAACACTATGTAGATAAAGTAAAATGCCTTTCATAAATAAATTCTTTTATTAATAAACGAATAAGATTACAAAGTATATGCTACATCATATCAAATATGATTGGCTTACGTGCATACTACTTTCACCACCTTGTGTCCCGTCGAGATTAGTGTTCATAGCTACTACCTCCTCGGAACCATCTATCTCTTGTGGATATTTCAAACTTTTCATTTCTACTTTATCTTCCTTGACTATGTGATTTCAATGTTGATGGCTATCTTCAACTCCCCATTTTCAATGAGATTCTAAATTTTATGTTGCAAGCCCAACATTCTTCAGTTGCATGTCCAAGCGAGTTAGAATGATATATGCATTTCTTGGTAGGATTATATCTCTTTGCCCTGGGATTTGGAGGGCAGCAATTTTATAATCTTCCCTTTGTTCATCAGAAGATGGATCACTTCTTTTTTTGATTTGTTTAAAGGGGTGAATTTCTGGCTTTTATAGATGTTGTATGATCCTTCTTTTCCTTCCTCGAAAGTTCCTACCCTTCTAGGGGACTTCTTTCTTTAGAGCTCCATTATCGTGATTCTTTGGCAATTTTGTTATTCCATTTTTATTGTTCTTTCAACCTATTTTAATCCTCTTTAGTCAACTGGATAGCTTTTGAAGGATATGGGCTCAAATTCTTATCGACCTCTCTTCCTTCTCTTGGATTCTTGATATTTGTGTGAAGAGCTGCCTTGTAAGCTGATGTTGGTGTATCAACAATTCTGCCAATTGATTTCTCTGATACCTGATCATCTCTAACTTTTGTCTCACGATCTTGCTTACTTCTAGATGCTCCCAACCTAAGACATTTGTTTCATTCCTTTGTGGGTATTCTTTGATTCTCCTTATGTACTTGTGATTTGGATCCATTTCGACATTTCCCAATCTGATCATGTTCACACCTTTTGCATTATGTTGTGGCAAAGGATTGGTATTTACATTGGGTTGATCGAGTTGCTTAACCACAATGTCGCCGCTTTTGATTAAATTCTGAATTTTGTGCTTTAATAACCAACATTCTTGTATATCATGTCCTGGAGAACCTGAATGCTAAGCACAATGCTTACTCGGGTCGTATCTCCTGCTTTTTGGATCTGATGGCGGAGCTAGCTTGGTAATCTTTTTTCTGGGCAATTAATAGTGCCAATATGTTTTCCAAGGAATCACTCAAAAGGGTGAATTCTCGATCTTGTCTATTCTCGAATTTCCTTCGTATGTCCTGGCTTTGGTTGAATGTGGACTGTTGTTGTGGCAGATTATTTCTTTGCATTCAGATTAGAGGATTAGTGTCCGGTCTTCTAAATTGCCCTATAGAATGAGAGACACATCTTCTTCTTTCTTTTTTTGACTTCTTCTAGCAACACTTCCATAATTCTCTGCCTGGAGGTGTTCAGTCAGAGCTTCCAAAGCTATAAAGTCTTTGATTTTCCAGGCCTTTAAACCCATTTTAGCCATATCGCCATGTTTGATCATTTTTGAGAAGGGGTTGTCGATACCTGCCAACACCCTCTCGTAATTAAGGTGCTTCTTGGATGTCTATGAATGTCCATTACCATCTCGTTTTCATCTATGGGAGGATTTACTTAGGCGACCATCTTTCTCCACCTTTAGGCATAATCCCAAAAAAATTTGTTGGGTTGTTTCTTAATCTTGGTCATTTGATAACTATCTGGAGCCATCTGGGATTGAAAACTATACTGAGTTAAAAAAGCATGGGCCAGTTCCTCCCAACTGTGGATCTTCTTAATATTATTAAGTCTGGAATACCATATTCTCGCCTCTCTAGTTAGACTCTTTTGAAACAACTGCATCTTCAAACTTTCCTCCTCAGCATATGAACCAAGCTCCCCGATGTATACTTTCAAATGGGTATAGGGATCTCCTGACCCATTATACTCTTCAAATTTGGGTACTTGAAACTTTTTCGGGTATTTAGCACTTGGGAATATGCAAAGATCGTAGTAATTAACATCTATTTGATCCTACTCCCTTTATGGAGTGTAGAGTTTCTTCCATTTGCTTTATCTTTTTCCTAATTTTCCCAATTTCCCTATCCTCGGGGACATTGATCACCTCTTTTATCTGAACTTTATTTGGAGCACCCTCTATTGCATTATTACCAAACCGGAACACATGAGTAAGAATTTGCATGTCATTAAACTTAATAGGGATTTGATTCCCTCCTTGGGCAGAGGATTCAAGCTGCACAACAAGTCTCGAATCTTGGGTCACTTTACACTGTTCTTTCAACAGATTAGCTATTTCGGCTATTTACTTTTTGAAACTTTCAAACTCTTCACGGGAAATAGGGACAGGATCCAGTGTTGGAGTCTCAGACATTTTAATAGGCGGCGTTCTGACTTTTTGGGCTCGCAATCAGGTTTGAGGACCAATCTACATATACAAGGATAGAGTTTAGTTTTGAAAAAATAGAGAGTATGGATGCATGCTAATGCGAAATGTACATTTTCATGGGTTTTTTTTTAATCTTTTCCTACAAGACAAGGTCACCGTTTTTATCATGACGGGATGGAAAGATGCAGGATAATGCGGTTCATTTAAGTAATACGAGATGTGATGATATTTGCGTTAGGTTTGTATATAACGCAAGCATGCAATCAAATTACATAAATAGAGTGGAAGCGCAATAAAAACGGATTTTAAAATGTTAATACAAACCATCACCATGATCTTTTCTTGTGTTCAATTATCAATTAAACGAAAGAGATAGAAAATAAGAATTATACCCTTGTAGAATTTTAGCTTCCTCGGGTACAAGTTCAACTCCAAAATCCTTCGCGTTCTCCTTGAATTCAACGGTGAGATTACTTCTTTTGATCAACGTTTTGATCAACGTTAGCTACCCAAGTGTTTGGCCTCTAGAGGTGATCCACCAAGGAATAATACGTACTCAAGAAGACGAGTGTTGGCAAAACCCTAGTTTCTATCTCTATAGAAATTGTAAGTACTCTCCACAATTTTAATGGAAGTGTGTGTAACCATAATCCATAACAAGACTCCTCTTATTTATAGATATAGGTAACCTTCCTAAACTATTTAGGATTAGGTTATTATTATAATTAAACTCCTTTAATTAATTAAACTCCTAATTCAATTAGAAATTTATGAGAGTACTTTTATTAATTAATTCACAAACCTTTTTAGGAATTAAATAATAATAATAGTAATAATAATAAGACTCCGCTTATTAATTTATATTCAATATTTCCAAAAAATTAAATACTAAATATTAAGTTATTTAATTTATTCTATCTCCATAGATTAAATTAAATATACTTAACTTATTATTACGATTATGTCATTTACTTCTTAAATAAATATTTTCCTTTTGAGGTGCGACCTTTTAGGTTCTCCATATTAAACCAGTTGTGAATAAATCAATTAGAACAATTCTAATCTTATTTAAATAAATAAATTAAATTATTTAATTCACTTAAATAAATAATATTTATTCTACAATAAGGGTAAGTCTCCTTAGCGATCAACGACTTTCTAGATAATATAGATTTCAACATTAATCACAAAAGAACCTTTCAGTGAATAGTTACCGTACAATTCGATCCTTCTACCATACAATGTCCCAATTAAATATAAGACATGAAATTACCGTCAAGTCTTATTTTATTTAATTATATGCATTTTGATTCCCAAATGCACAACTCTAAATAATGCCAATTAGAAACTCCTTTCTAATTTCATTCTGCCTTGGCCAAGGACTACTGAGTTATTATTTACCAAATCACATAGGGCATTCACATCTTTTACTAGATGTGGTAGATTCTTTGTTGATCATTCACCTATCTCCATATACAACTTATTATACCCAATCATACCCTTTGATATAACCTAAAGGTCTTAAGGGACATGTCAAAGCATAACTCATCATACACAAGATACTATGATGATCTCAAGTCCAAGGATCACTTGTAGTACTATCACTAGAAGAATTCTTATTGATAGGCATGTAAAAACTCCATTAGGTATTCCTTCAGCGAGTCATGTTCAGTGAACTTATTCTCCAATAAGCACCTACATACTTGCTTTAGTGTCTCCACACAAATGATTATGAGATCAATCATCCTCTTCCTAAGAGCAAGCAAAGTATGTACCAATCTATCTGGATTCACTAGTTCCCTTTTTAGTAATCCAACGATTAAGAACAATCTTAGTTTTAAGCTTTCTAAGAATTTAGATCTCATTAGCATAATCATCATCATGATTCTAAAAGCATTGATTAAAACTATGGGTTTATCACATATAATATAACAGCATCATGTAGATAATGTAAAATGCTATTAATACTTTTATTAATAAATGAATAAGATTACAAAGTATATGCTACATCATATCAAATATGATTGGCTTGTGTGCATACTACTTTCAATTTGCACATAATGAGTACAAGGGCATGAAGAGACTTTCCATAACATTAGGTTTATTTGAGGCTGACCTATTTTAGGGTTACTCTCGCGGGCTTTTCGGTATGAAGGTCCCTAGATCTTCGTAACCTACTCGATGGGAATAAATCCGATCTTTCGATTGGAGCGGATGTGAGTGGATGCCTTTCCTGAGCCTTGCTGGGGAACGCCCCTTTGAGTCCAATAATGAACATCCGACTGGTTCGCCTCCCAGTGGAAGAATCACACAATATTCATTTACATACATTCATCGTTCCTAACCATATGCATATGATGACATTTAAGCATAAAGGAATAATATAAGGCATCCATCACATCATGCATTCAAACCATTTACAACAAAACGCAAATTATGAAAGGAAAATATCAAGATTGAACACGGCTTAAGCCCACTTAAAAAGTCCCCAACAGAGTCGCCATCTGTCGACGCCGAAATTTTTTCCTTTCTTTTATTATTATTTCTTTTCTTTTTTATCTTTTTTATTTATCTTTTACGCTTTGACTATTTCTTAAAGGTGATTTTAGAAAAAACCCCACATAAATATCGATGGGGTTTTGAAAGGTTGATTTTAATGAAGGACTATTTAACCAGAGTCGCCAGTTGATAAAGATTTAAATGTATGTACCAACTCATCCAGATTTTTTGGGTTTTAGAAATCGAGATGGCCCATTATGTGACTCCGAAGAATTGGTCCGCAACCGAGATTCATGAAGTTCAGGGGCTTGCTTAAGCGAGGGGAAGGTGTTAGGCACCCCCCGACTTCCGTGAGAACACAGTTATCGTTTTCCTAATGTTTTCCTTAAAAATGCCTTGAGAAATGCGAAGTGTGTGTGTTGTGCTTATATGAATTGTGTCATTGGGGAAAGCCTAGGGTATCGTCTCCTAGAATCAAATCGAATCATAAATAACTTAAGGGTCGTCTCCTAAGGTCAAATCGTGGAATCTAGGGTGTCGTCTTCTAGATTTAAGTTGAGTTGTAAATAACCTAGGGGTTGTCTCTTAAGGTCAAGTCATAGTGGGTGCATTATCTTAGAAGCAACTTTGAACCTCTTTGAACCTATGCACGAAGGATTTTATTTAAAGGAAAATTTTCGTTTTTAGCTTTCATTTGACAAAAAACATTTGTGACGTTTTAGAGAAAACATTCTTTTTAAATCCTTCGTCAAATAGGAATCGAGGTTCTCTATTGGTTTCAATTTTAGCCTAGAATTAATCTAAACAAGATCTTTGTCATTTCGTCCGAAAATCGTTTTTCGTATGTCAAAAGATAAAATCAAGCATCATAAATAGGGTTGGAGCTACCCGTGGGCATGTAAGCCATCTAAATAGCCCCAAACACCTCGCAATAATAAAATCCACTATCACACGGTCTTAAATCCAATTTTCGTGGGATGGACCCTCGATATCGTTTTAAGACTCAAATTTTACATTTACAAATGATTGAATCACAAACATTACAACCGCCAACTATGTCCATCGTCGGAATATCATCAATTCCCATTAAACACGATATTTAAGGGCTTTGACTTCATTCCTAGGCTCACATGATTCTAAATCACAACAACAATACATCGAGATCTATAAACGGAGTTTAGAGTTTAGGAAATGATTCCATAAACCCCAAACCCATAGATTGCACAATGAAATAATAATATCATGCGGGACTATTACGTATTGACGAGATCTATTGAAAGAACTTAGAATCTAAAAAATGAGATCCATGGATCTAGAAGATAATGCAATCGAGATCTAATCGAAATAAATTCTAGATTGGTTATAAGGATATTCTGTTAGTGAGAATTCCTCGCCGGCCAAAAGTTGGGATCCTCTCACCACTTGATATGAATCTAAGATATTTGGGTGACCTAGACATCAATATAAAAATAACTCCCAACCAAAATAACCGGTAAAAAGAAGTTGAATCAAAATCAAAATTAATAAATTACCAAAAGGATATCATCGGCTAATTAGGAGGAAATTCCATCCGTCAGAAATCCTCTCTAACCATCTATAATCCCAAAAATAGGGTCCATATACCTCTAGAGATGATCTAGGATGCTAGGAGAGCCACAAATGAGAAATTAATTAGAAAACAAACAAAGTCCAAGCACAACAATTTACAAAATAAACAAGATTTAAGTTGGATCTGATAGACTCCACGGCACGCTTGCGTGAGGTGGTCGTCGCCCGGATCGTTTCTAACAAGTTGATAGGATGGATAGCTTGCAACACCTTAACCCCTCGCCTATATGTAGACGGTAATCTTGGTACAATTGCTTGCTTAGTAAGTTTGCGTAGGATGAACACCAACGACACCTCGACCCCTCGCTTATGTTGAAGCGGTAATCTTGGTACAATCGACGATTGATGTGGTAGAAGACGCCACACACAACTCCACACACAACTATGATTGGTTGTATGATAAGTCGAATATGAATCTCAAAGAAAACTAAGGAATACTTAGGAATTCTCAAGAACCACAAGAAGAGAACAATCTCACAATAATGATGATAATCTGAATATTAATGAATGAAATCAAGTTTACAATAGCACTTATTTATACTAGTTTTAGAAACAAACTAGAAGCTTCTAGAAGCACACATTCTTTGAAATACAAGCACACAAATATGGAAATGTTGCAATCAGAACACATGTAATTGATCCTAAATACTGATATCATGTTTTGGATGAAAGAAGGTTCGAAAATCAAGAAAGTCAAAAATTGACAAACTGCATCCAGGAGGTTCTCGCCGGGGTGAGCCTCTCGCCGAGGCGAGAGAATTTGCTTGTGAAAACCTCGTCGGGGCGAGCTTCTCGCCGGGGCGAGAAAACTGGCCTAGGAAACCTCGTCGGGGCGAGCTAGCCTGTACCATGCAAACTGTTTTCTTTCATCATTTTGATCGCCACGTCCATTCGTAACATGTTTACAGGTTTCATACGCTTGGATTCTACCTCCAGAACTTCTATAATTGATCCAACCTCGTTCCATAGTTCACGGATCATCTCGTTAAGTCCGTCTTTGAAGGTTTTAGCTCGAGCTCTAGTAATGGGTCCAAGTGGCAATTGCAATGGGTCTTCTCGGGTTGTGTCACGGGTTTCTGGATCATGGATGTCCTCATCAGGATCTATGCTAGATTTAACATAAAGGTGAGATCTTTCACCTTGGGAGTAAAAGATTTTTCCTCCTTGAGCTTGGAAATGGAAGACTTGACTCTAAATTGGCAAGATATTTGACGAAAACACTAGATCTAGATTGGATTTAGAGGAGATTTTTCTCTTTCTCTATTTCTCTCTCTAGATAAACACATATTCTCTCTAAAATGCCTCCTTTCCTTCAAAAAATGAGCAAAAAAACTGCCTTATATAGGCACCTAGGTGATGAGTAGTTTTTATATTATGATTTTAGTACCTTTGACTTGATGATATTGCCTGTTTTTGAGTTTATTACGTTACTTTTTATATGTTTTATTATATTTTTGCAAAATTAACATTTAGAAAAGGATTATGTGAAAATGATGTTATATCAGCTAATTCGCGGTGGTTTCCGTGCACAATTGAAGTAAATGTGGTTTAATCATGTTCGGTGTTCGATCGTGTGCAATCAGACATGGCCATGAGGGGCGAAGATGTGCACATGTTGGTGTTGGGAAGTCAAGCTTGGCAAGACCGAGACAAGACAAGGAATAAAATGAAGAGAGGGAGCTTAGTCAAGAGAAAGGCCACGACACTCTTTTATGAGCCGCGACATTAGCATTTAAGGGTCGCGGCACCCAAGCGCTAATCAGCACTCAACAAGCAGTCGCGCACAAGCCAAATAGAAAGATTTGGGTCGCGACACACAATCATAAGGGCTGCGGCATTCGATTATAAGCTGCGGCATTCGATTATAAGCCCCGACATTCAAGAGATGAGCCACGGCGCAAAAGCTGAAGCGCAGTAGTGCATGTGATCAAGAGCTACAGCGCCTGAATACAAAGAGTTGCGTAGCAGCGCATGAAGAGTAAGCACAACAGCGCTTATGCTAGAGAATGACCGGGCGCATGGTTCATACACGCGGATAAGGTAAATGCTTGTTTTGCTGCAGATTTGAATTCTAATGCAATAAGGAAACTACCAAAGGAGTTTGAGCATAAAAGAAAAGTCTAATAGCTGCTCTTTTCAATATATAGACCTCTGTCTTGGGTTTTTTAGAAAAAGGAACGGAGTTTTAGGGTTTCGTCTAATTTTGAAGAAGAAGATTCAAGACTTGTAAGGGAGTGGAGCTGGAGATTGAATTCGACAGAGTTTATTTCTTCTTCTTTAATCTTTATTTCTTGTAAACTGGAATAAATTCTGATTATTTGATGATGTTTATATTGTCAATTATGAACTAGTCCTTTTATTGAGATTACAATGGAACTCGATGTCTAGCTTTTATTAATTTATTCTCTTGTTGATTAGGGTTAATCATATATGAATTGTTCGTCATATTTTGTGCTTCATGAATGATTGTCTAGCTAGCAATTATGATGAGGGCATCCTTGGCTCTAAAACGAATGATAGCCATATAGCGAATCCTATGTGCATGCCGGATGGGCCCGTGACGAGAGCTCGAGCTAAACGATTCAAGGAATGCCTTAATGGGTTGATACAAGGCATGTGGAGTGAGGATAGATCGAGTGTAGAGTTCGAGGAGCGAGATTCTAAGGTTTTGCATTTGGTCATGATGTTACAAGCAAACAAGCCAAGGTTGGGAACAATGGAAACGAAAGAAGACGAATTTTCAAAACAGCAGGGTTCTCGCCCCGGCGAGAACAACACACGCCCCAGAAAGCTCGCCCCGGCGAGATCTTCTCTGGCCATCTTCGCCTTAGCCAGTGCTGAAGCCACCCTGGATAAGTCTTCTCTACCCAATCTTCGCCCCGACAAGACTTCTCAGTACACATTTCTCGCCCTGGCAAGATCAGCCAGATTTCGTTGGCTCGTTTTTCGAGGTAGATGCATTTTTGAAGATTTTATCAGATTTATGTCCTTGTTTTTAGGGACTTATTACGTCTTTCATAATTCTAAGTTGATTAGGAAGTTTATTAGTTAAAATATACTTTCTAATTAGTTATTTACTAGTATTTCAATTCTTTTCCAATTAGGGTTTTATTTTACTAGTATAAATAGATTACATGGGTGATGTAATTGATTGATCAACAATTATTCTGAGTTTTTACAATTGAGAGTTATTCTCTACCTTTGGTTCTTTGAAGGATTTCTAAGTTATTGTTCTTAGTTTTTCTTTGAGGTTCATAATTAACTTATAATACCACATACCATAGTTGTGCGTGGCATTATTCTACTGCATCCTACAATCGTACGGAGATTATCGTTTTCATCTAAACGAAGGTCTAAGTGTTGTTGGTATTCCATACTACAAGAATTCAATTGCTTGATCGAATTTATCAAGATTCTCGTCTCAAATTAGACGTTGGGTTAAGATTTCGAAAGAGTCCATCAATTTGCTTACTAAAAACGATCTGGGCGACGACCACCTCACGCAAGCGTGCCGTGGAGTCTATTATTTGGTATCAAAGCTACGTTTTCTAGCTAAATATCCATTTTTATTGTTTCGTTGAATTTGTGAGTAAAAAAAGAGTATAGAAAATTTTATTATTTTAGTTATCTCAATTTGTTAGTAGAAGTCGTTTTCAATTCCGTAATCGAGATTGTTGGTACTTCTATTCATACCAACTATAGTTGTTCGTGATAAGTGATTTTGAATTGAATAGTAGAACTGAGAATTTTGCTAGGAAAATTCGAAAAGAACCTATTAGAGAGAATAATTAGAGGTAAAAGGCTTAGTGGTGAGGTCATTCGAGGGAAAAAGCCTATTGAGTGATACACGAGTGAAACATTAATCGAGCGAAAACACATGAGGGAGTGGTGAGGAAATTTATTTTCTACTAACCCTTGTTTTGCAGTGAATCATGTCTAACTCAAAGGATAAAACTGTTTTTTGAAGAGCCTACGTCTAATTTTGATCCAAAAATTCATGATGGAGGCTATGATGAAAGAGTTTTCCTGACAGTTGGGAGTGGCAATGGATCAGGTGCACGAACACATCGATTAGATAAGCGACAGCCGAGGGGAACAATCTCAAAACCCTCCTGGTGGACGTCCAAAGGGAAGGACTAAGCAAAAGGAAACTAGAACAGAGGAAACTTTTGATGATGATGGGCTTAGTGAAGAGGAAGATCGCGAGTCCGATTTCATCCACCGTAGGCAAAGGGGTGCTAGGGAAAGAGGAGCTAGGGATAGAGGAGATAGACCTAAAGAGGATAATAACTTGGATAGTATAAAAATGAAAATTCTAACTTTCCAAGGAAGAAGTGATCCGGAGGCATATCTAGAGTGGGAAAAAAAGATGGATTGGATATTTGAATGTCACAGCTACTCGGGGCTAAAGAAAGTAAAACTTGCTGCCACAAAATGATGGACTCCACGGCACCCTTGCGTGAGGTGGTCGTCGCCCGGATTAAGCGTGTCATGGTCGTCGCCCGGATCGTTTCTAACAAGTTGATAGGATGGATAGCTTGCAACACCTTAACCCCTCACCTATATGTAGACGATAATCTTTGTACAATTGTTTGCGTGATGAATTAATGCATTGAATGAAACATCAACGACACCTCGACCTCTCACTTATATTGAAGCGGTAATCTTTAGTACAATCGACGATTTGATGCAGTAGAAGACGCCACACATAACTATGAATTATTGTATGATAAGTTAATTATGAATCTCAAAGAAAAACTAAGGAATACTTAGAAATTCTTCAAAGAACCACAAGTAGAGAAACAAATTCACAATAGTATTGATAATTTGAAAATTGATATGAAGTTGGTTATCTTTACAAGCCTAGCATAACTTAGTATTTATAGGAACTCATGGTGTGCTAACCCATTATCATAAGTCAAGATCTAACAACTAATCACATCACATGCATTAGCCATCCAAAGAATTTAACAACCCAAAAACATGTGATTTTTTAAAAGTCTAAATCAGACAACTAATCTAATCAGCACATTGTAAGCTGTTTTCGCATCTGATAACTACCGAATTTAGACTTGGGAAAAGAATGAAAATTGTAGTCCTGGAGTTTCTAATGAATTTAGGCTTTTGAATCACCTTATTTGGACATCTGAAGCTCAAGTTATGGCCCATTTAAGCGAACTGGTCTGAACAGAAATCCAATCTGCACGGGGTTTGGATCAGCTCACAAAGAAACAAAGTTTAGAGGTCCAAATGAACTCGGATTTTTGCACACCATACCAATCTGGAAAGCTTGAGAAGTCCTCTACAAACTTCAAGAAGACCACTTTCTCATTCGAAAATTCTAACATCATCAAAAACTCTATTGAAGCTCCAGAGGTCAAATCGCTGAAAAGATAAAAACATAAAAACACATAAAAGCAATCCCGAATCACATGAATGTTCCTTAGGCACCATTGAAAATAGCCCACACACGTACAATCGCCCGTTGACTCCTCGGTACTTGAGTCGAGTGAATGTTGTTCGATGCAAGCCTTATCAGGATTGTATCATTCCCTTCCTCTTGAAAAGGATTTGTCCCCAAATCTGCACCTGGATCAAAAGTCAGCATGTAGAACTTTTCACATTGCACTTTCATCCATTCATGAATTCCCAGATCAAAACCCAATCTGATAATCTCGATGATTCGCAAGTATACACATGGACAATTTCCTAGGTCAAAGGACAATCTAGTGAAATCGTCCATACGTAACATCAAATACTTCATTGCACCTGGAACGAATACCCATCTTTGAACACTTACACACTGTATGTGCAAAAACACATGAATTCCTGGATTAAACACAAAACAAAACCAGGTAACATGAACCTTTGGTATAATCAAGGAAACCTCAAGAAACTTAAAATCATAGGTATAGTCTACCCAACAATCTATGTTCTTCTCCTCGAAGAGTAAGATCCCATCTCGAATCTTCAAAACACCAACATCTTTTCTCTTTACATTGACATTAGCAAACTCAGAATCAAATGATGATAACGACGAAATTGAAAGATCATAACCAACACCACAAAATAAAAATTTACTAGCATATATACGATGATTACAATCAAACTTACTAGATGCTAAAGAATTTTCCCAAGTGTGATTAAAAATCAGAACATCATCAAAATCGATATTACCAACTGATAGCATTTCATGCAACAAAGCTTGTTCTCATGAAAAGATACCAAATGATAGCAACTTATGCAATGATGATTGCTCTAACGAAATGACATGATCACTACCATCGTCAACTGACGACAATTTATATAGAGCATGATCAGCATGAAAACCTAACTCAACATATGAACTAGAATGAATTTCATGTAAATTAGAGTTTTGAAAACGAGAAGAAATATCATGATCATAAACTAATTCAACAAAGTTCAAATATCCTCCATAATTTATGATAAAAACAATTATATCATCAAAATAGCTAATCACAAATTTACCAATGGAAGCATATAAAACATGTTTTAAATAACTCATGAAAATACTAGATGCATCAGTTAATCTAACAGAAATAACTAACCATCTATACAAGTTACATGTTAACACAATTTTCCCTTTATCACAATCCATTATGCTAATTTGACTAAGTATTGTCATCACATAATTATCATCAAATATAGATAAAAATATAAGTATTATGCAATTTATCAAACATATTATCTAAGTAAAGAAAATAACAATGATACTTGTTTACCAATTTAAAATCGACAAACATGTTCGACGTCTCGTCCTACTTAGGCATTATAATCTCATCAATAGCACATGTACTCACGACTTCACCCACGATATCTTCCTCTATCAACTCACCAACTTGCCTTGGTGTCTCCTTCATCTCCTCAAGAACACTAATAGCTGACGGGTATGGAATGATAACACTAGGTATAAAATTCTTCACCTGTGTAAGAGAAACAACAGGACTAGACAAAACAGAGTTACTTTGGTTAGTATCCAAAAGCGTCGTCTTGTACGAATGTACAATCATTGGCAATTCAAAATACAACTCTCTTTCATTCTCACTCTTTTTTTCATAGTCACTTATTTTTCTCTCCTTTTTTTCTCATTCTCTCGTTGGTTTTTCTCTCGAGTATTTTTTTCAATCATTTCTTTTTCTCTCTCTTGATTATAATCCTTTTGTACAATCATTAAATCTTCATGAACTTCATCATGTTCATTGGAACCTAACAATTCTCCTTAGACTGCATACTCGATTCCATCGTCTTCCTCCTTCGGTTGATCTTGCTCTTTTTGTGCCTTGAGAGTGACTTGTTGTTGTTTCAAATGATCATACCTTTAACTCATTATACGTTCTCATGATGTCCTCGAATGATATTGGTTTCACATATGGCTCTAGGAGATTCTCGTGGTTGCTTTCCGATGCAAACTCCTCATGCCTTTGAACCCTCTTTTCATCCTCCCAAGTTGATCGCCTTGAAGTTTTGCTCTTTATTCCTTGAAGATACATATTCATTCCTCCTGCTAGGTTGTATTGGAACATATTCGCCTTCTCATCATGGTTTTCAACTCTTTCCATGTATCGATCAGAGGTTCTCTATATTTTTCTCCTATCACGTTCAAATTGAGTCCGCCATGTACGTGCATCATCGGACAAAATCTAGGACTGCAAATTTGAACTTCCTTTGCTCGGAATACTCATGATAGTGAAACTCTTGCTCTTTTCCTTTTTCCCAACTCAAATAAGCTTCGGGATCCGCTCTACCTTGAAAAAGATCCTTTTTGGCGACAAATTATTTTCACATTTATATCCATACATGATTGCTGCAAAACAAAAGGTTAGTACATAAAGAAAATTTCCTCACACACTCCCTCACGTGTTTCGCTCAAAACAATGTATCTACACGCTCGTGTATAACTCAATTGGTTTTTACCCTCTAATTATCTCACTACTCTTGCCTTTTTTTCGCTCATAATTCTCTCTAATAGGTTCTTTTTTGAATTCACACAAATATTACCTCAATTTTTCCAATTTCAATCCAATAAGAGCCTTATCAAGATACACTAGTTGTTATGAATATGAATACAAACAATAGTTCACAAATTAACAAAATATAACTTTTCTAATGAGATCCCCAATAATAGCAACAATAACAATAATTTTCTGCAATATATTTTTTTGCAGTTTTTTTTTACTATAATTCAACAATAAAGGTAAAGATAAGTAACTTGATAGGAAACTTAGCTCTGATACCAAATGATGGACTCCACGGCACGCTTGCATGAGGTGGTCGTCGCCCAGATCGTTTCTAACAAGTTGATAGGATGGATTAGCTTGCAAACACACAACGACACCTCGACCCCTCGCCTATATGTAGACGGTAATCTTGGTACAATTACTTGCGTGATGAATTATGCATTGAGATGAACATCAATGACACCTCGACCCCTCACTTATATTAAAGCGGTAATCTTAGTACAATCGACGATTGATGCGGGTAGAAGGACACCACACATAACTATGAATTGTTTGTATGATAAGTCAAATTATGAATCTCAAAGAAAAAACTAAGGAATACTTAGGAAATCTTCAAAGAACCACAAGTAGAGAAATAAACTCACAATAGTATTGATAATCTGAAAATTGATATGAAGTTGGTTATCTTTACAAGCCTAGCATAACTTGGTATTTATAGGAACTCATGGTGTGGCTAAACCCATTATCAATAAGTCAAGATCTAACAACTAATCACATCACATGCATCAGCCATCCAAAGAATTTAACAACCCAAAAACATGTGATGTGTTAAAAGTCCAAATCAGATAACTAATCTAATCAGCACATTGCAAGCTGTTTTTGCATCTGATAACAACTGAATTTGGACTCGGGCAAAAAATACAAATTGTAGCCCTGGAGTTTCTAATGAATTTAGGCTTTTGAAGCACCGTATTTGGACATCTGAAGCTCAAGTAGCCCATTTAAAGCGAACTGGTCTGAACAGAAATCTAATCTGTGTGGGGTTTGGATTAGCTCACAAAGAAACAAAGTTTGGAGGCCCAAATGAACTCGGATTTTTGCACACCATACCAATCTGGAAAGCTTTGAAAAGTCCTCTACAAAACTTCAAGAAGACCACTTTCTCATTTGAAAATTCTAACATCATCAAAAACTCCATTAAAGCTCCAGAGGTCAAATAACTGAAAAGATAAAAACATAAAAACACATAAAATCAATCCCGAATCACATGAATGTTCCTTAGGCACTATTGAAAATAGCCCACACACGTACAATTGCTCGTTGACGTCCTCGGTACTTGAGTCGAGTGAATATTGTTCGATACAAGCCTTACCAGGATTATATCACAGAATTCTCAGCTTATGCTATAACTTGGTGGGATCAGCTAACTATCAGTAGGAGAAGGTGTGGAGAACGTCCAATTGAAACGTGGGAAGATATGACAGCAGTGATGAAAAAGAGATTCGTACCAGATTACTATCACCGGGAGTTAGTTCGTAGTTTGCAAAGTTTGAAACAAGGTAGTCGGAGCGTAGAGGATTATTACAAAGATATGGAGATGTTGATGGCTAGGGCAAATATAAATGAGGATGGCGAATCAACAATGGCCAGATTTTTGGCGAGACTAAATTGGGAGATTGCAGACTTAATGGAACGACAACATTACCTGGTATTGGAGGATATGGTACATATGACTATCAAGATTGAGAAACAGCTCAGGAGGAGAGGCAGCCAACATTCGATACCTAATTCGGGATCATCATGAAAATCTAATGCGGGGAGGCGAGAGGAGAAACCAGTTGTAGCCAAGCCCAATGTGGAGTTTAAACCAGACACGACTAACCGTGGAACGCAAGGTAAAACTGAACTACCTTCTTTTAGTCATAATCGCGATATTAAATGTTTTAAGTGTCAAGGCAAAGGCCATATTGCAAGTCAATGTCCAAATCAACGGACAATGTTATTACTTGATAATGGTGAAATAGAGACTGAGGAGGAAGTGATACTGATTCTATACCACCATTAGAGGAGGTAGAAGACAGGGAAGTTACAATATTTAGGGAAGTTTTGGTGACGAGAAGGGTGCTTAGTGCATAAGTGAAGGAGGAAAGCGGCAAGCAGCGTGAAAATTTATTTCATACTAGGTGCCTTGTGAATGGAAAAATTTGTTGTGTCGTGATAAATGGGGGTAGTTGCACGAATGTGGGAAGTAAGGCTATGGTAGAAAAATTGGGGCTTTCCACAACCAAACATCCTCAACTGTATCGATTGCAATGGCTCAATGATAGTAATGAGATTAAACTGACTAAACAGGTATTGGAGTTATTCACTATTGGGAGATATATGGATGAAATCTTGTGAGACGTAGTTCCAATGCAGGTGGGGTCACATATTGTTTGGTCGACCGTGGACAATTTGACAGATGTGTGAAGCATGATGGCTTTACAAATGAATATTCTTTTGTTCACCAATAAAAGGAAGGTTACATTATGCCCTATGTCACCACAACAGGTGCATGAGGATCAAATTCATCTACAAAAAGATCATGAAAAAAGGAAAGAGAGTGAAGAAAAAAAATGAGGAAAAAAATAAGAGAGGAAAAAGAAAGAGACAAAAGAAAAGATGAGGAGCGGAAAAAACAAATATTTATGCAAAAAAGGAGCGATGTGAGGCGAGCTTTAGATGCTAAGCAGCCGATGATTATACTTCGGTATAAGGAGGCACTGTTGAATACTAACGCTAATGATTCTTTCTTGCCTAGTTGTTGTTTCATCTCTTTTGCAGGATTATAAGGATGTGTTTCCCGAGGAGCTTCCACAAGGATTACCACCAATTCGGGGAATTGAACATCAAATTGATTTCGTACCCGGGGCAAACCATTCCAAACCATCCAGCTTATCGGAGCAATCCCGAGGAGACAAAGGAGTTTACAAAAAACAGGTTGGCGAGTTGATGGAGAAAGGGTTCGTGAGGGGAAAGTATGAGTCTATGTGCAGTTCCAGTGATCTTGGTTCTAAGAAGGATGGAAAATGGCACATGTGCATTGATTGTCGAGCAGTCAATAATATTACGATAAAATATCGACATCCCATTCCACAATTAGATGATATTATTAGATGAATTGCATGGGTCTTGTGTATTTTCAAAAATTGATTTGAAAAGTGGATATCATCAAATTCGTATGCATAAGGGTGATGAATGGAAAACAGCTTTCAAAACAAAATATGGGTTGTATGAGTGGTTAGTGCTACCTTTTGGTCTAACTTATGCTCCTAGTACTTTCATGAGATTAATGAACCATGTTTTGCGTTCCGTTCATTGGAAAATTTGTAGTTGTTTATTTTGATTAATATTCTGATTTATAGCAAAAACTTGGGTGAGAACATACATTGCATTTTAAAATTTGTTTTAGATGTACTTCGTAAGGAAAAGTTATTTGCTAACATGGATAATTGTACGTTTTGCACGAATAGAGTTGTGTTTCTTGGCTTTGTTGTGAGTTCACAGGGAGTCCAAGTAGATAAGGAGAAAATACGTGCAATCCGGGAGGGAATGGCCGAGTCCAACAAACGTGAGTCAAGTGCGTAGCTTTCATAGACTCGCAAGTTTCTACCGACGTTTTGTAAAGAACTTTAGTGAAATCCCAGCACCATTAACTGAGGTTATCAAGAAAAGTGTGGGCTTTAAGTGGGGCGACAAACAGGAAAAAGCATTTAATTTAATCAAAGATAAATTGACTAATGTGCCTTTGCTTGTTTTGCCTAACTTTGCTAAAACTTTCGAAATTGAGTGTGATGCTTCAAGTTTAGGGATTGGAGTGGTGTTGATACATGAAGGAAAGCCAGTAGCAGTACTTAGCATACTTCAGCAAGAAATTGAGTGGAGAATCTTTGAACTATCCAACGTATGATAAAAGAGTTGTATGCATTGGCTCACGCTTTAGAGGCGTGGCAACACTACCTTTGGCCTAAAGAGTTTGTGATTCACACGGATCATGAATTGCTGAAATACTTGAAGGGACAACATAAGTTGAACAAAAGACATGCAAGGTGGATAGAGTTCATTGAGACATTTTCGTACATCATCTGATACAAACAAGGTAAGGAGAAATGTTTATTGATGATGCTCTTTTTCGAAGGGAAAGGTTAACGTGTTTATTAAATACTCCTTGATACAAAATTGCTTGGTTATTTATTTGAACTAAATTAAAGAGTTATATGTTAAGTGGGACCTTGATTTTTGTGAGTGAAAAATTTTAAATACATGATGTGAAAATTAATATTGTAGGTAAATGACTTTAAAGTTGATGGTTTTTTCTGTTTTGAGAAAATAAGCTATGTATAACCTGCATGTTCTTTACAGTGAGTTATTGATTAGGGAGTCACATGGGGGAGGTTCTGAATGGGTCATTTTTGGTGGTTGAAAAAACTTTATATTATCTGTTTTAAAAGAGCATTTTTATTGGCCTCATATTGAAACGAGATGTTGGAAAAGAATTTCGTGATAAATGTATTACGTGTAAACAATGGCTAAGTCTTGTGTTGTTCTATCAACCTCATTGGGGGGATGGATTGTATACACCATTAACCTATATCTAGTGGAACCTTGGATTGATTTGTCCTATGAATTTTGTGTTGGGGTTTTGCCTAGATCTTAAGCTGTTGGTCATGATTTTATATTTTGTGGGTCGTTGATAGATTTTTAGAAAATGGCACATTTTATTTCCATGTCACAAAAACTTGATGATGCATCCCATATTGCTGATTTGTTCTTTAGAGAAATTGTGGGTTTGCATGGCATGCCTAGAAACACATTATTTCAGATAGAGATTCCTAAATTTTTGAAGCTCATTTTTAGGAAGACATTGTGGTTGTAAGTTAGGTTACTAAACTAGTTTATTTTTCAAACTACTTAGTCATCCACAAACTGACGTGTCCAAACTGATAGTTTGTAAATAGGAAACTTTATCTGCATTTTTGTTAAGGAGCTATTATTAAAAAGAAATCATTAAAATTTGGGAAGGGAAAGTGTTTTTATCGCATTGCTGAGTTTGCTTTTATAATAGATTTGTTCACTTTCTGCTACACAATTTTCACTATTCAAAATTGTATATCGTTTTAATCCGTTTAAACTCCATTGGATTTATCACCATTTTACCTGTGTTCTGAGTATTACTAACATGGATTGGAAAGAAAAAGGACTGAATTTGGTTAAGCAGATACATGAAGAAGGCCGGAGACTGAGTACTCAATATTGAAAATGGAGGATGGAGCAAATAATGCGAAACAGGCCCAACAATAGGGTCGACATCCAAGTGATTTTCGAACGCAGGAGGAAATGGGTGTGTGTTGGTTACATATGCGAAAGGAAAGATTTCCAGTTCAAAAGAGTGTTCAACAATTGCTTTCCAAGAGCGAGGATGGTCCATTTCAAGGTTCTCAGAGCGCTATCAATGATAATCCTTACAAATTGGTTTAACCTTGGTGAGTTATAAACGTTAGTGTCAACCTTACAACGTTACTGAATCTAAGTCCGTTCTGATATAGGTTGACGATTTTAAAGACAAATCTTTCTCAAGAGGGAAAGGTATGATGAGGTGCTATCCTTAGGCTCTAGAACGACATGACAGCCATAGAGCAGATCCTCATGATGCAATGTCGGACTGGCCCGTGAACGATGGTGGCGGAGCTCGGACTAAATGATTTCAAGGAAGGCCTTAATATGGATTGATACAAGGCATGTGGAGCGAGGATAGATCGAGTGAAGAGGTTCGAGGGAGCGGGAATTCCTAAGGTTTTGCACATCTGGTCTTAAAAAAATTTTTGGATGTTACAAGCAAACACGCCAAGGTTGGGAACGATTGGAAAAACGATAAGAAGACAAAAATTTTCAAACAGCCAGGGTTCTCCTCGCCCCGGCTAAAGAACAACACGCCCAGAAAGGAGAAAAGTCGCCTCGGCGAGAATCTATCTTCTCTGGCCATCATTCGCCCCAGCCAGTGCTTGAAGCCGCCCCGGCCAAGTTACCCCCCCCCCCCCTATCTCATGCCCCAATCTTTGTTCCCCAACGGCGAGACTTCTCAGTTACACCATTTCTCGCCCTGGTGAGATCAATCAGATTTTGTTGGGCATAGTTTTTTTCGAGGCAGACGCGTTATTTGAAGATTTTTAATCAGATTTCTGTCCTTGTTTTTAGGGATCTTATTATGTCTTTCCATAATTCTAAGATTGAATTAGGGAAGTTTATTAGTTAAACTATACTTTCATAATTAGTTTATTATAACTAGTATTTCCATTCTCTTTTCTTTCCCAATTTTAGCGTTTTATTCTACTAATATTAAATAGATTACAATGGATGATATAATTGATATTGATCGACAATTATTCTGAGTTTTATACAATTGAGAGGTTTTTATTCTCTTACTTTTGGTTCTTTATAAGGATTTCCTGAGTTATGGCTGTTCTTAGTTTTTTCTTTGAGGTTCATAATTAAACTTATAATACAAACATACCATTAGTTATCGTGTTGTGGGCGTTATTCTACTGCATTCATACAATCGTAAACGGAGATTAATTGTTTTTTTATCTAAAACTGGAGGGTCTAAGTGTTGTTGGTGTTCCATACTCACAATGAATTCCCAATTTGCTTGATCGAATTTAATCAAGATTCTCCTTCTCAAATATAGACATTGGGGTTAAGATTTCGAAATAGTCCATCCATTTGCTAACTAGAAAACGATCTGGGCGGAAAACGATCACCTCACACAAGCGTGTCGTGGAGTTACTATCAAATTATATTTGGTAACCTACATGAAATTGGAAGATGGAGTTATGGGTTGTAGAAACTAAATATGAATGACATGAAAAAAAAAATATGGGGGGGGGGCTCGCGAAAGTTTGTTCTTACTTAGGAATAAATTAACGATAATTTGCATATAGGTTGAAAGAGGTAGTATGCACACAAGCCAAATCATTATTTGATATGATGTAGCATATATCTTTGTAATTCATTATTCGGTTATTTATAAGGTATTTTACAAATTATCCTACAATGGTGCTGTTCATATTAAATGTGATAAACCCATAGTTTTGAGCAATGCTTTTAGAATCATGATGGGGATCATGCTAATGAGATCTAAATTCTAGATATGCTCACCAAACTAAAATCATATGCTAAAATCGTTGGATTACTAAAAAAGGGGATTTAGTGAATCCGGGGATAGATTAGTACAGTACGATGCTTTGCTCTTATGAAAGAGGAATGATTGTAATCTCATTAATCATTTGTGCGGAGACACTATAAAGCAAGTAATGTAGGTGCTTATAATAAGAGAATAAGTTTCACATGAACGTGGCTCGCTTAGGAATACCTAATGGAGTTTGTACTCGGCTTGTCAATAGGAATTCCTCTAGTGATAGTTGGTACATAGTGATCCTTGGACTTTGAGATCATCATTAGTATCCTTTGTGTTAAGATGAGTTATACTTTGGGACATGTCACCTTAAGACCTTGTAGGGATATATCAAAGGGGTATGATTGGGTATAATAAGTTATACATGGAGGATTAGGTGAATGATCAACAAAGAATAATCTACTACCACTTCTAGTAAAAAGGAGAGTGAGTAATGTCCTATGTGATTCGGATAAATGACGACTCAGAAGTCTTTGACCAATTAGCAGAATGAAAATTAGTAAAGGAGTTTCTAATTTGCATTATCAGAGTTGTGCATTTTGAGAACTCGATAAATTACATATCTAATTAAATTAAATAAAGGACTTGACAGTAAATCCATTGTCCCTTATATTTAATTGGGACATTGTAGGTGGGGGGGGTAGAAGGATTGAATTGTATACTCGGTACACTATTTACCTTCAAATGTTCTTATTTGTGATTGATGTTGAAAAATCTATATTATCTGGAAAAGTCAGTTGATCGCTAAGGGGGCTTACCCTTATTGTTAGAATAAATATTATTTATTTAAATGAATTAAATAATTTAATTTATTTATTTAAATAAGAATTAGAATATTGTTCTAAATTGATTTATTCACAAACCGGTTTTAATATGGAGAACCCTAAAGGGTCACAACAACCGCAAAAGGAAAATATTTATTTAAGAAGTAAAATGGCATAATTTGGTATATAATAAGTTTAAGATGTATTTAATTTAATCTATGGAGATAGAATAAATTAAATAGCTTAATATTTATTATTTAATATTTTAGAAATATATAAATATAAATTCAATAAGAGGACTCTCTTATTTATTATTAATTATTATTACAATTTAACTTATTATTTAATTTCCTTATAGGGATTTGGGAAATTAAATTAAAAGAAGTTACTCTCTTATAAATTCCTAATTGGATTAGGAGTTTAATTAATTAAAGGAGTTTTAATTAAAATAAAAACCCTAATCCTAAAATAGATTAGGAGGGTTTCCCTATATCTATAAATAAGAGGAATCTTATCATGATTTAGGGTTAGACATTATACACACTATTTCAATGAGAATTGGATGGAGAGAGAGAGTACTTGCAATTTTCTATAGAGATAGAAACTAGGGTCTTTGCCAACACCCATCTTCTTGAACATACATATTCTTCCTTGGTGGATCACCTCTAGAGGCCAAACACTTGGGTGGGCTAATGTTTGATCAAAGGAAGGAATTTATAATCGGTAGGAATTCATAGGAGAACGCGAAGGAATTGGAGGTGAACTTTGTGTACCCGAGGGAAGCACCGGTTCTACGAGGGTATAATTTCTCTAATCTCTATCTCTTTTCGTTAATTGATAAATGAAACACAAGGGAAAGAATCATGGTGATGGTTTTTGTATGAAAAATTTTAAAATCCGTTTTAAAATTATTCGCTTTTTTTTCCCTTCCGCCACTATATATGTAATTTGATTGCATGATTCCGCCAGCTATATTAACATAACCTAACATGTGGTTATCAGAGCCTAACCTTGTGTTAATTTATCGATTATGATGATTCCATGTGTGTATGGTCTATGCGATTGGATCGAATATTTATTGGGCAGAGACCTGTTTTTCTCCCGAAATTTTGCTACGCGACGACAGCTTGCGCCGGCTCCAGTTCAATTCTGGAGCCGCAGCTGCGCCCAAAACCCAGAAAAGAATAACGGTTTCCTGGGGTTTCAGCGCAGCTGCGGACCGGTTCCCAGTTCAATTCTGGGCGCAGCCTGCTGTCGCCGAACGGACCCAGAATCCGAAAAATAATTTAATTCCTTCCAAATAAAAATAAATGGTTTATTTAATCTTGATATACATTTAAGAATAAAAGAGAATTTATTCCCGCCATATGGAAATAAGATTTCCATGTTCCCCCTAGAATAAAAGGAGTTTTATTCACATATGGATATAGGGTATTTCCATGTTTCCTTAAATAAATGAAGATGTTTATTTTGGATAAGAAATAGGATACAACATATTTTATTTTCCCAAGGCAATTTTAAGTTAAAAAATAAAGGAGTTTATTTTGAACTTAAAATTGGGTTTTCCATGTTAATTAAAATAAAGGAGGTTATTTTTAATTTGGAATTTGATTAAAATTAATAGAGTTTATTTTTATTCAAAATTGGTTAAAAATAAAATAAATAATTTTATTATGATTTTAAATTTTGATTAGAATTAAGGAGAATTATTTTTTGTTTCAAAATTGAAATTTCTAGTAAAACTTATTAATTGCCCATTAAATGGATATCAATGCATAATATGGAATAGTTTTATTATTCATGAGATGAATGTTATTTATTGATACATATGGAGATATGTATGATAATAAATAGGGATTATGATTATGGGACTACTGACCAATATGTGAATTGGATTTATTTTAGGTGGGATGCTTGAATGAATGGATATTTTATATAATGGGGTCTGCCGGTACCTCGTCTTCCTCTAATTTTTTCTTAATGTACAATTCCTTATTTTTTTTTCCCTCCTAAGTACTTTTCCCCTTGACTGCTGATCTAAGGTTTCTATTTATTGTAAATAGTTTAATATGGTAATTAGGTTTTGTGTATGAATTAACTTGAAGAATTGGAGACAAAATGAGCAAGGAGCCGCTTAGAAGAACCCGTTTGTAATGTGGGAAGGCCCCGGGTTTAAATTGTAATAGTTATCATTTAAATTTTTTGTTCATTGCACCCTAGGTTTGACCTTTTGGTTCACTTTTGTGGCATTTAGTGGAACCAAACTAGAATAAAAGGTCCATAATTCAATCCGGGGTAGAATATAGGTATTTCTAATATGTGAGCATGCCTTACTTTAGAAGTGTATACTATTATATATTATACAACATGTCTTTGCATGTTAAATAATATGGAATGCGTATTTTTATATATATATGTGCATGCGCTGCGCTAAGCAAGATGAGAGTAAAATAAATAAACAAACCCCTCAAAGGTATCCATATTAAGGTCTCCTAAGCGTTTCAAAGATATTTGAAAATATCGAACGTCGCCTTCATAGCATGGGTAAAGCAATAGAGTATTAAATTGTTTTAATATGAGTTTGTTGTGTCCTCCACAAGACAAGTATTAAAATAATTTTAAGATGTTGCTTTTATCACATTTGATGCTTATACATAGACTGAAACGATGCTGTTTTGTTTGTGTCAACCACTAAAGGACGGTGTTTTTCTTTCTGATTAGAAATATAATGGAGAGTGCTAAGGATTGGACTTAACTTGGATAATTTTGATTCTTTTTTTTTTATTTTTTTTTTTTTATGTTTTTTTTTTTTTTGGCATGTGTCACCCCCCCCTAGCCCCACACACTTGATCAAAATAATCTAAGAATGCTCTAAAATACAAGGAGTTACATAGTGATGTAATTGACAATAGTTGATCCTAAACCTATTTATTTATATATCGTTTGTTGTGTCACCACAAGGCTATATACAATTGAAATGGGATCCTTATTCCTCCACTAGCAAATCTTTAATTAGAATGGTCCAAACTATATAATTGAGGGTAATATAGTTTGATTGAAAATAGGTGAGATACCAATTTAAAAAAAAGAACCTAATTTATTTTGGTAATGATAATTAAAATGTTTTTAATGTATTTTAAAATGTTGTTAAATTACAAAAAAATTTTATCATTTAATAGAATTTTATCGATGTCTAATTCACTATCACTGCATAGCATAATTAGATGCTAATTAATCGGCACCATAATTTAAAATAGGACCTAGGATTATAAGAATTTGAGAATAGTTTTCCTCATAGGCTAAAAAGCTATCTTAGGTCCTTAATATGCCTTATTCCCTGAGTAAATGGTTACAGACAATAGCCTCAGAGGGAAGAGATTTCTGCTTACTCTTTATGAAAGTGGTGGTAAGATGAGGCAACAGTTTGGCTCAATGCATCATGCTCGCAACCATGAGTAACGAGCTTCAGCGTCCAAGCATGAAAAAACTATGGATGGCTCCTTTACTAATACTCTATGGCACCTTCCAAGGAAGTTGAAGGGTGGGAAAGTAAGACTATTAGATATCCAGTTATCTAAGGAGCTCTTCCAGAATCTAGAATAACCAAACCTATGGCACTACAGTATAGACAAATGTCCCTCCTAAATAGAATCAATCCTGATTGAACAATTGGGGATAACTAACTTAGGGTTTTAAAATGGATGGAGAGTTGATCCCAGATTTTGATCTTGCACAATCACTTTCAGGACTCTATTTCTCCACAAATTGTTGTGAATATTCACATGAAAAACTAAGCTATAAGTCATAGCTGCCTGAGTTGTCTTAAACATGTTGAAAACAGTTAAAGAGTGTCACTTTCCCCAAACCAAGAAAGACCAAGTCTTACTGGTAGTGATGATTCTTCCAAGTAGCGGAAAAGAGGGCCAAAGGGATCCTTCTTGAAAAGAAGAACAATTCAAAGAAGGTATATGGAAGAATGGCAATAACTTAAGGACACTAAGAACAAGAACTGATGCCAAATAGCTAAAGGAGTTTGCTTCCAATGCAATACAGGCCTAGACACTGGAAAGGAAACTGTTAAGGAGTTAATCTTACAGAAGGTCTAACCAGAAGAAGCTTAGTGTAGCTAGCTTCGGTTACAAATATGAGTTCGATCATGATTGAACATAAATTTTTCATATAAGTCCAAGGTTCTACTTGGGTATTGGATTACCCAGCTGTAGTTCCTCACAGTATACAATCCAATAGCAGAGACTCACGCAGAAGTAGGAAAGCTAAACAAAGAGGTAAGTTAAATCCTTATGTGTGGGAATGGAGCAAAGGTTATCTGCAATTAACCATAAGTAAACTTATAGTTTCGCAATTGCCTAACGGGAACAAGATCTATTAAGTTAATAAGTTGTTATTATGTTCCAGTTTCTCTTTAGAGAACATTATTACTTCCATTGTTGGACAAGGAAGGTTTTTGGTATTATATATAAGAACAATTGTTGTTCTATTTATATATGATAATGTTTTTGTTGAAACTGGAAGATTATCTTTGATAGGAGCTTTGTATGCTTGACTTACATGAAAATTATTTTGCAATTGAACAAACTAAATAAAAGAAAAAGAGAGATGGGTCAATTCAACAGAGTTGAATGTGTGTATTTGGTGAAATACAAGTATGAATCATTTGAAAGGTTCCCAAAGAATTCAAAAGTGAAAACATATTTGACCAATAAGTATTAAGATTCTTTGATCAGATCAGAAAGAAAGAATTACTTTGTGCAACATGAGTTTCTAGTTCATCTCAAAATGGCATTTTTCTCATAATGGACACCTCCTGATACGCAATAATTTATTGGTTGTAATCTAAAAGGAGAAACTTGTACCTTGTTGGGACATCCTAGGTGTCAGTCCCATAAATGGGAAAATTTTACCGACATTCTAAGTATCCATACTAGGGTTATGCCCTAGGAAACGGCTGCATATCACTACTAAATAAGGTTAACCTCAAAAATCCGGCCTGCCAAGACTCCATAAAGGTTATGGATAGGGAGGATTCCTAGGTCTTACAGTATTGTTAAGATAAGGGGTTGTCCAGCTTATATTGTGAAAAGGTTTTTCAAAGATAAGGTTTGGGACAAAATACTGACAAGTGCAGATTTGTGGAATATCCTAAAGAAAGGTTTAGGAGGTATTATTACTATAATCCTACACGATGCCTTCTTAGATAAAGGTGTTTATCATTGAATGGAACTAGTGGGAGGGTAATAAATCTTGAAGGGAGTTCTAAGAACCACAAAAAAGCACTTTAAGTCGATCCGAGGAACCTGTAGATAGACCTATTTGTACCACAACACCGAATCGTAAATCTGGAAAAGATACCCACTGAAAGATACCTGGGAGGTATGGATTCATCATAGAGGATGTTGATGAGGTACACATTCATAGAGGATGATGATCCAGTTATATTCGATGAGGCTATGAGTAGAGGCCACTCAGAGAAATTGGCAGATGGTTATGAAATCCGGAAATGGAACTCCATGTATGAGAAACAAAGTATCGACTCTGGTAATACTCCACAAAAGGGCCATAGTGCCTTGAGTGTGAACATGGGTCTTTTTAAAGAGAAAGACTAGGGCAAATGGCAAGGTTGGAGGACCTATTAGTCCAGGACCTGTTTAAAAGTTTTTTCAAGTCAAGGAGTTGACTTTTGTGTAAAAACCTTATTACCGGGTAATGCTCAAGGTCCATTTGGATTTTGCTTATAATTGCAGCTTATTACGAAATCTGGCAAAATGGATGTGGAGAAACCCTTCCTCAATGAAGACCTTGTCTTGAGGTGAATGTATGTATGATATAGCCAGAAGGAATTTGTTTCAAAGGTTGAAGCAAATCGTGTTTTTAAGCTACAATGATTCCATTTATGAGATTGAAACAAGCTTTCTCAAAGATGGAACATTCGTTTTTGATGTGACAATCAAAAGTGTTTTATTTTTATCAAAGACGTGTGAGAATGAAACCTAGTGTGTACCCAAAGGTCAGTGGGAGCGCTCTGGTTTTTTTGTTGTGACATTCTTGTGTTTTATATGTTGATATACTTACTGATAAGAAATAACACACCAATGCTACTATCTGTAAGATAAAATTGTCTTAACATTCCTCCATGAATTGACTTGGGTGGAGCATCCTATAAATTAGGGGATATAAATCTATATAGATATATTTAAAAGGACTGTTCGGCTTGACCCAATGAACGTATATTCATTCGATGCTAAAGGCGTTTAGCATGGCAAACTCCAAGAGAGGTTTCATGTTGATGAGCCTTGGAGTATATCTCTCTAAAATTATCCCCAATTGATTGATGAGAGATCGCATGAGTTACTATCATGTATGCAATGAAGTGATACAAGGGCTGATGTTGATCAGTTCATATTCTGGAGAAGATCACTGTAAGACAGTGATAAACATCTTTAGGTACTTAACCGGTTTGAAAGATGTGGATCATAATTCATGGTAGGTCCTGTACTCTTAAAACTAGAGAGCCTAAACAGACTCAAGTTTTGCAGTACTGACCAAGACGATAACAAATCCACTTTAAGGTAAATCGTTACCTTGAAAGGTGGTTGCAGTGAATTGGAAAGGTTCCAAGCAGCAAAGAGTTGCTGGTTTAGTGACAAAAGACAAAGTATATAGCTGTAGATGATAGCTGCAAGTTTGTTTGTTTGGATGGAAATAGTTCATTACAGATCTGGGAATTGTTCCTAAGGTCTCATCTTGGATTCAAAATATGTGTTGCGGCTCTTTCTTTTTGATTGAGTGGAATCATTGAAAGAGGAAAAGTCACTATTGATGATAGTGGACTCTCGAGAACAACATTGCATATCCATCTACTGAAGCTTTATCCAAACAGCTGGCCATTGATCGTCACTTAGAGAAGAAGGGTATTAGATACCATTGCGGAATTGGCTTTAGTGCAAGTGGGAGATTGCAAAGTAGTATGCACACAAGGCCAATCATTATTTGATATGATGTAGCATATAACTTTGTAAATCTTATTCGGTTATTAAAGGTAGTTTACTATTATCTACATGGTGATGTTATATTAAATGTGATAAAACCATAGTTTTTGAGCAAATGCCTTTAGAATCATGGATGGGGATCATGCTAATTGAGATCTAGAATTTCTAGATAAACTCACAAACTAAAATCGTTCCTAATCGTTGGATTTACTACAAAAAGGGGATGTGTGATTCCGGATAGATTAGTTCATACGTTGCTTGTACTCTTATGATGAGGTTGTATTGATCTCATTTATCTTTTGTTGCGGAGACACTTAAGCAAGTATGTAGGTGGCTTATTAGAGAATAAGTTCACTGAACGTGGCATGCTTAGGAATACCTAATGGAGTTTTACTCGTCTTGTCTTATAGGAATTTCCTCTAGTGGGGATTTAGTTTGTACATAGTGATCCTTGGACTTGAGATCATCATAGTATCTTGTGTTATGATGAGTTATACGTGATATGTTCCCTATAAGATCCTTTTAGGGTTATATCAAAGGGTATGTTATAGGGCGTGGGTATAATAAGTTTTACATGGAGATAGGATGAATGATCAACAAAGAATCTAGCACTTCTAGTAAAAGGAGGAGAATGTCCTATTGTGATTCGATAAATTGACGGGACTCAGAAGTCTTTGACCAAAGCAGAATGAAAATTTGAAAGGAGTTTCTAATTTGCATTATCAGAGTTGTGCCATTTGAGAATCGAAATTCATATTAATTATAATTAATTAAGACTTGACTGTAAATCTATGTTCTTATATTTAATTGGGACTATTGTTATGGTAGTTGGATTGAATTGTTCGGTAACTATTTTCTCAATATGTTCTTTTTATGATTGTTGATGAAAATCATATATTGTTCTGGAATGTCGTTGTTGTTCGCTAAGGGGGCTTACCCATTTTGTTGAATAAATTTTTATTGTTTTAAATGTTTTAAATAGTTTTTATTGATTTATTTAAATTAAATTTGGAATAGTTCTAATTGATTTATTCACATACCGGTTTATTATGGAGTACCTTAAAGGGTCACACCGCAAAAGGAAAATTTTTGTTTAGGAAGTATAATGGAATATTTGTATTAATAAGTTAAGTGTATTTTATTTTATCTATGGATGATCGAATAAATTAAATAGCTTAATATTTATTATTTAAATTTTTGGATAATATTTAATATAAATTAATTATGTGAGGACTCTTATTTTTATTTATTACAAGTACTATTATTTTTTTCTATTAGGGTTTGGGAATTATTTAATAGAAGTACTTATCTCAGAAAGATATTCCTAATTGGATTAGGAGTTCTTAATGTAAAGTAAAGGAGTTTAATTAAAATAAAAACCCTAATACTAAATAGTTTAGGAGGGTTCCCTATATCTATAATTGAGAGGAGTCTTTTCATGATTTAGGGTTAGACAGTTAAACACTCTTCCATGAGAATTGGAGAATGAGAGTACTTGCAATTTCTATAGAGATAGAAAACTATGGTTTTGCCATCACCCATCTTCTTGAACAAAACTATTCTTTCCTTGGTGGTTTCTCCTCTAGAGGCCAATCACTTGGGTGGCTAACGTTGGATCAAAGGATAGGAATTTTATCGGTTGGATTTCAAGGTGAAAGCGACAGGAATTGGAGGTGAACTTGTACCCGACGTAGCTCGGTTCTACGATCGGGTTATTATTTCTTTATCTATATCTCTTACGTTAATTGTTAATTGAACACTAGTATTAGTTCATGGTGATGGGTTGTATGAAAATTTTAGAAATCCGTTTTATCGCGTTTCCGCACTATATATGTAATTTGTTTTATTGTTCGCGCTATATACAAACCTAACATATAGGATAGGTATATACCAATATGGTGGCATGTGTCTTGTTATTAGTCAAAAGATTGAATAGCTTGCGAGTGTTTTGATAGGTATATAACTAAATATACCGTATGTAGCCAGTTTGTGAATCTATTCTTAATGATTTTATTCTTCATTGTTTCACATAGGTATATAGTGAAATAATGTGAATGAATATGTTATTATAATTACTTGGGGGAATGTGTTATATATGATATTCAAGAATTCTCGATTAACTATTTGTAGTGGCTAATTCATTGATAAGAGAATGAAGTGATTTTGTGTTGTACCATTGGGGTGAAATTGTAATCTCAGTCTTTTATTCTATTAATTTATTCTTAATTTAGTTTAATCTTTTAATCTCGGATTGTTTAAATAAGATTGAATTGATTACGAATTAGTTGTTGGGTTTAATTAGGTATTACTATTCCTCGTGGGATCGACAACTCAACTTTTCAGTTTTTTGCTTGTGGTTCGTGTATACTTGCACGTATTTTACTAGTATAAATTTAGCTCAAACACTAGGCCGACCGCGAAGTAGGGCCCACTTGTCTCGGTTTTCGTGCTGTATAATCATATTTTTGTACTACGCGTTGAAACATCCATATCTTTCAAACCAGGAAGGAGTTAGCAAGCGTGTTATACCAATCCGAAAAATGCTGTTTTCTGAGAGCTACCATAATGGCATTAAGTTTGATCAATTTGGTAATCGAGAAGATAGAGAAAAAGGAAAAAATCCATCCTTCCTTTAACGTCTGCTAGTCACCGGTCTTCTTATGCGTAATATGTTGCATGGATGTTATCGTGGGGGACTCCGAATATTTGTCCTGGGCCTTGTAATCTTTCCTTAGATATCTTTGTCTTGAGTTGTAAATGACCTATTGTGCCTCTTGCCAATGAGTTGAGGATAAGATACACAAATTTTGGGTGTCGACATTCATTATTGTGCCTATTGGCATTCATTGATCTTTGTTTGGGTAAAGATGAGATAATTGTAGCTATTGTTGAAGTCATAAATTCCAGTGTCTAATTCTTTACCTTCTGGAAGCTAATTAGGAGACTTGGTCTGTTAGTTCATGCTCGATTTCTAACTTTTCGTCCTTGAGGACCAAAGATCTTTTTAAGGATAGGGGATTGTAAGGAATTGTCTGGTGTTAGTTAAGTAAGTTATATCATTGTTGGTCTGGATAGATATGTAATTTCCAAATAAAATGTGTTGTATTTTCATTTTAACTAGAAAAGTGGTTACAGAAAAGAGTTGTTTGGATATAAATGCTGAGATTGTAAAGTGATAACGCAGAATTACATTGATTTTCTCTTCCTTTTGCTTATCTTTACTCTCTTCCCTTTCTTTTTCACTTCCATTGCTCTGTATTCTCTGTTTTCTTGCTTACTTCCTCGGCAAAATCTCTGAGATTTCTGCTGGGAATTGTTAAACTCACTAGTCAATTCCTTACAATAGGATAAGGAGATCATGGAAGAGATTAGAATTTTGAGGGTGAGTATACAATGGCGGAACCTGAACGTGTAATGAAGGGTGGGGTCAAAATATATTAGTAAAAAAATTTTATTTATTGAGACTTGAAGTGCTTCTTTCGGTTGAACTCACACACGTGAATTTTGTATACCACCACTTGCTTCGAAAAACTTGGTAATTGATTATTAGAAGATTTCAACAGTTCTTGGTCGCTTAATCAAGTATTGTTTCCATATTTCCATCAGTATAATGGTATACCATAAATATACATTTTCTCAAATAGTCAAAATCTTTTATTCAAAATTCTTTTTGCCCAAGTATAGTTATTTCACAATAATTTCATCAATTTAAAACATTCATAATAATTTCTTCATTCATCCAATTCAAACATTTCTTTCATAATTTCATCAACTTTAACCTAATTCTATGATTTCAATTGTTTCACAAATCTCAAATTATATATCAGAAAATATACCATAAATTTACACTATGTCAATTTCAATTCAAATATTCAATGAAAATAACACATAATCTCCTAATTCATTGGCATAAACAAACTCTAAATCTCTAATTTAATGGCAAAATTAAGCACAAAATTCCTTATATGTAGACACCTACAGTGATTTACTTATATAAAAACTAAAAAAAGAATCACAGAAGGGCCGGGAAGAGGAGTTGGGGTACTGATAACTTGATAAGGGAACAATATGACTGATAAGTGATAAGGAAGAAGGGATTGACCTCAAAAAAACGTGGAGGCATGGAGAGAGGAAAGAAATAAGCAAAACTTAGCATAGGTAGGGCCGTAGGAGGACTGATAAGCAGAGGCGGAAGCAGCGGACCGAGGAACTGGAAGGGGGAAAAAAAAATGGTTTTGTTTTTTTTTAAGAGAAAAGGTTAGGTTTTGTTTTTTTTTTATTTGAACTTATTAAATGAAACGACGTCGTGTCATAAAAGATTAAAAAAAAAAAACCTAACTGTTGCAGAACAATGAAGGTAGAATGCATGGCAGGCCGCAGGCGTGGGGGGCGGCAGCAAATCTGCAGGGTCTCGATGAAAACGGGCAAAATGGCGTTGTCGCGTCGGACTACCAGAGTCATATGGACCCCCCGGTTCTGCCTCTGTGAGTAAAGCCCCAAATTTGTTGATCATATGTAAAAAATAAATAAATAAATAAATAAATAAAATCTTAAAATTACGTTTTGTTAGTTAGCTCCGGAAGTATAGTCAAGCTCTCGACTCTTTCCTCATTACAAATTGGAAGTGCGGCATTTTGTTTGATTTAGGCAAATCGTGTTGCATGAGTTTGGTGAATTGATTTATTAATCAATTCAGTGGTGGACTTTTCTCTCTTATTCTTTTCGGTTAATTTATTATATTTTGTCCATGTGTAGGACAAAGAAATGTGTGTGTGTATATATATATATAAATTAAAAAATTTGAAATAAAAGCCATGTTCAAAATTGTCTAATAGAATTTTTTTTTTTGCCAGATATTTAATAAAAATGCCACCTCACAATTTGTTAACCGTCTCAAATGCAGTGGACTCTCGTTCTGTTATGGTTTACCAATGAAATTTGTAAAAGTTCCTGTTTCTAGTAATCATTTACCTTTTTCTTTCTGCAACTGGAATATCATTTTATTTCCCTCTTTCGAAGGCATATTTTGGATAGTTGTGGTTCCCTTCTAAAATCAAAGCTTTCTTACGGTGCGTTGTCATTGAAAGACTTGATACGAACAAAACTAGGATAAAGTCTTAGCACGTGTTCAAAACACCTCTAAAATCAAAGCTTTCTTATGGTGTGTGTAGTCTTTGAAGGACTTTAATGTGCATCCAGTGTTGGGAATTTTGGTGATCTATTTTGCGTTGCAATATGGCGACGAGGCCCGTGCAATGCCTTGTTAGCTTTTCTGTTCTTTTTCTGCTGACACCTGGTTTGATGTTCTGCAGATCAAATTTAGGCAATTTGGTAGGAAAGGGAGGTAGATGGTTTAAATTTGTTCAGTGTGCCATATTTGTTATTTCTATGCAAACGTTATCTCTTTCCACCTATTTTGTTCAGAATTGGATTTCTTTTTCCTTTTTCTTTTATTAATTATGTAGATATAAGAAGAAATACCGTTCAGAAAGAAGAGAGGAATACAACTAAAGAGGCAAGAAGGTCCTATGAAATAAAAAAATCCTAGCGAAGGAAAAGCAATATACGACTCATTAGGCTTTGTCCATGCTCTCCAAAAAGTAGAGGCTGAACACAGATTCTAAAAAATTCTTCATGCCATCTTTCACAGAAACCCATCTTCATCATCAACTCCATAAAAAATATAAAAATAAATAAAAATAAAAATAAAATTGAAGAACTTCTGGCCAAAGGGATCAAAGTGTTGGTCTAGGACTTTGGGCTTTACACACAACTTCGGGAAAATCAATGTAAAAGATGGCAAATGCACTGCTTCTTGATCATACAGGCTTCGGAAAAAAACGCTGTCAGTCTTTAACTTTGATACATAGCATACAAATATATTAGTTTACATACAGTGCCCAGATATTGCATCTCGCCAACAAAAACTATTTTTCTTCATTTCTCCTATTCAGACTAACAAAACATGATCTTGATTAAAATACCATATGACTAATACATTACTGCTGCCAACCATATTGTTGTTGGTTTACGGTTCCCACCTATAATGTTCGAAGCACGTGACCAGCACCACCTGAACCCCCATAAGGGACCTCCTTGAGGATAATTTGGAACACCAACCCCATAGCCATCTGCTCCCACCTCCCCATGGGATTACCAGTGTTAGGCATGCCACTTGAAACCGTAAGGTGGGGGCGTCCTTGGGGTGGATATGGGCCCCCCCACTACCATAACCTCCACCAGCACGATTTGGATGGTTGTATCCCCCAGAAGCGTTTCCACTCTGGGGATATCTGCTCGGACCTGCTGCAGAAGGTCCTCCACGAGGCTTTCCATAATGGTGACCAGGTCCCCCTGCAAACTACTTGGGGTTTGAGAACTGTTATGCATGGGATGATTTGGACCTGGGCGCATCTGAGCATGTCCTTGCCCGGGACTGCAGTTTTATTGGTGGGAAGTCGCGGAGCATGCTGCTGTTGATGCTCGTAATTTCTGACGTTTTACTGTTTCTTTCATTGCTTGGCCGTTGCTGTTGCCTCATTTTCTTGGTCTGGAACTCATGTGAAGATTCGTATTTCTGGCAACACTGAGCCAGGGACACAATTGCAAGGAAAAAGGGAAGAAGAAAGAGTATGTACAGAAAGAATACTAGATTACAGGTTGGGAGAGGGGAAGTAAGAGTAATTGAAAATATTTACATGCAACAAATGATTAGAAGGGAAAAATAAACTGGAAACAACTACAAAAAATAAAAAGCAAGGTTTTATGGAGTCAAACCTCTTGGGATCGCAAAGGTAATGGGTCAGTCCAGAAAAATATCAGCATCAAGTTGCATCCTTGGCTTGTATATTTCTCTTCAATATCAAGGTAGCAGGAATAAAGGCTTATCAGTTACCATAAAAAGATGAAACTCCCTGTGGTATACATCAGTTTTAGTATTTATACACACAACACACACACATAATTATCTATACATATGCATGTCTGTGCCACATGGATATGTGCATGTAATATATTCTCTAGTTAATGTTTATAATTCATGAAGTACAAAATTAAACTAAACCATAACTAGAAGACTCGTGAGATGTTATCATATGGCATTTCAAAAAAATCGGGATATGTATAATGATAGAATAAAAGGAGTTCCACAAACCAACCCTTCTTGCCTCACTTCCTATCCTCCCCCAAAAATGGAGTATATAAAATAAATAAATAAACATTCTCCACCTTGTCCATAAGGAAAAGGACAAAGAAACCCCATAAATAAGCGGACGGAGAAAGAAATAAAAGACTT